>JBBPBO010000003.1:15571102-15806440 GCA_037974295.1 Cicer cuneatum
CCCCCCCCCCCCCCCCCCCTGAGTTTTTCTCTTACTTTTGTGATCTCTCTCTGAAACACAACAATGTCCGCTGAGAAAGAGAGAGAGACCCAGGTTTACTTGGCCAAGCTTTCTGAACAGGCTGAGAGATATGAAGGTTCTTCTTTTTTATTTTATTTTATTTTATTTTATTTTACCCGAGTCTCTAGTTTTTGTCTTTTTAATATTAGGTTTGTGTTTTTTATGCTGACATTGTTCTGGATCTGAATGTTGTTCTGTTGGATTGTTACTCTTTTGGATGAATTGGAAATGTGTATTGAGATGTCAAATATTTGATTTTTAGATTTGGGTATTTATTATTGTTTATGGATCGGTCAGTTTGTAGATTGGATAATTTTTTCTGAATTTGGGTGAGTGTTTTTTGCTGATGGATTGATGAAACTTGTAATGGTTTATTTCTGTGTCATTGTGTTGGATTTTGTTGGTACTAGTTAGATTTGATGCTTAGATAGGAAACAGAAGTGGCTCTTCTTAATTGAGAAATTATGTAAAATAAGTAATCTCAACTCTTGGTAAGAAAATCAATTGTTTTACATGCACATGCATAACAAATTATAGATGTGTAGGAATATTTACTTTTTATTTTTTTTTTGGGACATTGAGAGTACTTACTTTACCTTTTAAAGTGAATTGCTTTATTTTAACAACCTTAATTCAACGAAAACTATGATGGTAATTATGCTTGAAAACAGAAATGACTTACCAAAGTGCTTTCATGGACCCAAATTGGTCAGTCTATCGCATATTAATAAAATCATAATTTTATTTCTTTCATTTACCTTTCGAGTCTCAAATTTTTGCTTGATCAGGGGAAGATTAATTTGTTAAATGTTTTATTTTATTCAGTGGCTGCCAGTGATTCCATGTTGGAAACTTTATAAATTTCAAACAATATTGTTGACCCTTCTGAAAATTTGTATTCATTGTGCAGAAATGGTGGAATGTATGAAGAAAGTGGCAAAACTTGATGTTGAACTAACTGTGGAAGAGAGGAACCTCCTCTCAGTTGGATATAAAAACGTCATTGGTGCACGAAGAGCCTCATGGCGTATTATGTCGTCAATTGAGCAGAAGGAAGAGTCTAAGGGTAATGAACGTAATGTTAAACTGATCAAGAGTTACTGCCAAAAGGTTGAGGAGGAACTCTCCAAAATCTGCAGTGATATTCTGACTATTATAGACCAGCATCTGGTTCCTTCTTCCACATCGGCAGAAGCTAATGTTTTCTATCATAAGATGTGAGTCATGTTGCTACACTGCTTCTCTGCCCTACTTGATTGAATGATTGAAATTTCAATCTCTTTTGTGGAATACTTTCTTCCTTTTAGTAGATATATTAGTAATTTTTTGGATAAAAAGATATCATCACAGATCAGACAGCATAGAATTTGTATGATTGCTATAAATATGATATTTTACTGTTTTTTTTGTTTTGTGCTTTGCATATTTGTCATCCACATGATGGATGAGTACCATTTTCCTGATTTATAATATAGTAAAAACTATTCTCATAGTCTGTGATATATTCTGCACATCCTTATGTCATATGATATCTCTTACTGGCTCACACATGCTTTGGTTCTCTATCCCTGATTTCCTTATGCTTCTTTTGATGCAGGAAAGGTGATTATTTTCGGTATCTTGCTGAGTTCAAGACTGACCAAGATAGGAAAGAGGCTGCTGAGCAGTCACTGAAAGGATATGAGGTGTGTTTGATCTCTTGTATTTCAGCACTAAATTGCTTTATTAATAAATTATTTCTGATACTTATCATTGTGCTTATTTTTTGCAATTATTTTGATTATTATTAGGCTGCTTCAGCCACTGCAAACACTGATCTTCCATCAACACATCCAATCCGTCTTGGACTCGCACTCAACTTCTCTGTCTTTTATTATGAGATTATGAACTCTCCTGAAAGGTAAGTAATCGGCTCTGTCATACTCTGCATGGTTCTGTAGCTTTTGTTTCTAGCTCTTGTCTAAATGTAATTAATAAAATTTACAGGGCCTGTCATTTGGCCAAACAAGCTTTTGATGAGGCGATCGCAGAGTTGGATACCTTGAGCGAAGAGTCGTACAAGGACAGCACTTTGATCATGCAGTTGTTGAGAGACAACCTGACTCTCTGGACCTCTGATTTGCCAGAGGATGGAGGTAGGGGATAATGACTTATACTTGATTTAATATGCACGAGTTTTGCCCTAGTTAGTAGTGAATATCAAACCATATGGTGGTCAATTTGTATAATATCACCTGGTCTGGTGACAGACCCAGAAATTAAGTTGTGGAGACAATGCTCATTTATTATTCAAAATTATAGGTAGAAATTGTTGCATAGGTTGGCATTCCAAATCCTAGTGGGGACAAATGCTCCCCATTGTACACAAGTTGATCCATCCCTAATCACTGCAATAGTTATCATCCACTCAATTTGTCTCCCTTACCCCCAACCTTGTCAGAAATTTAAATTAGGATGAATAGAAAGTAAGAAACTGCTTGCTCTTGGATAAATTATCCTGAAGGCCAAAGTCATGTTGTTTCTAGAGTGGGTGTCTTTTTAATATGGCTAGTTCTATGGTGCACAGGTAACATAAGTGTTGCACCTTGCACCATCTTTTTCCACCGTTGGATTAACTAGACACACTAAATCTGATGTTGCACCCTCCACACCAAATCTTTCCCTCACCACCCAAATCCTCACAGAAACCACCATTACCTCGCTGTATACCCCCCATGACCTAACCTCATATGTCAACATCCATGGCAACGGTCCTACACTCACGTGTTTTTCCGTTGTGCAAATACTTGCTAAAACAAGCTCTCGATGCAAGAAAGCAAAGAAACATATTGAGCTAGTGTTTAAAGAATCTGAGAGTAGTTAAACAAGGTGAAGAATGAAGTTTTAGGCGTTGAGCAGTGCGAAGTAGGTTAATGATAAAGAATAAAGTCAAATTCACATCTTTATTTTGAATGAACTGAAACTCACATCATCACAAAGCACCCCTTAGCACCTCTTTTGTTACTGTTACTGAGTTGGATAAGGTGAGAGAAGAAAAAACATAAAAAAATAAAAAAATGAAGGAAAGGTGAGCTGGAACACGATTACCGCCGTGTGCGGCCTCTCCAGCCATGCCGGTGCGGTGGTGGGTGTCTAGGTGGCATTACATTTGCTTTCTTGGGGTTGAATGAGGACATAATCCTATGTAGTAGATCTATGGTAGATCTAGTGAGCTTTTATCATCCAAAGGTGAAAAAGTTGTTGTGTAGTGTGCACAATTTAATTGGTTTGTGCATGGTAGAAATAGCCTTTTAATACTCCTAATAAAGAGACTCTAAAAGTTAATGCCCTCTTGCAGGTGAGGACAACATAAAAGCTGAAGAAGCCAAGCCTACTGAGCCTGAGGTATGAGTAAAGATAAGTTTTGGCTATATATACAATGGTTGTTTTGTTTTGAGGAAGTATGTGTGCAAAGTCATTAGTTATAGACCTATAGTAGTAAATTCTTAACTATGTAGAAAAATGAATTATTGCAAGTGAAAGGGAAGGGTATATACAGTTTTTCTGAAGTAACTGTTTCAAAACATCAATTAATTTCTACCCCCAGAATTTGACATTATTATATTTTTGCAGCATTGATAATATTTCTATGATCTCTGGCCCTTATTTCGGTAGTGAGATATCTAAGGTACTCAGCAAAGAGGGCATTTTTAAGCTTTTCTTGCTATGGATTTGGACCGGACAATGTGTACTTTGGCCGCTTTGTAACTCTGTGCCCTCTTAATTATCCAACCGAAGCCAGAAGATCTATGCCTGTCTTTGTTTTTGTTTTCTTTTTTCCTTCAAACTTTTTTCTTTCTAATGCCTTATCTATTTTTAAGTAATGTGGTCAGTTGAAGTAATGAACAATTCATATTTACCTTATAATCACATATTTTCTGTCTTCATTATTAAGTCTGAATTGGTTCTACTAATTAAAATCTTTTTGTTTTCATGGCTGTTTTACTGGCGGTATAATTTGAACTTGAAATATCTGAATCGGTTAAGCCAATAACAAATATCAGAAATACAACTTCTATCTTGTTTTGGATAGGAAAGTGTTTGTGGTTAATTTGTTAGATAAGAGAGAATTTGTTAGAAGCAACGATTAAACTTTGGATATCTTTCCTAATACTCCTTTGGAGCATCTTTAAGGATATACAGCTTTATTTAATAGTAAAAAAATTGTATGAGGGAAATGAAACTCAAATGTTGAGAGAAAAGTCTAAATTACGAAGTCATATTCATCATATACTACTCTATTACTATGATAGATAAGTTTTCCTTTAAACTATGTTTTGCAATTTTGAGATGTCTGTTGAACAGAAGGATCTTTTGCACATATGTAGAATCTAATTTACAATTTTAGTTAAGACATGGAGTCATCATCAGCATAAGTATTAACTCTTGTGATATTGTTTCTTATAATAAGCTGATCAGTAGAAAGGGCATTCTTGGGAATAATAGTTCTTTCTTTGTGATTTATTACACAGCCAAAGCCAACATTTCTCAACGTCATTCTTTATTTTATCTCTCTTCTCCCATCATTGGTGGTAAGAACAGATACATTCTTTTGTGAGTTGTGGCCTGTGAGATAACTACACTTTGTGTAAAAATAATTTATGTGTGTAGGTCTCATAATCTAGGGCTGCATCCATCGCATTTGATTTCTCGCAATATCAACAAAAATTATAAAGCAGTTTAAAATTTTGGTATCTAGTGACTAGTCCTAGTCAGATCTAATTATAAAACTGAGGCTTTTTTAGTAAATTAATAAAACTGAGGCTGGGGCTTCGCATGCAAGTAAATTTATATCTTTATAAGATTAGAATTTTTTAAAGTGAACACTTTGTTTTAGATAATAATATGAGTTATATTAACCATTGATAATTAAATGAATGATTATTAGTTTGTGCACATGCATAATTAATCACAGGTGATTATAATATCAACTATTGATTCACTAATTTTTTATTTTAGAGAAACCAAATCTATCTTTACATGCAAGTAATTAAATTTATCTGAACGTGTAAATGGTTAAAATCTATTGAGGTGATCTATCTATTCTTTTAACGAATTGAAATCAGCAATAATAGTGCACATGCACACAACGCCATAGTTTGCTCATTGGAATAACAACATAATATTCTATTTCTATTGGATATACCGTATCATCCTACTTGCGAGTGTGAAATAAGATGAACCAACTAAATTCACAATCTAAAATGAAAATGTCAAGAACAAATATGGTAGTGATTAATGAATTAATGACCTAATGAAAAACAGAGAAGTGAGAATGTTCTGCTGGGTTGTGCGCATCATAATGATGATGATCACCATGATGAAGGTGATGGTGATGATGATTAAACTCCAATGAAGAAGATTCTGCATCTTCCTGAACCGAAACTTTTATTTCCTTAGCATCTAAAAGAATATCTCCGAGTCCATGAACGACAAGCCAATCACTACTATACAAATCAGGAAAAACGACCGGAACTCCATTGTTGAGCAAAAACAAGTCACTGTTACTGCTAGATTTAGTAACATTCACCGTGAATCCTCTCTGATAAGTCCAAATCAACTTTCCTTCTTGCAAATTAACCAAATCACTCCACATGATCTTACAAGGAACAAGGTGCCGGCGAAGAATAACGGAGTGATCGGTCACGTTTCCGATGTGGCTCATCAAAGCTTCATCGATCGGTGCAAACACCGTCACCTGATCAGGACGTTCTTTAAGACCTAGAAACTGCATTTCGAGAAACGATGCCATAACAGAACAACCTTTCGATCTCAAAGCAGAACTAGCTTCCTTGAAAGAAAACGTCGAGGCATCGGAGATTAACCGTTTCCCGCCGCCATCACCTCCTCCGCCGCTGTTTCTAAAACAAGCGCCGGAGGAAGGACGAGGAAGTTGAAAATAAGGATCGAAGAAGCTTTCGGTTTGGAAAATAACGAGATAACCGTCGTCGAGTAAAGGAGTAGGATTAACGGTAACGTTGTTGATGGAGAGTTTACGGTTAGAGTTTGTTGTGACAGTGAGGGAGTGACCGGGGAGGAGAGTGGCGATGTTGGCGCCGAAAGGGAGAGATCGGAGGCTATGAAGAGAGAAAGCGTGAGGGAGGAGATGGTAACGGAGGAGAGAGAGAGGTAGTTGAGGGATTTGGTTGAAGGCGAAGTTAGTTGGAGCGAAAACGGTTAGGGAACGAGATTGGCGGCGAGCGAGGAGAGTTTGGGAAGCGAGTTCGAGGTTGAGAGCCATGGTTTCAAAACCAGAGGTGGAGAGGATTTCGGCGGCGTCGAGGATGGTTGAGGAAGGATGGGAGGATGATAGAGAAAGGAGGAGAGAGAGTGTTAACAGTGTGGTGATGGTGCTGGTGAGGGAAGCCATTGTTGATCTGAAAGTGAAGTTTGTTTCTGTTATTATTACACAGTGGGTATGGTTTCGTTTTGATTTTGGCGGGAAAAGTTTTACACGTGGAGGAATTTCATTCGTTGTGAGTGAGAAGGTTGTAATTACGTTGGTGGAGGCTGGTAAGACGGTTTTGATCAGGTGACCGAGAGAGACGTCCCACGTGGATGTATAGACGAGTTTTTATTTTTTGTTGCCTTTGCTATATACTATTTAATAAAGAATCTTAAAATAATTTTTATTTTTAATTTTTGTACTCTTTTGAAAATATTTATTTATATAAGAATTTTTGTGTATGATATCATAAAATTCTTTAATATAGTGAACCGCTATTTTTTGTCTTTGGAACGATAAGGATCAAACACTATTTAAGAGTTAAGACACAGTAATTTAGTGATATAGCTTAGGCATTTGATTGAAAATAAATAAGATTTAATTCCTTTAAACTGACGAGGAAGGAGAAATGAAAATAGAAGTGAAGAGACATTTTAGGTGGTGGAAAATGGGAACAAGGGAATGCTCTCACCCGCTCCACATCCCTAGCCAAAAATATTATGCATCTCTAATTCTCTATGGCAAAAAGAGAAACACTAATTAAGTAGATTCTTCTCTCGCACACGTAACATTGACATTGGTACGTATGTTATTTCAAAAACGTGTCTGATAGTTTTTAACCTACCTCTGCCCGTGTTCGTGCTTAATTAGATTTTGATCACATTATTTTAAGTTTTATTTTGATCCTCATATCTTATAAGTTTTAATTTAGACTCTTACAATTGCTACTACCACTTTGATTCCTTCAATCAAACACCAAATTAAGCCAACGCCATGTAAGGCTCCATACACGGCAAATGGAATTCATATACAACAACAAATAGTTATCTACTGTGACATTACATAGACTTCGAGCATACTTTAGAAGGGTTTCTGAAATTCGATTAAAAAATTTAGAGTTTTATTTTATAAAATTTTAGGGTTTTTGTTCTCTCCAAAAACTGAAAATTGCAAATAACAATAATAAAAATGATGATTGTTATACTTAAGGGTCTAGTTTCCAGTATTTTTTACCAAATGAGGGCCACTGTAGTAAAGAGAATGAGGAAGTGGGTAGAGATAACATAATTTCAAATCAACCAATTAACAAAAAAGGCACTTCAAAGGACACAAAAAAGATTGAAAACATGACGAAAAACACCAAATTGGTGATTCATTGGTAACATAAGAGAACAAATTAAAAAATTTATTTTAATACACAACCAAAATAAATCTTAAAATAAAAATATAAGGAACCAAAAAAACCTAATCAAATTTATTGGAATGACTTCGCGGTAGGATGTAAATAAAATAATGAACATTAGATGCAGAGATGTTTATCACCCAAAAAAATTCCTATCAATAAATTTGGAATTCCAATATAATCTGTTTTTTATTAGATAATAATATACCCTGAAGTCTCAATGCATTATATCCAAATTACTGCAGTCAAACACAATTTTAAGCAGCCCAAACTGAGGGTATTATACTCAGGACACAATTATTGGAAGTGATAAGAACCACCGCAATGTTACAGATAATCGATAAAAACAAAACACCATTTAAACATAATCTAACCCAAAATGAGGGTAGACAGTTATTCAAATGAAAATATATATACCCCAAGAGTTGTTGCTCACGATTCTTCCTTGACAAAGTAGCTCTGGGGCAAGCTGAAATCTTCCTCATGGTTAAGCATTTCAATCTCTTCATCATCTGTTTTCTGAGGTAGAACAATAAACAAATCAAAAGCACGATGTTAAAACATAAAGCACAAACTAACATGTTATGTGAGGGATCGACGTTTTTATGAATGAGGAGCATCGGAATTTAATGATATAGCATACCATCATTTCTAAGTTGTAGAACCGATCCAGCAATTGAAGAACCTCCTCAGAAGAGAAGTGTCTGTCAAAACTGAGTGAAGATCATATATATCAGAATATAGATATCTGGCACATTAGGGCCTTTTGTAACCAAATATGCAAGACTAGCTTAAAAGTGGAGAGAAAAACAAACCTCTTCCTTAGAAATTCCATCAGACCATAAAGGACAAAGTGGCGATGTATTCCTTCATGAAACCGATAGTAATCGTAAGCATAAAACTTGATCAATTTTTCATCCAAGAAAAAAATTATGAATCATGGTCTCTTATGACTAGTCTTAAACTATCTGACAAAGGAAAGCTTTACAAGAATAAAGTGATAATCCGTCATAGCATAACTACTGTTTGTAAAAAATGAAATTAACAGTATCAAATAACAGACACAAGCAGTGATCGCATGTGATGGGTTCATATATGAAAATAAGTTTAATCAATTAGGACAGTCTTATGTAATTTAAACCATATGATAAAAAGGGCTAGGGGAGCACATGGGCCAAAATACATTGTCCCCACTCCCTATAGGATGCAAGTGTCAATTATACATAAGCCAAAAGATATCAGATATTCATGCACAAATTCAGTATCATATTTTTTTTCCTTTTATAAGAAAATGTTAGTTTCTAAGGTTCGAACTATGAACCACATGCTTAAAACTCCTTTCGTGCCCCTTAATTCACCAACAAAGCAATCTACTTGAGATTAAATTAAGTATTATCCCGTTATTATATGTAAGATCCTCTAGATCAACGCAAAATAATTAATAAAAGTAAATTTTATATCAAATTTGTTAACAATTTACATTCTCTTTTCAAGATTATCCTTCAATTATTAAGAGAGAGAAATGGTGTGTCTTTTAATTTATCCGTTTAATCATGAGTATTTTTGCGAAAAATTAATTAACACATCTTGTAGTTTGGAAAGAGACTTTTAAAAAGGGACAACAAATTTTTACAAGATCTTATATAAAGGGAGAGTAGTATCAAATATTTGTATATTTAATTGCATTTATGGTCCCCTATTTTATAACACTCATGAATATAGTCCTCTTATTTTAAAATCGAACATCGGTTATCATATTTGTCGCACTTTTAGTCCCAACTCATAACTTCGACCCAAAAATGTTAATTTTTTGCCCTAAATGCGGCATTTTCTCTTCAATTTTACGATTGGGCAATAAATCATCATTTTTGGGACCAACATTTACTATTAAGAGTAAAAAATTTACGTTGGACCAAAGCTGCTATCAATGTGATAACTGAGGGGTCAAAAAGTAAGTTCGATTTGAGTGTGATAAAATAGAGATCAAAAGTACAATTAAGCATATATTTTTATTTATTTATGCAAATAAAAATGTTAGATTAAAGATTAAAAAAATACATATACAGAGAGAGAAAGCACCTTGAAGTTTGATCGGAGGATAAATTTCAAGAGCTTCCAACAGTCTCAGCTCCAATTCAACTTGCGCTTGTTCCTATCAATCAACACGATCATAAGTCAAATTCAAATTCAAAAATAATCAAATTCAAATTAAAAGTTAGAGAGAGAGAGAGAGAGAGAGAGAGAGAGAGAGACCTTGGGGAGAGAGGAAGCAGAGGAAGGAGGAGGTTTGCAGGGAGAGTGAACAGACATGCCATCTTGTTCCTCCTCTTTGGGTTTTGCAGCTCCTCCGCCACTACTCATCGCAAATTTTGTTCAGAGAAAAATAATTCGTAATGTATGTGATATGATTTGATTCAGTGTAATGTAGTGAGTATTCTGATTTATTATTATATTATTCTACAAAAGGGAAAAAATAGAGACGTTTTATTATTTTTGTTGGCTTAGGGTTTTCAAACAAAACTTGTTTTGTTTTTTTGGATAGCCCGTGAAAGATTTGTTTGCCCAAAAACAGTTACATTGCACCACCCCATTCAACTATTCAAAATGACCCTTGACCAATATAAATAAACTATTCTAAATGACTAAGTTTTCCAATTTTGGAGAAAGACGATATCATCTTCTTTTCTATCTAGACACTTGAATAATTGGTAAATAATTAAAGAAAAATTGTTGATTAATAAAATATGATTGAGTTATCTTTAAAATTATTGAGGTTTACTCTTGCAAGGATACGAGGGAGCTCATTGCATATCAAAGAATCGTGGTCAAGCAGTAAAATATTTAACTTTATTTATTAATTATTTTATGCATATAAAAAAATAAATGGAAAAATAAATGAATTTCTTTTAAAATTAAATACATTTTTAGTTTCTCGTAAATTCATAAAGTTCACTTTTTTTAATCTTCTTTTTATTACATGTGAAAAAAGGAAAAAAAATAGAAAAGTGGGGAAAAAAAAATTAAGAACATAAATTTTTCACATTCCAAAGTTTAAGAACATAGATTTATCACATTTAAAAATTGTAAAAAATGTTAGTGTTAGTTGATAACTCTTCATCATATGTATATTTTTCATTGTTTTTAATTTTATTTATTTTTAATCATTAGTTAATTTAAGGAGTTATTTGATATATTTTGTTGATTTTAGTTCTTAGATTTAATAAAATATTTATGTTCTTATTTTCTTGATTAAGTATAGATTTTTCGTAGTTTTTTATTTTAGTGTAGTGCTGAATTTTTGTGAAAAATTAACATGACCAATGTGGAGTATTTCAGTTATATCTGGAGTTGTAGATGTCCATTTGGAATCAAACCAAGTGCAAATGAAAACTAAAATCCATAGCTACAATTTTCATGAAGACACCGGAACCAAATTTAGACTCAAAAGAGAAGAAAAGTACAGTAAATGTCAGACATCAAATATTGTGCGTCTGAAGTGCAAATCTCGTGCCTGGGGCACATTTCTACATCCCATATTCTGTCCAAGCGCGTCTGGAGCGCAAATGCTGCGCGTGACACGCTATAGAATGCATAAAATTGTATTTTTCTTACTTTCTAGGCATCTTTTTGGCTATCAGGAAGTTTGGAGACTTGTGCCATAACAGAAACTCGGAGACAGCTAATTCTAACACCATTGAAGGAGTTTTATCAAGAATCATTCATGAATCTTTCTTGTAATTCTTCTCTAATCTCTATATTTTGTATCTTTTTCATGAGTAACTAAATCCTATTTGTTAGGGATGAGTGAAACAAGATTAAACCCTTATTTGCTTGATTTGATTTTTAGTTATATTAACGAGTTTATTGAATTATTTTTCTCATATCCGTGCTTAATGGATTTTATTGCTTGATCAACTTTGAACTATTTTACGATTCGTATTTTGAAACGATAGTGGACTTTACGAATGCTTGAGATGAGAAATTCATGATTTGTAGTCTAGGGATAGATGCAGGTCATGAAACCAATTGAATTATTTGCAGAGACAATAGTTTAATAAGAGAATTCTTGTACTGTAAAGCTTAATTTTAATCTTAAATCCACTGAGGAATTAGGGATTACTTTAGAATTAAAGGTTTTGTTACTAAGATATTAGGGCAAGAATAATAAAGATAATTCGGTATTAGTTTAATTCGGGGATTGCCATATCACAATTGAGTTATAATTTATTTACTTAATTGAAATTTTTTGCTCTGCAATAAAATTTTGTCATTATATTTTTTTTAAAACTTTTCATTACTCACGATTTGTCTAACCTTGTATGCGAGGTCAATCATCAGCTAAACTTTCTTTTGATCTTGAAATTGAAAAAACCGCGAAAGCAAATCAAAAGGCGATTCGATAAATGAGGCAAAGGGCAAGATAACTAGTAGTGGAAGAAGAGGATTTGGGGGATTGCTTCATATTTGCAGAGATGGATAATCTACCACCACCTGAACGTACCCTCGGCGAGTATGGGAATTGAGATAGAAACCATGCTCGGTTGGCCATCTAAACCAACCAGTTACAATCAACAAGTTTGAAATAAGTCCCGCTCTGTACTGAGAGTTCAAGGATATTCATTTTTCCAGTAAACATAACGAAGATTTTCAATAGACATCTCACAAAATTCTTTGAACTATGTGAAACAGTTAAAGTGGATGGTAACACTAAAGAAGGCTAGAGGTTGAGACTATTTCCATTGTCATTGAAAGATGATGCTAAGGAGTGGCTTAATTCTTTACCCTTTGGTAGCATTACCACATGGGATGACCTTGAAGATAAGTTCTTGAAACAATACTTCCCCTAGATGTGTTCATCAGAAAAAGACAAGAGATTTCCGATTACAAACAAAAGGAATGAGAATCATTTTGTGACACTTACAGGAGGTTCAAGAGTTTACTAGCAGGATGCCCCAATCATACTTACGAAGACACTGCTCAACTGCAAATATTTTGTAATGGTTTGAGGCCTAGCACTAGAATTATGTTGGATGCTACGATGGGTGGTTCTTTGAATTACAAAATTGCATCAGAAACACGAAAAATTATCAAAATCTTGGCATCAAATGAACAAATGATGTTGTATGATGGAGGTGGTGGGTCAAAAAAGGGGTATGATAGAATTAAATGTTATACATGTTGGATTGGCTCAAGGAAAATTGCTCTCAAAATAGATAAAAGATGTTATCGCCGCTGAGATAAAGAAGGGGATGACAGCTCTAATATACAACCCCAAGTGGCCCCCGTCAAATTATTGAAACATACAAGTTGTGACTTTTGTGGGGGCGCACATAAAAATAGAGCTTATGAAGTACCGGATGATGATACAGAAGAACCAGAAGAGGTGAACTTTGTGGGTAACAACGGGAAGCATAACAACCCTTACTCTAGTACGTACAATCCGGGTTGGAGAAATCATCCAAATTTTTCATGGAAAGATCAACAGGGTGGACCTCAAGGTCAACAAGGAGCTCAATCAAATCAAGCTTCATTTGGTAAAGCTGCTTGGGAGATTACTATTGAGAAGTTAGCAACGAACACAAGTGCTTTTATTGAAGAGTCAAGAGCCGTCCAAAAAAATCACTTAGCTTCAATAAGAAATCTTGAGACTCAAATGGGTCAAATTGCTAAACAGCTAGCACAAAAAGTGCTAAAAAATTTGCCTAGTGACACAGTTCTGAATCCGCGAAATAGTGCCAATGTCGTGGCAACGAGGAGTGGCAAGGTAATTGAACCAATACCACCTAAAGCCATAAAAGGTGGGAGTGCTTCAATTCCAACCCACTTTGAGGAAATGGTCACCCTAACATCAGTTGAGGATGACATCTCTTTTGAAAAGAAGGAAGAACCTTTGGTGCAGAAAAAAGAGGCTCTGTCACAGCCCAAAATTCAACTTCTGTTTCCTTAAGGATTAAAAAAGGGAGAAACTGAAAAAACAATTTGGTAAGTTTCTTGATGTTTTTAAAAAATTGCAAATTAACATTCTTTTTTGCAGAAGCACTAGAGCAGATGTCGACATACGCCAAGTTCATGAAGGAGATTATGTCAAAGAAAAGAAAAATTGGCGGTGAAACAGTGATGCTCACCGAAGAGTGCAATGCTATTCTATAAAGGAAGCTGTCACCTAAGCTCAAGGATCCTGCGAGCTTATATATTCCTTGCGCTATTGGGGATAAAACTTTTGGGAAGGACTTGTGTGATCTTGGGGCTAGTGTGAGTCTTATGTCCCTTTCTATATACAGAAGGTTGGACATTGGAAGAGTCATAGACACACAATTGATGTTACAGTTTTGCGATGGCTAAATAAAATATCCATATGGGGTGGTGGAATATATGTTGGTCAAATTAGAAAAGTTCATTTTTAAGTGGATTTTGGGGTACCAAACATGGAGGAAGACAATGATATCCCTTTAATCTTGGGGAAACTATTCTTAGTAACAGGGAGAGTTATGATTGATGTGGCGGGTGTCACCTTAACCTTTAAGGTAAATGAGGAAACAATTACATTCAATATTCTAAAAGCCATGGAGCATTCAAAAGAAAGAGAAAGGTGCAATTGAATTGAGATTTTCGAAGAAAGTGTTGAACATTAAGTACCTACTGTTGAGACAAAATCTCCCTCAAATGTTTTAATGATAACAAAATTATTTCAAAGATTATGAATATCTGTGTTATCTAACCTGTGTTCTTGAGTGTATTAAATTTAGAAAACAGATTCCTCACCTCCTTGATCAAATGAAGTGTATTTTACACATTTTAACATGTCCTCTACGTTAGAGGATAAACAAGCGGATGATGAAATTGTAACCTCTAAGATAGAGGACACACAATATTGAAGAGAGGATGAATGTACGTCATAAATTAAAAGAAGATGAATCTATGTCAAAAGACAAGCAATGCTAAAGTTTAAGGATGACTTCATGACCTCTATGTTAGAGGATAAACGAAATAGAAAAGAGGATGAACTCATGTAATTTATTTCATCCTTGCACATGGGAAATAAGTAAAAGTACAAATGCACAAAAAATATCATTGATTGATAAAGCAATACACTACAGTTGTTGGGAAAAGGAAAAGTCAAAAAACACAAGTCACATCACAAATGAAAGCTTCATCCTCCTACAACTCAAATATGAGGATAGATTGCAATACTCATCCTCTCAGCATACTTAACATGAGGATAAAGGCTAAATGATTGCTTTGCAAATAAAGACAATCCAAAGGAAACTTAGCAAAGCCTCCAACAGCTATATTTTGCTAACCCATATGTTTGAAGCTCCAAAGACAAAAGTACAAGTCATGTCCTAATATATGGAAGCTCTATCCTCCTACTAGAGGATAGACGATAAGAGGATGAACCTTTATGGAAGATAATATACTTTACCATTGAAACAATGAATCCAAGTCAAAATAAAGAGAAGATAAATTTGTGGATAAAAAGCAAAAAAAAATAATAAACAAATTCATAAGAAGAGGATCCACGCTAGAGGATGAACGATAAGAGGAGGAATTTCTGGTTTTATTCATCCTCATACATAGGGAATGACCAAAAGTACCAAAGTACGAAAAATGTTGTACTTGACACGTAAAGCAAGATCTTACATGTCTTGGAAAAGAAGAAAAGGAAAATTACATCCCAGATCCAAACTTCTAGAAATATCAAACTCCAAAGACAAATTCGTAAAACTCATCCTTCTATGTACAAGGCAGTATGAGGACAGACTCAATGACATTTTTGTAAATCAAGACAAACTTCAAGGATCATTACATCTTTATGCAACAGTCATAAATGATCTTTTTCTTGATGAGAAAGTTTCTTCATCTCTATAAAAGGAAGGGAGCTCTCCATCACTCAATAATAAACAACAAAGCATAAAAAGAGCATTCATAAAGGCTATCCAGAGCAAACCCATCATCTCTTAATACTTTCTCTAGTTTTACACTATATCTTTGAAATATCCTTTTAGAAAGTGTTAGAAAAGAGAACAATCACAAAACATATCTCATATCACTTTGTAATTTCCAAGTGAGTTACACTTGGGAATATTTGAATTTGTAAAAAACAAATTTGTAAGCTTGGTGAGTGTAGAGAACACACAAACGTGTAACAAACCTCTGTGAGAGGTTAATCTGTTTTGATTCATAGTAAAATCTCACAAATGTGTGAGGACTGGACGTAGCCTTCATTGGGTGAACCAGTATAAAGTTGGGTGTGTCATCTTCTATACTCTCTCTCTCTCTCTCTCTCTCTTTTATTTATTCAACTCATATTTAAAGTTTTAAATTTTCATCCTCTGACTTTCGTCCTCTCGAAGAGGATACTAATTTAAACACTTGAGAAAATTTTAAAACTGCAAATATTCGAAGAGGATAGTGATATTTTAGTTACTTCACCTACTCTGCCTTTAGAAACGCTGTTATGCCTATCCCATGATGTTGTTAAAGATAGTGAAGATCGAAGAGTGAAAGTTGTTTTAGCCATGTTCGAAGCATCACAATCTTACTCCTCTTGCTTCCCTACTAGACGGGATAATTTAAAAGGGAATGATGAAAAACTTGTAGAGAAAAAGAAAAAGACGCCACTGGTTGAGCTCAAGCAATTTTAACCTCATTTGAAATATGTATTCCTTGGTGAGAAGAAAGATGATGTGTTCTTTCTGTTATATATGCTACCTTAACAATGGTTGAGGCATCAAGCTAATAACTTTAAAGAAACGTTTCGTGGGATGCAACCCATAGGTAGAGGTAACTTTTATTTTTGTAATCTTATTTTTGTTATTTGAATTTGTTTCTTTTTAATTGTGTGTAAACATGCACTATGATGAAGAATTTGTAACAACTTGAAGTTGTTCTTAAGTTATCTGTTTAGGATTGAGAAAATTTAAATTATATTTCTTTGCTTATTTCATTGCTCAATTTGACGAGTTTCACTAATGCTTACATATTTGATTACTATTTGGTTGTGGAAGTCTCGCTTGCCATTTTTTTAAAAAATAAATAAATTTTGTAGTGGCATGTTTGGCATCATTTAGATAATTCACACTCTCTCTTATTATCCTAGTTGTGAGCTTCTGAGACTGAATACTTTAATTCTTTGTTGTGGGATTATCCAGACACGTGTTATCCCTATAGAACTTGCACTAATTATGACTTGCATCACTTGTGATTTATGCATACACTGAGACCATTTTATTTGGTTGTTTGAGTCTTTGTAACTACCCTATGCAAATTTTATCCTTTGCTAGCCCCTTTGAGTCTTGTCCTTTTCTTTTGGTTACTAGCCACATTACAAGCCAAATACCCGACTTCAATTAAATCACCTTACTTGGAGTTAGGTAGGAATTTTTTTGTAATCCGTCTTGGTAAAGTTAGAAGTTTGGAGTTGCTCATGGGATAGAAACCTTTTAAGTTTGGGGTGGTGGTTATAAAAAATAAAATAAAAATATCAAGAAAAATAAAAAATAAAAAGAAGAAAAAATATCAGTTTGTGTACTTTGATGAATAACATCTTCATGGTTCTTTTGCCAATGTTCGGGAATCTCCACAATGAAAATGAAAAAAAGAGAGATAGAATAATTTCGAAACGTGTACCTACCTCCAAGCAGTAAAACCTACTATCTGAAAATGTCCTACCCTTACCTAAGCCTTATTACAACCCGAAAGTCCTCCAAAAATGTATGTGTTTGTTGCATTATGATTGCTAACTAGAGATTTTTCAAGTCTATGGTAGCGTGATGCGTGTTCTAGGATTTGAGTGATAAATTCATAACTCTTGTTAAACACTTGATAGAAATTTTGGTGAGATTGTTTGAAGAGAGAGTATAACTTGAGGAATGAATGCTAAGTTTACAAATAGTGTTATTTTTTGAGATGTAAGGAATCTTTGAGCATGATGAATGTTTTGTAGTAGCTGAAACTTTGAGGATTAGCTTTGATTTGATATGAGGAGTTGAGTTTAAGCTTGTTTTTAAGTGTACCGAATTTGAAATTAATTGTTGCTTGGGGACAAGCAAAAGACTAAGTTTGGGGTTGTGATAAGTCTTCATCATATGCATATTTTTCATTGTTTTTAGTCTTATTTATCTTTAATTATTAGTTAATTTAAGGAATTATTTGATATATTTAATTTATTTTAGTTCTTGGATTTAATAAAAAGTTTATGTTCTTATTTCTTTGATTAAGTAGAGATTTTTCGTAGTTTTGCGTTGTTTCTTTGTTTTAGTGCGGTGCTGAATTTTGGTGAGAAATTAACATGACCTATGTGGAGTATTTCAGCCATATCTAGAGTTGTAGATGTCCAACGGAAGTCAAATCAAAGGCAAATGAAAACTAAGATCCATAGCTACAACTTTCATGAAGACACCAGAACCAAATTCGGACATCATAGAGGTGAAAATTGCAGTAAATGTTAGACATCAGATGTTGTGCACTTGAAGTGCAAATCCCGCGCCTGGGGCACATTTCTACATTCGTGGTTTTGTCCAGGCGCACCTGGAGCGCAAATGATGTGCCTGGGGCGTGTGGTGAGCTGCATAATGCATAAAAATGTATTTTTCTCACCTTATATGCATCTTTTTGGCTATTGGGAAGTTTAGAGACTTGTGCCTTAGTAGAGAAACTGAGGGACGACTGATTTGAACACCATTGAAGAAGTTTTATCAAGAATCATTCATGAATCTTTCTTGTAATTCTTCTCTAATCTCTATCTTTTGTATCTTTTTCATGAGTAACTAAACCCTATTTGTTAGGATAAGTGAAACAAGATGAAACCCTTATTTGTCTCATTTGATTTTTAGTTATATTAATGAGTTTATTGAATTATTTTTCACATCTTCATGCTTAATGCTTTTTATTTCTCGATCAACTTTTAAACTGTTTTACGATTCGTATTTTGAAACGACTGTGGACTTTACGAATGCTTGAGATGAGAAATTCATGATATTGTAGTCAAAGGATAAAAGCAAGCCATGAAACCAATTGAATTATTTGCAGCGGCAATAGTTAAATAAGAGAATTCTTGTATTGTAAAGCTTAATTCAAATCTTAAATCCACTAAGGAATTAGGGGTTACTTTTTAATTAAAGGTTCTGTCACTAAGACATTAGGGGAATAATAATAAAGAGAATTCGGTAATAGTTAAATAAAAGAATTTAGTAACTAGGATCAAATTAGAAACCAATGTTGGATTTGAAGTGAAACTCATCCTTGATAATTTTCTTTTTATAAAAGTTCAATTTCATTACTTTTCTTAGTTTCAAATATTAGTTCAATCAATTTGGAATTTTTTTGTTCAATTTTAGTAATTAAACACAATTCGATAGTATAACGCAATCTTTGAGTTCGAAACTTGATACTACTATTTTAATTATTACTTACAACGATTAAATACACTTGTTGAAATGCTTTCATTAGCCTTAGAGTAGACTAAGAAATCCCTACCTCTAAAATAAAATAAAAAATAGAGATTAAACTTAATTTTAGTGAACTGAATTTTTAAAATTTTTAAAAAATTTGAATATCATATTTTTGTTCACACTTTAAAAGAAAAGCATAACCTTAGTAATTCGAAGTTTGCACAAAAAGATGAGTAAAATTTAACAAAAAAATATTTTAATCTTTGAATTCGATTTCTCTTAAATAATTTATTTTAACTTGAACCCATTAAACATTCTAACTAAATTATTTGTTGTGGGATAGGTATAGAAACTAAGCACATGGGTAAGTATGTTTTTTTATATTTATTTTAATATTTAAAAACAACTATAATTATCTTATCTTAGTTTTTGAGTCCTATGGTTTCGAGTATTTCTCGAATTTAATAGAGTCACCACCAAAGTTTATTTTAAAAGAGGAAAAATATTGGGAAATCATTAAAAATCGAAAAATGGTATTTGAAACCAAATTTTAAGTTCGGCTATAGTTAATTGTGCAAAATTATGTTAACTTAAATATTTTTATTTCTACTTATTATTTAAATGCGACTATAAATTGTTTTTTACGAATGTGACTTTGAAATAAAGTGTGCTTAAAAAAGAGAGGAAAAAAAAAGAAGTTTTAATTATTGTGCTTCACAAGAGTGCAATTTTTCTCATACGTTTCTCTCAGTGTGATGGACAAATTAAAGCTATGTAGTTTTGAGTAGAAAATATGGATGTGTTGATTGCTTTTAAAAGAATGGATTTTGTTGTGGAAATTTGATGTGGTAAAAACACGATATTGTCAGTTTGATGAATGAATAAAATATTGAGTAAGACGTTGTTTGCGATGAGTGAGTTTGATTGATTATTTGAATTTGGTTGAATATGTTTAAGATCACAAAGTTATCGCAACTCATGCGTATTAAACTAGAACTAACAAGATGTCCTATCTCAGTCATTCATATTTTGTTAACAGATTGTTATTACTTTGAAGTTTAAGATTGTCAAGTTGTCACAACTCAGTCATTTAAAACTAGGACTGACAAGATGTTGCATCTCATTCAATCTTATTATATTGTTAAGATTTTTTGTTTTGGTTTTTGGAGTTTAAGATCACCAAGTTGTGACAACTCAGGCGTGTTAAAGTACGACTGACAAGATGTTGCATATCAATTAATCTAATTTTATTAAAAGATTATTATTATTTTGGAGCTTATGATCACCAAATTATCACAACTCATATGTCTTAAAACTAAGATTGGTAAAATGTAACATCTCAACTAATCTTTTTACCAAAATTAATTTTGAATAAAGTGAATTTTATTAAAAATAATAAGAATAAACCTAAGAATGAATTTAAATGCAAATATAATTTCATTAGTGGTTGATGTTGATTGTATGTAGCCCAAGACATGATAAGAGAATAAGATAACAATTCTTATAACACAAAAGAAGAAAACTAACAAGAATTAAATAAACTTACAAAAAAACTAAAACAAGATGAATCAAAGGCCCAAATGCCTGAATGAGAGCAGTCCATGTTTTTTAATAAAAAAATTGAAATAAGATAAACGTGCTAAATGAAACATAAACTTAGATTTAGATCTCTCCAACTCCAAAACCTAAGCCATCAAGAAAACTAAACTAGAAACAAAATCCACGCCTTCTGTTTCAGAGGGGGTAGGTAGTGCTGTTCATGGATATCGTGGTAGTCATTGTTACTGTCATCTAGAGGTCGTGTCGTGGCTAGGAGAATATAGCCTCATGGCGGCAATAGTAGAGAGACGGTGTCAGTATCGGGCTATGGAGGTGAGTTCCTCCCTCATCTCTTTCTATTTCTTTTGTTTTGGGTATTTTTTGATAAAATAATTTTTTTTTTTATATTTTATCTTCTGGTTGATTTATAATTGTCATTTTTTTATTCTAAACAGTTAAAGGGTATAACAATCTAAAACTATACAAATATTATAGAAATAGTTAACAATGCAAGTTAAATATTTGTTACACTCCTTTGATTTTCTCTAATTGGTATTTAATCTTATTTTGAATTAGTGTATTCTTCTCCAACTCATTCCATGTTTTAGAATTTCAAACATTTACTATTTTTCTTTTTACTATTATGAAAAAGGTCCTCGTTGTTTGATTTCTACTATCAATTTATAAACTAAAATGATGAATTTGTGTACATGAGATAAAATTGAGTTTTGATATATTGCTTGTTTTTGCAAAAAAAATTGGATTTCCTAAGGTTAACCTAGAAAAGAGAAAATGTACTTTTTGATTGCTTGTATACATTGAAAAAATCGTAGATGTATTAGGAAAATAAGGAGAAAAGCAAGGGGCTGAAAAGATGGAGGGAGGGGCGCCATTTAGAATTTTTTTTTTATATTCTAATTTTTCATTAATTGTTTATTATAATTTTGTTTATTGTTTCTTTTTTTGTTGCTAAATGTAATGTGAACACTCATGTAAATATGGGCTCAACTATTGTGCCACTTTGATTGTTTTCTTTCCTATTTTCTTTTTGATATTTTAGACAAAATACCTTATGTGGTCCCTTAATTTAATTTCAAGTAACAATTCAGTTTTTAATTTTTTTGTTTTCCCAATTTGATCTTCTTTTTCTTTTCCGATTTGATTTGTTTTTGTTGGACATAGAAATATGAGTTATTTGAAAATTTGAGTTATGAAATTGATGAAAATATGAATTATGTTGAAGATGATTATAAAGTTTTTGAAGATGATGATGAAACTTCTGGATTTCTGTAAAAAAATGATAATATTGTTTACATTTTAAGATATAAAAGATCAAATCGTTATTTAAAATTAAATAAATAATAAAATTAGGAAGAAAAAAAAGATAAAGGATTGAATTGTTACATGAAATTAAGTTAAGTGACCGTGATATATATTTTTCCTTTTTTTTTTATTAGTATAGTTAATTGTACAATTTTTTGTAAGAGAAGAAAAAAAGAGAAACAAAAACATGCTAAAAAATAACTGCTCCCTTGAGAAAGAGATTCTCAAAGCATCTGCAAATAAAGACGAACCGAGTTCCACCAGTGAAGATGGAATAATCTTTAGAAAGTCAAGTTGAGAAGATCCCTTTTTAGCAAAAAAGTCAGCGCATTGATTTTCTTCTCTAAGAATATATCGCAACTCCACACTCCAATTCCTCTTCAATTCGAGCTTATTTTCATACTAAACAACAACGAACTCGTGAAATAGCTGAACCATTTCATTTACAAACGTTATAGCAAGGAGGGAGTCCGAATAAAAAATAAGATTAAGAGTCCTCAATCTCCAAGTAATTCGAAATCCATCGAAAGTGGCTAATAATTCATCATAAAAGTTATTACTGTAGTCAATGTGGTCATGAAAAAAAGTTATCCAATTGTTATTTCCATATGTCACTAAACAACCAAAACCAACAACACTAGAGTTTCCAATAACGATGTCATCAACATTAATTATCATAACCTCTTCCCTTGAATCATTCCAAGATTTCATTCTAAGCTCTCTCTGATGAGTATGAGATGAGTAACAACTTCTAAGTAAATATTTTAGAGAATGTATGTATTGTTGAATTGGATTTGAAAATTGAAAAGATTCTTTAGCAATACAAATGAAATTCCTAGCTCTATGTCTTCCAAATTCCAGCAAATAAAAGAGAGCTATAATCTCGGGAGGCATTCGACTTCAAGAAATTGAAAGCATTATTGTGATTGAAAAGCTTGGGGTCGTAGACGGGAGATTGTGCAATCTCTAATGAAGTGCAATAAAGATTGATTGTCATTCATACATTGGGTACATGTACTAGACTTCAAGTTACGTCATGATGCAAAACATCACACGTCGGGGTTGAATTCTAACAATCCAACTAAACGAAAAACTTAATTATCTCATGAACTTAATTATCTCGAAGTGTTGGGCTTAGATGATTTATACTTATTATAGAAATAATTTTTAAATAAAAAAATATATTTATAAATTTATTTTTAGATTAGAATATATAAGTATATTTTTATTGTATGATTGAACTATTAAGTAAATGATAATTTATAATTTTAATAATAACTCATATAAATGATAATCTCTAATCAATTTATAATTTTACGTAATAATTTGGTGTAATAATAATAATAAACATACATATATATATATATATATATTAATTGTATGGTATAAATTATAAAAGTATATTAAATGATTGATTATGAAAAAATCAGCTATGAATCATAAAAAACGGAGATTTGTTTTTGTAGGTATATAAAACCCACACTCCCAACTTTTATTTGACAAAAAAAAAGATTTAAAAGATATTAAATCCAAGTGAAAAGATTCGCACTTCTGCTACCTACACCCTCCATATTGCTATCCACACCCACCAATTTTTTTAAAAAAATCAAAATTCCGAATATACCCTTATGTTTTTAAACATCTTCTTCCCCTTCTTCATCATTTTAAACTCAAAACTCACATAACCTAAAAATCATCCATAGCTCACCGACCATAACTCATTATCATTCAAAACTCACAACATTCACTCATAGCTTACAACCCATTAATGTCATATTCTCATTGTGGTTAAAGTGTCCAAAGAAGGTAACGCTGTTGTTCTGTATTTGCGTTCATTTTTTTTTTGAAATCTGGAAATGTTACGTGAACTCCGTTCACGAACGTGAACTCCGTTCACGAACGTGAACTAAGTTTACGTATGTATCAAGTATTTCGAATTTGAAGAAAGTACGTAAACTCAATTCACGTAAACGTACGTCAACTGAGTTTGCGTAAACAATGGAGTTTACAAATTTAAAGTATGTTTACGTGAACTCATATGAAGCCAAGGTACGTGAACTCAATTCATGTGCACATACGTAAAATGAGTTCACGTACAATACATTTAAGTTACAATTTTAACGAGTACGTGATTGTGTTTGTAAGACCCTTAAATTTAAGGATTAAATTATGGATTTATATTAAGTGTATTTTGAGGAATAATTGTAAATATTTAATATATGTATGTTTTGAGTGAATATGTATATATATATAAATATTTATTTTGGAAGATGGATTAAGATTATTGGATGAAGGATAAATTAATTTAATTACGAGTAATTAAATTAACACACAGTTAATTAAGGGATTAGCGGCTAATTGCGACGAGATTGGGTAAGTGCTGAGGATCAGACAAGTGTCGGGTGAGGTGGCACCACACATGCCTATAAATAGGAGTGAGAAGGAAGGGCAAAGTCAGAACACCATTCCTCCTTCCTCACTGCCCATATTACATGTAACAGTACTGCATGTAACAGTATCCCTTCCCTCCCATTCTGTTTTCTGTTTTCCAGTTCACGATTTCAAAAGAAAAAAGAGGGAGTTCCTCAAAAGTGCCATTAATTGGAAATCTAGGCACCAAACCCGAAAACCCCCAGTACAAAAGTTGTTCCCCACATCATTACGGAGCTAGAGAACCCACTTTTGTAGCAGCGAACGCAAGACGGGAGTTTCGCCGTTTTTGACGCATAAACGTGAGCAGTAGCAGAAACACAACAAGGGTAAGCGCACCTTCCACTTTCTAGTTGCATTAGGACTGTAAATGCATAACTGGCATAACATTACTGATGTTTTCATCACTGTCTTGAAGAAAAACTATTTTGCAATGACATTTTGAGAAAATGAAGAAAATGCATTCTGTTGATATATAATGTTTATGTGATGGTAGCTGTTTGGTTGAATGCATTAATGCTGTTTTGTTTATGTGGGAAAGTTGAAAAATGTCTTGCATGTTATTTTAAAGAAGATCAAAATGCATATGCATAAAACTTTTTTGCATAAAATGCGAAAATGTATTCTGATGGTGTTTTGATGATATGTGATGCTTGCCTGGAAACAACCTCAGACTATCACAGACATACGGAGTTTTGTCGGACTGGAAGGATACTACAGGAGATTCTTTGAAGGATTTGCTAAGATTGTAGCTCCTTTGGCACAACTCACCAGGAAGAATCAGCCGTTTGTATGGACGGAGAAGTGTGAGGAAAATTTTCAGTTGCTAAAGGAAAAGTTGACAACCTCACCAGTATTGGTCTTGCCACAACCAGAGGAACCATATGAGGTTTACTGTGATGCATCTCACCAAGGTCTGGGATGTGTTTTGATGCAACACAAGAAAGCTGTAGCCTACGCCTCAAGACAATTGAAAACTCACGAACGGAAATACCCTACTCATGATTTAGAGCTTGCTGCAGTAGTATTTGCATTAAAAGATTGGAGACACTACTTATATGGATGCACGTTCACGGTATTCAGCGACCATAAAAGCTTGAAGTATATGTTCGATCAGAAGGAATTGAACATGCGTCAGAGGAGATAGATGGAGACTCTCAAGGATTTTGACTTTTCATTGCAGTACCACCCTGGAAAAGCCAATGTGGTGGCTGATGCATTGAGTCGGAAGAGTGTGTCAGTATCTTCAATGATAATGGCCAGACAACAGGAGTTATGGGAAGCATTTAGAGATCTACACTTGGACGTAAAGTTTGCACCAGGAATGTTAAAGTGTGGAATGATAACAATTTCGAGTGGTTTGCTTGAGGAGATTGCGAACTTGCAAGATGACGCATTGATCCAAGAAAAGAGGAATCTGATAGCGCAAGGACAAACAACTGAGTTCAGCGTCGGAACAGATAATATTCTGAGATGTAATGGAAGAGTTTGTGTACCAGAAGTTGCAGAAATGAGAAAAGCAATTTTGGAAGAGGCTCATAAGAGTAAGTTAAGTATTCATCTTGGAGCGACCAAGATGTACCAGGACTTAAGGCAGAATTTCTGGTGGCCAAGAATGAAGAGGAATGTAGCAGAGTACGTATCGGCTTGTTTAACTTGTCAGAAAGCGAAAGTGGAACACCAACGACCTGCTGGGATGTTGCAGTCTCTGGATATACCAGAATGGAAGTGGGACAACATTTCCATGGATTTTATAACAGGACTGCCCAAGACAAGGAAGAAGAATGATTCAATTTGGGTAATAGTGGATCGATTGACAAAGTCCGCACATTTCTTACCGGTAAGGACCACTTATAAAGTAGATAAGCTGACGGAAATCTACATAGCTGAGATTGTGAGGTTACACGGCGTTCCATCGAGTATAGTATCGGACCGTGACCCAAAGTTCACATCTCATTTTTGGGGAGCGCTGCATGAAGCATTGGGAACGAAACTGAAATTGAGTTCCGCTTATCATCCACAGACAGATGGACAAACTGAGAAAACGAACCAGTCCTTGGAAGATCTATTAAGAGCATGTGTGTTGGATGACAGAGGAAACTGGGATGAGGTGTTGCCATTGATTGAGTTCACTTACAATAATAGCTTTCACGCAAACATTGGAATGGCACCCTATGAGGCTTTATATGGACGCAAGTGTCAGACGCCTTTATGCTGGTATAAGGACGGAGAGAGCATGATTGTTGGACCTGAGATGGTGGAACAGACCACAGAGAAAATCAAGAGGATACAAGAGAAAATAAAGATTGCACAAGATCGTCAGAAGAGTTATGCGGACAAGCGTCGCAGACCTTTGGAATTCGAGCAGGGTGATCATTTATTTCTAAGGGTCACGCCTACAACTGGTGTTGGCAGAGTTATTAAGTCAAGAAAGTTGACTCCGAAATTTATTGGACCATACCAGATTACTGCGCGAATTGGACCATTGGCCTATCAGATTGCTTTACCTCCCATACTGTCCAATATTCATGATGTATTTCATGTGTCGGAATTAAGGAAATACATTGCAGACCCGTCACATGTGATCGAGCCAGATACAATTCAGCTGAGGGACAACCTGTCATTTGAAGTATTTCCCGTAAGAATTGAAGACAGGAAGATTAAACAGTTGAGGAACAAGGAAGTCCCACTAGTCAAAGTGATTTGGAATCCGACTACGGGAGACGCGACTTGGGAACTGGAGAGTAAGATGAGGGAACAATATCCTCAGTTGTTTATAGACATGTAGTTTTGAGGACGAAACTAATTTAAGGGGGGTAGTAATGTAAGACCCTTAAATTTAAGGATTAAATTATGGATTTATATTAAGTGTATTTTGAGGAATAATTGTAAATATTTAATATATGTATGTTTTGAGTGAATATATATATATAAATATTTATTTTGGAAGATGGATTAAGATTATTGGATGAAGGATAAATTAATTTAATTACGAGTAATTAAATTAACGGACAGTTAAATAAGGGATTAGCGGCTAATTGCGACGAGATTGGGTAAGTGCTGAGGATCAGACAAGTGTCGGGTGAGGTGGCACCACACATGCCTATAAATAAGAGTGAGAAGGAAGGGCAAAGTCAACACACCATTCCTCCTTCCTCACTGCCCATACTGCATATAACAGTACTGCATGTAACAGTATTCCTTCCCTCCCATTCTGTTTTTTGTTTTCCAGTTCACGATTTCAAAAGAAAAAAGAGGGAGTTCCTCAAAAGTGCCATTAATTGGAAATCTAGGCACCAAACCCGAAAACTCCCAGTACAAAAGTTGTTCCCCACATCATTACGGAGCTAGAGAACCCACTTTCGTAGCAGCGAATGCAAGACATGAGTTTCTCCGTTTTTGACGCATAAACGTGAGCAGTAGTAGAAACGCTACAAGGGTAAGGACACCTTCCACTTTCTAGTTGTATTAGGGCTGTAAATGCATAACTGGCGTAACATTACTGATGTTTTCATCACTGTCTTGAAGAAAAAATATTTTGCAATGACATTTTGAGAAAATGAAGAAAATGCATTTTGTTGATATATAGTGTTTCTTTGATGGTAGCTGTTTGGTTGAATGCATTAATGCTGTTTTGTTTATGTGGGAAAGTTGAAAAATGTCTTGCATGTTATTTTAAAGATGATCAAAATGCATATTCATAAAACTGTTTTGCATAAAATGCGAAAATGTATTCTGATGGTGTTTTGATGATATGTGATGCTTGTTGTTTTGGCAGATTACATTAGTGATGTTATGTTGTGTAAGAAAGCTAGAATATGCTTTGCATGTTGTGTTGGTTGTGTAAGAAAGCTGGAATGTGCTTTGCACGTTGTCTTGGAGATGCATGTTTCTGTTTCTGATGATTCTGGTGTTGATCATTCTGTTTCTGTTTCTGATGATTCTGGTATTGATGTTGTTTCAAAAGAAAAGGATATTAACATGATGAAAGTGTTTTTCTGGAAAAGTGCTGAATCTGTTTTGATGTTTTGTTGATTGTTTTTCAAAAGAAATAGTTTGAAATGTCTTGAATTCTCAGGAAAATTTTACTGATTTCGAAGGTGTATTCGAATACAACATGAGTGTATTCGAATACAATCTGCCAAGCTTCTGTTTTACTCAAGTTTTCAAACTTGTATTCGAATACGAGCCCCTGTATTCGAATATAGAGGAAGGATTTTTGCTTCTGACTTAGCATCTGTATTCGACTACGACTCTGTCGTATTCGAATACAGAAGTGGAATTTTAACACTGCATTCGCATCTGTATTGGACTACGACAGTCTCGTATTCGAATACAGGATGTTGACTTTCACAATTTTTGCTTTTGTATTCGAATACAAGGGAGCTGTATTCGAATACAGATTCGGGTTTTTCTAGAAACTCAAGTTTTAGCTTCTGTATTTGAATACAAGGAAGCTGTATTCGAATACAAATTCGTGTTTTCTAGAAAATCAAGTTTTAAACACTGTCATGTGAATTTTAAAGTATTGGGGAACATTGAGAAGGGTTAAAACGATTTAAAATGGAGTCTTTGAAATAGTTTTGAAGAGGAGATGATGACGTTTTGGAAACCTTCAATGACCTGGGAGAAAATGCTAAATTTTCAATGTTTTGTCTTCTGTATTCGACTACAGGCATGCTGTATTCAAATACAGAATGTAGAATTTGCAGTTCATGCTTTTGTATTCGAATACAAGGGGGGTTGTATTCGAATACAGATTCGGGTTTTCAGAAATTCCAAGTTTTTCGACATTGTTTTATGAACCCTAAGTGTTGGGGAGTATTGGGAAGGTTTATGATGAATTAAAATGGAATTTTTGTGATAGTTTGCAGTGGCGGTGATGAAGTTTTTGAGACTTTACTAATGTAGTGGAAAAACACTGGTTTTGCACTGTGACAGCCTCTGTATTCGAATACAAGGAAGCTGTATTCGAATACAGAGTGTAATTCTGCACTGTTTTTGGCTTCAGTATTCGAATACAAAGAAGCTGTATTCGAATACAGATTCGTATTTTTCAGAAATCTCAGTTTTGAACACTGTTTTATGAATTTTAAGAGTTGGGGAAAGACTTATGATAATTAAGAATGGAATTTTGAGATAATGTAAAGTGATAATGATTGCTTGACTGTTTAATCATGGTTGTGATAATAATGATATTGATTGTGTTGAGATGTTTTGAAAAATGATGGAAAGGCATGAATTTTACTAATGTTGCAAACAGTTTTCAGTGAAGAGAAAACACTGCATATTCATGCATTGCATAGTCAGGTGGTGACCGCGATAGGCCACAGAGTCGATGCGGTGACCGTAATGGGCAGCGAAGTTAAGTAGTAACCATGGGTTATAGAATAGTTACGCGTGTATTAGACGGTCTGTTCTATCCGGGGTCAGAGTAGTTCTGCGTGTATTAGACGGTCTATTCTACTCGGGCTACGGAGTGGTTCCGCCTGTATTAGACGGTTCATTCTATCCGTGCGAGGATTTAACTTCTGTGTATTTGACCTGTGAGAGGCTAATACACGTAATTGTAGCGACCATGATGGTTATAGAATAGTTATGCGTGTATTAGACAGTCTATTCTATCAGGTTTCAGAGTTGTTCCGCGTGTATGAGACGGTCTATTCTATCCGGGCTACAGAATGGTTCCGCGTGTATTAGATGGTCCATTCCATGTGTGAAATTGTGCTGGTCTGTTGAGCGACTGCACTGGTGCTGATCTGTTGAGCGATTGCACCTTGGTCTTGAGGGCCGTTAAAGTCAACCATATTTAAATTGTGCTGGTCTGTTGAGCGACTGCACCTTGGTAAATCCAAGAAATTAAATACATGAGTATATACTTATTGCATCGGGGTGATTGACCGGAGGGTCACGATTTGGTTATATGATGATGATTAGAAAGTGATGTGTGTAAGTACGTTGTAAAATCTGAATTTTCTGATGAATGTTTGTGATTGCTGGGATGGTATCTGTACTTACTATATGTTTTCCATATTAATTGGTTGCTGTTTGGAAAAGCATTTATGTCATGAAATTTCAAATGAGCATCCTTAATTTTCATCATTGTCATAAGTTATACCATGGGTGTATTTGTTTTGTGATATAAATGCTATGTGATTATTTGTTAATTTCGGTCGGTGACCCTTTACTATTATTGTGGAAATTGGGGCTTTGCCCTCAAATGATACCCGAACCCTTCCCACTGACGGTTACACTTACGACGGAAACGTCGTTAGTTTTCCTTCAAACTTCACGCACGGCGTATTCGTGATCAACGTAGATGGACGGACAGCTGGGTGAAGACGAGACTTGTAGAGGATACGGTGGAAACCGTGCTACTGTAGCTTAGTGCATGATCAGTTAGACTTGTTGTATAGGGTCTTGAACTCTGGGAATGTAATATTTTATTTTGGGGATTATGTATGACTTTTCCGCTATTTTCTTCCTTACTCTGATAATTCCTTTTGAGATGACATGACACTGTTTCCTTTTGAAATGTATTAAGGTTCATTATTAATTTCCAAAGTTGAGTACTTAGTGATAATTTGGAAAATCATTTTAATTATTTATTATTTAAAAAAAAAAATACACTCGCGCTGTGTTTTAAACTCGGGGTGTTATAGTGTTCACGTGAACATACGTTAACGGAGTTCACGTACAATACATTTAAGTTACAATTTCAATGAGTACGTGAACTGAGTTCACATAAAATACATTTTTTTGACAATTTTGTGAGTAAGTGAAATGAGTTCACGTAAAGGCCATTTATGTGGCAAATACATGAACTGAGTTCATGAAAGTTTACCTGAACTCAAATCAAGTAGAATTAGTGCATTTTATTGAAATTTTTATGTTATTTTTTGGATACAGATAAATGGATCAAGGGGGATACCTTAGTGATGAAATGTTTTAGGGTTTGGAACATTTAGAGGAAATTCATGATGGTTTGGAACGTGATTTTGATGAAATGTATGATGATTTTGATGCAATGAGTGATGGTGTGGAACCCGTAATTGAAGACGCCGTGAATGAAGAAGTTGAATCGGTTATGATTGATTTGACTGATGTGTTTACCACCGACATGATGTTTGACACGAGGGAGGATTTATTAAAATGGGCTAGAAATGTTGGAAGAGAAAATGGAGTTGTCGTTGTCATTTTTAGATATGAAACTGTGACAGCACGACCAAGAACAAAGACAAAATTAATTCTTGGTTGTGAAAGAAGTGGTAAATATAGACTTGGAAAAATCCTAAATCGATGAGGAGTAATTGGTCTAGAAATTGTGAATGCCCATTTAGATTGAGAGGAACACCATCAAGTGTTGGTGAGAGATGATATTTGCATGTAATATGTGATATCCATAACCACGAATTGGCCAAAAAACTGACTGGTCATTCTTTCTTAGGCCGATTGTCTAGTGAAGAGAAAAATTTACTTGGTGAAATAACGAAAAAGAATGTTGAAAGTTTGAAGACAATAAAACAAGTTTACAATGCACGTGAAGCATATCGATCATCACTTAGAGGTAATAGAACAAAAATGCAACATCTTTTGACATTGATAGAATACGACAAATACATCTATCGATATAGGAAGGTAGATGGTTCAGATGAGTTAAGGGACATTTTTTGGGCCCATCCAGACGCTATCACTCTTGTGAATAATTGTGGATTAAATTATGTTTTCATGATAATGGATTTAATAAAACTTCAGAGTAAATTAATTTTGGTGGAGTAAATTAAGTTTTCATGATAATGGATTTAATAAAACTTCAAAGTTATCTGTGAAACATGAAATAGACGTGATAGTGAAAAGGTTTGAAGAACTTGGTGTACCTGGCAAAATTTCAATTAAAGGTAAATTACGAGAGATCGCGTATCAAGAGTTCATGTCTCATTACGGTACAATATATAGTGGAGTTAATTTTGTTCAAAACCTTATAGATAATGTATATGTTGAACAAGTTTCAACTACAGATAATTGGATGACACTTCCTGAAATTGGTTATATGATTGCTTCAAAATTTAACTTGGTTTTCGCTGCATTATCACTTAACCAATCGCAAACATTTTTCCTCTAAGAAGTCCACCACCAACATCTACGACAGATCATTGTATAATTGTCATAGCATTTGTTAACAATTGTCATTTCGTGCAAGTATTAATAGTTTAATAAATTATTAAATAGTTCAATAGTTTAACAATTGTCAACTTTTTTTAATAGTTTAATAAATTATTAAATTCAACAGGTTTACTTGAAGCCTATTTCTCATATGCCACCAACAAGTAATTTGTGGAAAAAGTATTGCACTCAAGAAGCACGACAATGGGAGTTTATTTACAATGATTGCATGCAATATTGGTTGCAGATATTTCCAGAAACTGTACATAATTTTATTGTAAACTAAATAATTAATATTGATGACATATGGAATTTAATATTGATCACGTATTATATTTAATTGTCACGGCCTAATATTTTGAACCAATATTTTCTGTGATTTTAGTGACTTAATAAATTGTTGCTTAAAAATTATACGATGCAAGCAAACTATCTACATCTAGTGCTTAAAAATTTAAAAAAAAAAGAGAACCATAACTAGAACTAGAGGATACCATCATCAGAGGCAACAAATCAAAATAAGAGAATACCATCAGAGGCAAAAATTAGAGGATATCATCAGAGGATAGCATCAGAATTAGAGGATATCATCAGAATCAGAGGATATGATAAAAATATAGTATCAGAAGATATCATCAAAATCAAAGGATAGTGCAGAATCAGAGGATAGCATCAGAATTAGAGGATATGATCAGAGGATACCATCAACATCAAAGGATACATCAGAATCAGAGGATAGCGTCAGAATCAGAGGATATGATCAGAGGATAGCATCAACATCAGAGGATAGCGTCAGAATCAGAGGATATGATTAGAGGATAACATCAACATCAAAATTTTTGATTAGAGGATACATTAGAAGATATCATCAGAGGATAACATCAGAATCAGAAGATATGATCAGAGGATACCTTCAGAATCAAAGGATACCATCAGAGGATAGTATCAGAGGATACCGTCAGAATAAGAGGATATCATCAGAAGATATCATTAGATCAGAGCATATCATTAGAGGATAGTAGTAGATGATACCATCAGAATCAGAGGATATCATCAGAATCAGAACATATCATCAGAGGATACCATCAGAATCAAAAGATATCATCAGAGGATACAATCAAATCAGAGGATATCATTAGAGGATACCATCAGAAGATATCATCAGGGGATAGCATCAGAATCAGAGGATACATCAGAGGATGGTATCAGCGGATACCTTCAGAATCAGAGGATATCATCTGATGGTATAATCAGAATCAGAAGATAGGATCACAAGCAAACATCATAATGAGAGGATAACATTAGAGGCAAACATCAGAGGCAGAAATCAGAGGCAAAAATCAGAGGAAAAAATCAGAGGAAATCGGAGGCAGAAATCATAGTCAAATCAGAGATAGAAATCAGAGGCAAAAATTGTATGATATTTACAAACGTAATATTTAATATTGTATCATAATTACTATTGATAACAAAAATATTCGAAAATTAAATCACAAAAATATTTGAAAATTAATACATATCGAATCTCTATTTCTTCGGCGATATGGTACTACGTTAGACCAATCTCTACTACCACCCCTTTTTCTTCGTAGCGTCAAAATTAATTCATTCACCAGTGCGACGCCATCAGGTAATACTAGTTGTTGACCGAGAAGCTCTTCTGCAATTTCTATTGCACGACGCTGCATTAAAAAATACATTAAATAATTTATTTAAAATAATAGATGAATAATAAATTTTGTTATGTAATAAATTGGAATTAATATACCATTATTGCAACTGATTCATTAGCAACATCAACATCAACGGCAAGTTCTGCAACCAAAGGATCTTCATGAATTGGTTCTTTTCGAATTATGTATGGAAGAGAAATTCTGCGAAACCAATTCATGTAATCGTTTGAGCGAGCTGCAGGTCCATGTACAACTGCGCTAGCATCCACTACATGCACAGCGTACTGCGTAAACATTATGTACATTTCGTCTAGTGTGGTCGTCTGAGTCACTATATCTAACGGTGAGCTAGGAATGGTTTGAACATAACTGTACTGACGCAGTACCCTGTCTGGCAGATGAGCGTACATCTTCGGGCCCCAGCGTATCCATCCTCTAAATAAAGAAACATGTTCAAACTGTCACTTCAGTCGATGCTACTCATATGGCATCCAACATACCTGATGAACGTCAATCTCGTCCAGAGCTTTCCTAAATGGAAGAACCAAACCCTTATCCCTTTTTGGCTTCCATTTAAGTGTTTTAGAGTAGTCCTCAACATAGCTAGGAGAGAGTCTACAACAATCTACACATAATGTTGGGAAATGCTCGTAGACCCACGCTTGCACATATATAATAACATTTCATTAGTTTATAATTAATAATAGAAATTATTAACACAATAAACAACCATTAACTGCAAGAGTGTTAGATACCCAGAAACTGTTCTGGTTTTATGCATGCTTGCTTCGCGAAGATTGTCATAGAGGTAAGCAAGAGCAGCAACACCCCATGCATATCCCTCACATGCATTGAGGTCTCGGAAGCAGTTAAGATAGGCAACACAAACTGCGAAGGCACTCTTGTCGCTGAAAAGAGTGCAACCGACCAAAAATAATAGAAATGCCCTAGCAACCATCTGCCAATGCTTGTCACTACATCGCTGTTGGTATACTTCAAGTAACCAACTAAATCGAATAGTGGCTGTTCGCGTACATTAAATTTAGCATAGACAGCAACCTCACTGACTCCGAGAAGCTCAGTCAATATGTTTGCACCGTCATCCTTGTTAAATATATTAACAGTGAAGAATGCATCGGTGATGGGAATATGCAGTAGAGAGGAGACATCGTGAAGAGTAATCGTCATCTCCCCAATTGGAAGATGGAAGCTATTGGTGTAACGATGCCACCTCTCTACGAAGGCTGAAATGACCCCTTTGTCGATCATTATGTAGCTACATGTTAGCAACGAATATAATCCAGAGCTTTTAATAAGTTGCTCAACCTCTTCGTGTTCAATCACAACTTCTCTTAATTTTTTACCGTTGCTGAACACCCTTAATTCGCTACGATCCTGAAATAAATTAAGCAAACAAAATATTAGTTAAAACACAGTAACAAAACAAATATTAAAAATTTCACTTGATCGAGAAAATTCCCACGCCATCCCAGAGTTTAGTCGCCACGTGATCGCCAAATGTCCTAAGGACGGACATGTCAACCGGACCACCAGGAAATCCATCACCCTGTGATGGTTCATCATGTGCTTATTCCTATTGCGCTTCTTGGGCCTTTTCCTGTTGGGCATGTTCTGCCTTTTTCTGCTGTGCCCGTTGTGCCTCTTCCTGCAGTAATTGTCTTTGCTCTTGTCTAGCATGGTGAGCCCGTGCGGAAGCCGTTGGTCTAACACGACGACCCTCCTCGTTAGAAGTACCCTCATCCAGTACAACACGACCCTCCCTGTCGGTAAACATAGGCGCACCATTCCTGCAAAACCGAATCATAATCAAAATCAAAACAATCACAATTTTACAACAATTCCAGAATTCCAGCCTGCCTTACATGAACTGAGTTCATGTACGTTAACTGGTTTTCAAGAATCCAGAATCGTACGTGAACTGAGTTCACGTACGTTTCTGGGTTTTTGAAAAGCAGTTCACGTACGTGAAGGGTTTGCAACTTTTAAAACCCAACAACAACAACATCAGTGTACAAAAAACAACAACAACAACACACATTGTACTTACTTGTTGAAAATGTGATAGTGAAGAAGTTGTTGAAGATGAAGATGGTGAAGATGATGATTGAAGAAGATTGATGATTTTTGTGTAGACTTTGATGAAGATTATGGAGTTTGAGAATTAGGTTTAGGGAGAAGGGGAAGATGTTTAAAAACAGAAAGGTATATTCGAAATTTTGATTTTAAAAAAAAATTGGTGGGTATGGGTAGCAATATGAAGGGTGTAGGTAGCAAAAGTGATTAAAGTTTCGGTCATCATCAACATTAAAAAAAAAATATTTGGTTTTGAAGATTTGATTTTAACCTTATTAAAACACCCAACACACTCCTAATATATATTACATATGATAGTGTTGATAAACTTTTCTAGTGAATTTAATTCATCATTGACATTGATATTCCATTCTCTTGTTTGTTCTCTATACACAACACAATGAGTTCTTTATCAACCTTGGACGTGGAGAGTACTAAACAACATCGCAAGCGACTTATAATCAAACGTTCTTACTCTGGTGGTTCTCAAAAGAATCATTCTCAAGGGGATATTAAGAAAAGAAAGATGGAACATTCTACAACAAAGCCAATTGTTACATGTCATTGGCTTGATTCTAAAGATTCAACAACCTTAATGTCTCATCAAAACAACGACATGATGGTCAACAAGGAACTTTCTACAACAACAATTGATTCAAAAAAGTCTTGTGTCAAAGAAAACTCAATGATTTGTGAAAAAGATTCAAAACCCATATAGAAGGGTAATGTTGTTGGCTGCAAGAAGATTAACAAGAATTTGAGCAATGAATCAAGAAACCTTTCTTCTATTAAAGAATACATAAGTGCTGAAAAATATGGGTTGAAGAATGATGGTGTTGAAAGAGAATTGATCAAGAAAGAGAAGAAAAATAAACCAATGAAATATTCCAAGAAGATGCAATGTTGGGTGATCTTGAAAAAAATGTTGGTAGGAAGAGATAGTTGGGCTTTGAAAGACCCTATTGATCTCAAGGTTTTTGAGGGTTGTCATCACACAAAGGAGGGTAATTTAGAGAACAAATCAAAGTTGAAGGCAATGGGTTTGGAGGATTTTGAGGCCAAATTAAAATTTTATACGACACCCGATGAGTTTGCTAATGATATGAGACTTGTGTTCTCTCAAGCAGTAATGTTATATCTTCCAAAGAATGAGATTCACAAGATTGCAATAAGGCTTACTGTTTTGAGAACAAATGGAAGTCTTTGAAAAGAGATTGGACAATTGAGGATGGAAAAAGAAACAATATCCTTAAGAGGAAGAGGGAACTATGATGAAAAGAAAGATCTCTTTTGTGCCAAAAAGATATCACTTTTTGCAAGATTAAGACCTCTTCTGTTAAGGAAAATGCATCATCACAAGCAACAAGCTTTTTGGACAATTATTTGTAGTTATTATTATCTCTTATTGTCTATTGTAGTTAATGATGTTGAAAAAACATTGTTCTTAGTATATTGTTTTGTTTGCAATTGACTATTCAATACATGAGTTTGATTTTATTATATCACACAAAGTGTTACTATTATTTTCTGTTTATTTTTTTGGGATGTACAAGAACATACATGAATAAAAAGAAATCACAACCATGAAAATCAATAAAATTGCAAAATCCGATAATTCAAGAGCAAGTAATTATTGTATATAATCAACTTGTTGGTCACAAATTGCTTACAGATTTTGTTTATTAATAAAATAAACCACTCACAAATATTTCCTATTAGTAAAAAGTAATCACATCAAATTCTAAACTCGAACAAAAATCAAATACATAAATTGCAAATTGACAACATCAACAAGAATAAAAATAGTATCTATATTGCAATTTTCTACAACCTAAACACAATACATCTAATTCAATTTTAAATTACCACTCCTTTAGCCTTTAATGTTTTCCCTTCACCTTCAGCTGCTTGAGCCCTTTTCAAAAGCCACTCCTTATAGATAGCCTAAGTTGATATACACATTATAGATCACATAGGCATGCTAGTTTTCTATGGACAAATTTGTAAACCAAGCACCAATATGCAAAATGAGTACAACATGCAATAATCAAATTAGCATCGTGTCAAAAGACACCAAAATGATATGAACAAGTTGATCAAGTCCATGATAGTTATGCATAGAAGACATTGAGTGAAAGTCAAAGATAAGTTGCTTTTCAGCATAAAATCAAGTCAAATTCCCGTATTCATGTGACCAAATTCTTTTATTGCTAGACTAGCTTATGTGACTTTACTTAACCATATATAGGTTTCAAGATGGGAAAGTAATTAATTTTGCTTGCTTCTCTCTTTATCATTCAATGCATGTGAGAAATTAGCATACAATAAGTATTAAACGAAACAAGAAGAATAGTCATGATTTATTAGCTTGGCCAAACTCAAAGTGTGGTGTTTTCTTTCAAATTTATAAACAAAAGTGGCTGAACCTTTACATAAAATGGAATGTAAAACAATAAAATAACATGAACTTATCAGACAGAGAAAATATAATATTAACAAGTTAGAAACAACACAAAGTCTTATAAAGCAATAGCATGCTAGAACTCAGAATTTTAATGGAAGGAAAAGTATATTATTTCTTAAAATTCAGAATAGTATCTCTTACAATGACGAGATTGGGAAATGATGCCGAAAGAAAAACTAAACCAGAGTTCTAAGAACTCCTAAACCAGAGCAAAATTGCTTATAACTAGAGAAAGCATTCCCCTATTTATTTCTTAAAAAATATTTTCTGCATATTTCCCCTCTTCCCATTCCCTCCTTCTTATAACATAAAATAAGAGATTATTAATTTGCTTTTATTCATCCTTCTTGAAACTGAATGCCTTTCCACTTCCCCTTCCCTCATTCCTTTAATGGAATATTATTATAATAAGAGACGTTATTAACTAGCTTTTATTCTCTCTATTCATCATACTAGAAACTAAATGTGTATGACTTGGGTGAGTGGGGTCCACTCTTTGGGCCCTTATTCCTTTTAATTTGCATTGTTCTATCGTTGTCACCCACTTCAAAATGAGCGTTGTCCTCAAGGCTAACATTAAGACATTGATTTTGTGGCAGACTTCCAGGTTCCCAACTGATGGTTTCCTTATTCCCTTCCCATGTTATGATTTTTCTTGGCCTTAGTATATTCGTGGTAACAACATTTAGTTCTTTTTCCTGATTGATTCTCCAATTCTTCGGAATTTGACACTGCAACTTCATAGCTTTCCCTTTCTAGTCCAAACAAATTGCCATTTCTTCCCAATCAAATAACACCTTGCCTATCTTATGCTGCCAAGCTACTCCCAAAATCATGTCTTCACCTTGTAATTCCACTATGTAAGCGTCAGCAGTGGTCTCAAACCTTCCAATTTGAATGTCAAACTTCCCACACTTCTCTGTTATAGCCACACGAGAACCTTTCCAAATTTCGCGTTGGTAACCGGAATCTGTTCTACTGGAAGCTGCAGAATTGCAGCCATTTGAGGAGTCACAAAATTATGACAAGCACCAGTGTCCACCATCATCGTAATCGATATCCCCTTCACGGTACCTTCCAAATGTAGGAGAAAATGGAACGAATTTCGAGCTCTGCCTTCCTATTCTATTCCAAAGAGCATCGCGGAGTTGCATCTTAGTGCAACGTCTTCCTCCCTTTCCTTCAGTTCGATAGCTAGGACTTCACCGACATTGTCTGTCACGTCATTATCTCCCAGAATCACCAAACGCAACTGTTTTTCAGCACACTGATGAAGGGGATGGAACCTTTCCCCACATTGAAAATAGAGGTCTCGTGCCTTACGATCCATTAATTCGGAATAGGGAAGATGCTTGGTTCCCCTATTGCGATTTTCGTGGTTCCCCCGTCGCTCCTCATCGCCATTTGTTCGTGTTTGGTTCTGATTAAGGTTGGATCCTTGCATGCTCAATTCCGGGTTAGGATTTAACCCAGTTTGAGTATTTCTGGATTGGGTTCCCCCACTTGATGAAGGGGATGGAACCTTTCCCCACATAAAAACCAAAGGCCTCGTGCCTTACGATCCATTAATTCAGAATAGGGAAGATGCTTGGTTCCCCTATTGCGATTTTCGTGGTTCCCCCGTCGCTCTTCATCGCCATTTGTTCGTGTTTGGTTCTGATTAAGGTTGGATCCTTGCATGCTCAATTCCGGGTTAGGATTTGACCCAGTTTGAGTATTTCTGGATTGGGTTCCCTCACTTGGCCCAGAACTCGTATTTCCCTTGTTTGGGCATGGAAAAAGACCCAAGACGGACCCGTTTCTATTAGTAAGCTCATTACTTCCTTCTCTTCCCCCTTTCCAATTTCGGGAACGACCTCCACCTCCCTTTCCTCTGTAATTCAACACACCTCGTAACTCTGTTTCAACATCACGAGCCAATTTCATCACCTTCACACGTGCCTTAGGGTTAAAGGTCCTTACTCGCAAACGTACCTCTGACCGGAGGCCACCCAAAAAATACCCAAGGTATTGTTCTTCGGGGAGACGCATAACCTGGGAAGAGAAATATTCGAAATATGAAATGTACTCTTCGACATCTCCAATTTGTTGAAGATCTTTCAATTCTTCGAATGGATTATCGCTCTTTCTTCCTCCACATCTCTCAATCAGCGCTTTCTTCAACTTTAACCATGTGAGGTCATCCTCCGTTTCTCGTAGAAGATTAAACCAATGAATGGTTGCTCCCTCCATGCTAATTTTTGCCAAACGAACCTTCACTTCTTCAGATATTCCCTGTACCTCAAAATATGTCTCTGCTCGTGTGATCCACCACACTGGATCGTCACCATCAAATGACGGCAGCTCCACCTTCTTCACTGCCATCTTGTATTCCATAATTGGCTCCCTGGTTGTCTGCGACACCCCAAGTGTAGGCCGATTCAACAATTTTGCAAACTCTTCCAAAATAGCATGAAGGAATTCATCCAAGGTTTGGCGCACCAAATCTTCCATTTCAGCCATTCGTATCTCCAAAGCCTCAATTTTTTCAGACATTTTTGGTGGCATTCGGTTTCGCTAGCTTCTATCTCTATCTGATAGGTCGGACCAATGATAGAACTCAGAATTTTAATGGAAAGAAAAATATATTATTTCTTAAAATTCAGAGTAGTATCTCTTACAATGACAAGATTGGGAAATGATGCCGAAAGAAAAACTAAACCAGAGTTCTAAGAACTCCTAAACTAGAGCATAATTGCTCCTAACTAGAGAAAGAATTTCCCTATTTATTTCTTAAAATATTTTCCGTATATTTCCGCTCTTCGCATTCCCTCCTTCTTATAACATAAAATAAGAGATTATTAATTTGCTTTTATTCATCCTTCTTGAAACTGAATGCCTTTCCAATTCCCCTTCCCTAATTCCTTTAATGGAATATTATTAGAATAAGAGACGTTATTAACTAGTTTTTATTCTCTCTATTCATCATACTAGAAACTAAATGTGTGTGACTTGGGTGAGTGAGGTCCACTCTTTGGCCCTCATTCCTCTTAATTTGCATTGTCCTATAATAGTACCACACCCAACTTAAGACATGTCAATATCAACAATGGAACAAAACATTTAATCATTATCAAATTATAAAATCAAGATGAGTAACAAAAGAGATAGCACAAATCTCTCAACAATAATTTCTTCGTAGAATAACCTCTGCAACTGCAGAACCGACACTTCCTCTTCAAAACATCTCATCGAGGCATGAATCCTTGCAGCGTCTTCATAATCCTACAAAAAAATTCCACAAAATAGCAAACCTCTCTCACAATGAAAATTAGAAAAAATATTAAATTTTTTTTTTTACTAACATAAGATTTTGTAGCTACCTGTCAACCTCCATTCAGTGCTCTAACTCACCCTTATCGTTCCAAAGTTTACGATTTAGGGTTTTTCCCAAATCTGGAAAATCTTTTGGGAGAATAGTTGGAGAACTGTTGTACGAGACACAACTTCTAGAAGAGGAGGTATGCGAGGTAGTAAGGAAGGTTTCAGAGAGGGAGTGGGAGACAGGTTTAAGAACATAAGTTTAAGGCCTTATTCTTATCTCAAAAATTCTATTTTAATTTTTAAAAATTAAAAAATTTATTTAAATTATTTATTTTTAAAAATTGTTTTATAAAATTATTTTTAATATTATACTTTTTAAAACTAAAAAAGTAAAATAACTAAATAGTATTTTACTTCTTATTTTTCAATTTTAAATTTTAAAAAGAAAAAATACGGAAAATTTACTTTTCTTTAATGACATAATTGTAATTATGTTCAACTCATAAAATAACAAAACTGAACAAAAATTGCTCATTCTTTCTATAAAACTGAACACGGAAAGAACGTGATGGAGCTGTTGCAATTCCAACTCTAGCTCGTGATTCAATAAACTCTAGATTGCAATTCCAACTTTAGCTCGTGATTCAATCAAGTTCATCCCCCTCATTCCCTCTTCCTGACCATTGTTGTGTTCTCCATTCTCTTTCTGCTAATTTCTTTGGTTAGTTTTGCTTTGCCTTTCCTTCACATATGGTTTTTTTGAATTTGGGTTTCTAAATTGAATTTTATTTTTGAATGAAGTTGGTTTTGTTTGTTGATTTCCTTGGTTTCCTTTGTGTTCTGAATCATGATCTATTTGTAATTAATATTAGCATACATTTGAGATCAATGAGTATAATTTTTGTGTTTACAAAATCACCTTTTGTTTATGTATTTTTTTTGTTTCATTTTTCTCTTTAATTCTTATTTGAATGAAGAGTGTGAATTCTTATTACATAATATTTGCTGCAAATAATTTGTGACCAAGAAATAAGGCGCGCAACAACGGCGGTTGCAAATACCCGTCGCCGCCTTATGCAATTTCAATTTAATTTTTAGCATTGTAGTTACATGGGACTCAGTTTCCTTTGTCGTATTTTAATTCAAGTAGAAACAATTGAAGCTAGGAGTATTCATGGAAAGTCACATGATTCTAAGAATTGAACTAAAAGATTATACTATTGGACTTTTTGCACAATATATTCAAAATTACAAATACTGTTCTCTTCCGCCACACACGATTCGCCTGTTGTTGTGCCTGCACTCGCTGTTGTGTTTGTCTTTGCTGCACAGGTAACCTAACTACTTACCAAGTGAAAAATTGGTTAATAAAAATTGGAATTATGAGTTTGTTTGGTTCTTATCCATCATCTCAATATAGAAAGTTGTAAAATTTGAATTTTTTTAAGGTATATTTGAAACATTGCTGTTTTTTATATAGTTTTTGAAAATCATTTTAAGAATGAGTTTTTAAAAAGAGAATAAAAACAAAATCCATTTGGCCATCTAATTTTTGAAAATTGTTTCGGAGAAGAGAAAAAATGAAAAATTGTTTGGCAATCTAATTTTTTAAAATAATTTTAAAGATTCAGAATAAAAACTAATTTGACAATCTAATTTTTTAAATCTATTTTATTATATTTAACAATAAAAATTATTAAAAAAAATGGTATATTTTTGGAAATATAGTAATTCAACTAATATAAAATAGGCTAAATAGCACCCGTGGTCCTTTAACTTAATTTCAGTTAACGTTTTAGTCTTTTATCTTTTTTTTTCAATTTGGTCCTTTATTTTAATTTTAAGTGATAATTTGATCTTTTATGTTTTAAAATGTCAATAATATTATCCTTTTTTTTTTACAAAAATTCAAAAAATTCACTAAAATTTTCAACCAAAACCCATAAAATTAATTATATTCTTTAATATAATACAAATTTCATCAAATTTGTAACTCAAATCTTCAAATAAACTCATATTTTCATTCGTTATTTGATATTGTCAGAGATGGAAATATGAGTTTATTTGAAGATTTGAGTTTTGAAGTTGATGAAATTTGTATTATATTGAAGAATATAATTAATTTTATGGGTTTTGGTTGAAAATTTTGATGAATTTTTTGAATTTTTGTAAAAATAAGGATAACATTGTTAACATTTTAAAACATAAAAGATCAAATTGTCACTTAAAATTAAAATAAAGGACCAAATCGGAAAAAAAAAAGATAAAGAACTAAAACGTTAACTGAAATTAAGTTAAGGGACCACGAGTGCTATTTAACCTATAAAATAAAGACAAAAAAGAATAATACAAATAAAATATTTTAGTATAATTAATAATTCAATTTTCAAGTATTTATAATTAATACACAATTGATTCATTGACAAAAAAATATTTAAATAGTACAAATGCACTCCGACATAAGGTCTTTATAATTTAATTTAATTACTATCTTTGTAGCTTCAATATTTTTACTACTTTGTCGAAAATTAGACATTTTTTAATTTTTCATATTTATATAATTTGTTTTGATTAGAAGGTTTAAATTAGTTGGATTTCAGATAACCATTTGAGTCAGTGTAGGTCTCAAAACTCAATGAGAGCTGACATAATACTTACAAATCACATACCAAAGAAATCTCTAAAAACTCAACGAAAGCTGACGTGATACTTACAAATCACATACCAAAGAAATCTTCACCGACAACAGAGTTAACCCCATAACCTTGTGAGGTGTGAGCCAACCGACAAAGGAGTTGAACCCACGATCTTGTGGCATGTGAGCCAAATTCTTATCAACCGAACCAATATTCATTGCTTTCAGTTTTCACACTTGCATCATTAATTATTAATAATAATGAAAGTAACTAAATTTGGTTATATTTAAAATCATCGAATATACTCTCCCCGGTCTTAATTATAAGTAAAACAAATGTATGTATTAGTTGACTTCAAGTCTTAGTTGACTTCAAGTCTTTAAATATAAGCAAAAGTTAACTAATTTATACATATTTAATGACTATATTTAAGGGTAAATTATATCTTTGCACTAATTCTTTAAGTGTAAAATAAATACTTTTGTTTATAATTGTTTATAATTGAGATTGAAAGTAAATATACTTTCTTATTTAAATTCAAGATGAGATGATATTTTAATAATTTTAAAATTGTAAAACAATTTAGTAAAATGTTACCACTCTTTCAGAAAAAAATTATCTCTAAATATAAATGTTCTTTGAAATTGTTAGATGCATTTTTTTTCTTCTTCAAACATATCTTTTATTAATATTACTAATTGAATATATTAATATATAAATGATATTTTAATAATATCAACATATAAAATTAATATATTAAATGTTCTACTTATTTTTCTTCATATCCGTAAAAAGAAAATTGAGACTAACTCTATGTCCCCGGTTATAAGCATCTATTAATAAAAATTTGTCAATAAATAGAAGTCTATTTTCAATTACTAAATGGATTTATTATTATTTTTTTCAAACATAAATTTAATTAATACTGTTAATTTGTCTCAGAATATAAAAATCATTATTAAATATATAAACACACAAATAACATTTTAATTATTTTATTATATAAAACGAATACATTAATTATACTACTCACATAATCAGATAGTTGTAGAATTTCCAAACAAAAATATTTTAATTATTAAAGAGCAAATGGAATTTTTAGAAAGAAAAAAAAAAAATCCCAATGCTTGAGAGCTACTATATTTAAAATTGAAGGAGTGCACGTGAATGCAAGCAACTTCTTAGCGCGTATAAATCACTTTGGAAAAAGTATAATTACATTTTGCAATAATTACATGGAATGTCATTAACGAAGATGTCATATTTTTCGCCTTCTTTTATTTCTTTTTTCGAATACAAAAAGTGAATATTGAAAAACAAAAATATATTTAAGGTTTTTTCTAAATAACTTTTTTGTTAAAAAGAAAATCAAAATACTCTTTTTTATTTTTTTTAAATATATACTAAACTACCGTATATTTGGAGGAAGGAATAATCTGTCGTTCACATTATAGACTTATTAAAAGACATCTCCTTTTATAATGATGATTTTATGCTGTTTTGATTTTTTTTGCTTCTTAAATTATAGAACTAGTCTATTGGAAAAAGATTTCATACTACCAAATTTTATTTTATTTTATTTATTTTTTTATGAATTGTTAAACAAAAAAAATATAATTCATTAAAATTCATAAAAAATAACAAAATTTTTATAAAAGTTGCGATAAAATTAATATGGAAGGTGGCCTTTAGTGCCTTGTTCACATATAATAGATGTATATTTTTACGCTCGTCAAAACTATTTCATGCATCTATTTGACGTGTACAAGGTTAATATATTCAAAATTTACAAAGAAGAGTCTTCACCTATAACAAATGAAAGATATTGGCTCCCTATGAAAGTGAAACAATGTATCACAATTATAAAAAATAAAGAATAAAAAAATATCGTCCAAGTAGTACTCGTTTTAGAGAAAAACTATTAAGAAAATACTGACTATGTCGTTTAACTGGTAATACTCAAAAATATTGTTTAACCATTACAGACAACTTTAGTTACTCTATGTAATTTTTATTGTTGTTTGTGTGTTTTTTTTTTTTTATGAATTTTAAAAATTTATATTATTATTTTTTTTTCATTTAATGGTTCATAAAAAAGACCAATTTTTTTTGTGGGTAATATAAAGTCCCTTTTTTAAAAGGAGACTTCTATAATTTAAAAACAAAAAAAATCAAAACAACATGAAATCGTCGTGGCAAAAACATATATCCTTTAGGAAATTTTCATCGTAAACAGCGACTTTCCCCTTTTTTCCAAAAATATAATTTGATATATATTTTTTAAAAGGGAATATATTATTATTATTTTTTTTGAAAAAGATGTTATTTAAAAAAAACCCACATATTTAAGCTGTTTTGATTTTTTCCTTTTAAAAAGTGTAAAATAGAAAATAGTTTTTAAAAACAGTTTTGCAAAATTATGTGTTCAAACAAGTTTTTAATTTTTAAAAACTAAAAAAAAAAGCATTTCTTAAGTCTTTAAAAAGAACATGCTTATGGAATAAGAGTTGAAGATAAATTAAAAGCTTCATAAACCATACACAAGGAATTTATGCTATTAACTCTTATTTTTACAAAGATATTTGTACAAGCATTTGATTTACGAAGAATATGATAAAAGAAAAATATCAAATATTTCTTCATATAATCTCATATGATTTTCATCATACTTTGATAATAACGATGACGAGTATTTTTCATAGTCACAAGATGGATCACATGAAGCGAAATTAAGAAGTAAATAATCATCATAAACGCTACCTACCAACACAACTTAACCCCAACTAAAAGGGCTTGAATTTTAGCGTGTAGAACATTCGACTAATCCACACTTCCAAATAAGCCAGATTAAAAATCACCGTTATGATTTCACATCGAACCTACATATTTCGTTTTCTCCCGATTAGTTAACACACTACCATCAACATTGAGAACCATCATATCCATATCACATTTTTTTTCAACAAACCTCGCACATTTGTTGAGGGGAAATGAAAAAATGATTACCAAAAGCATTTTTAGCAACTTATACATGAACAATCACGATAGCTATAATAGAAATTCTCATTGGATGAGTCATTTCAAAAATGAATTTATCTCTTGACGTCCAGAGATTCAACATGATCAAAGTTGTTCACACACATAATCTACTACTACAATAAGAAGGAATTTGGGCATATTAACAAAGCCGATGAAGTTGATGATCCCTTGAAAATATTTGCGACTACACTATATTCAAATCCCAATAGTTCAAGAGTATAAAATAAGCAATGGGGAAGGATTTCCTTCTCAACCTTACAAAAGGAACACGTAGTAGAGACACTCACCACTCTATGGAAAAAAACAACACGAGAGTATAGTGTGTTAAACATTATCCAAGATGTGTAGTTTCCAAATCTAGTCCCACACTTCTTGAGAGCTTATTGTAATGTTATGAGATAGAAGTTGGCGACACTTGCTCTTAGCTAAGTATTCCACATCTAGACATGCCTTCCACACCCATATGTCCTCAATGGAATCAACAAAACATGGTTCCTTATCCTTAATTATCGTAACAATTACAGGTGAAAGAGTAGTAGTCATGTCATTGATCCTGCATATATCATCTTCCCACATATCTTTAATTTTCAACCATAGATCATCTGATGCAATGTTATGAATGGTGTTGCACAAGAGACTTGTAGTAACCCATGGTTTGAACTAAAAATTAGTATCCCCATCCTATATTTTAATAGTGAAACCCTCATGTAGAAGGTTTAGTGTTTTCAAAATAGCCCTCCAAGTGGCCGAACCAAAACGCATTTTATCTAATAAAAGCTTACCCACTATTAGGTACTTTGGGACTCCAAAAAAATCCCAAAGACTTTCTCCCCTTATAGAAGGATCCACACAAGCTTACTCAACAAAGCCACAATTTGAAAATGTGAAGTGTGAATCCCCAAACCTCCCACCTTTTTAGGATGAACATTTTTTTTCCAACTTATCATATACATGGATTTGCCATTAAAACTACGTCCAATAAAAGTCATGACTATTTTATCTAGCTTCGCACAAGCATTTGGGATAAACCAATGAATTTTCATGTTATAAGATGGTATAGACATGAGAACAACATTAGCTAAAGTTACTCGCCCAAGCTTATTCAAGATCATACCCTTCCAAGCTGGAAGCTTCCTTGTCACCTTGTCGTAAACCTCCAAAATATCCTCCTTCTTAATGTTGGAACCAAGTTGGTTTTACATTTAGAGTTTTGATGTTAACAAAATTATTTTATGAGAACAATATATTTGACTTCAAAGAGTATGAAAGAAGATATGGTCAAGATTTGTATAAGATTTGAAGAAGATTTGATCAAAATTTGAAGAAGATTTATCTACAACAAATTACGAACAAAATCAATTTGAAGAATTTACAATCTCAATCTAAACAAAAAAGGAACATAATAAATTTGAAGAGTTTACAAATGCAATCTAAATAAAATTCAATACAGAATTAAACAAGGACCAAATTGAAGCCCAAATTTAAAATATAAATAGATACTCAATGCTGAAGAGGAAAAACATCAAAAAGCAGAAGAAAAAAAATAGTCTTAAGAGTTCAAAGAGAGAAATACTCGTTTCAAGTTAGAAATATTTTCCGAGTGTTCTTTTCTTAAAGTGTGAGAGTTATTATTTTTATCAGCTTTTCAGAAGCAACTACTCAAGTTCCAATCTCTTGTATCCAAACCTATAGTGGTTTAGTTCCTTCTTCAATCTCGAGTTGTCAGGTTGTTAGGAGAAGACTTGGCTTATAGGGTTAAGGTGATGTTGTTCCTTAAAAGTATGGGGTTGCCAGACTATTTGGGAAGACTGGCTTGGAGGGTCAGGTGCTTTGTAATTCAAGGTATTTGAATTAGTGGATTAAAGCCTTCTAAATGAGGGGAATGGATGTAGCCAAATTAGTGGTGAACCAGGATAAATCTATGTGTCAAATTAATTATGCTTTCATTGCTTGCTGCCTCTGAATCTGATTGCTTCTACTCCAAGTAAGTCACCAAAAACCAAATTAGTTTTTAATTTATATATAAATTATCAAAAAGTTATCAACTTTGGAAAACACAATTCAACCCGCCTTCTCGTATTTGCACCTTCAATTGGTATCAAAGCTCGGTCTCAAGGCTGAACACTTTACAATGTTTGAGAAAAGATCCAAGGATTCAATATGTCTGGATTTAGTGAAGAAGTTGTCGGAGGAAACATCAACATACCACATCTGTTTGATAGAGAACGTTTTGAGTATTGGAAAGACATGCTTAGAATTTTTTATATTTCACAAGATCATGAACTTTGGGACTTGGTGGAAGATGCTTATATTGCTCCGAAGAGTATTAATGGTATTGAAATTCCAAGGAGACAGCAAAGAGTATTTATGATAGTCTAATTCTAACCTATGAAGGAAGCAAGCAAATTCAAGAAGCAAAGGCCAACCTCCTAGTCAAAAAGTATGAGTTGTTCAAGATGGAAGAAAATGAAGACATTGAAATAATGTTTTCTAGATTCCAGACCCTGGTCTCAGGATTAATGGTACTTGAGAAGAGTTATACTAATGCCGATCATGTGAAGAAAATCCTTTGGAGTCTGACAAGCAAGTGGAGACCTAAGATCACTTCCATTCAGGAAGCAAAGGATCTGAATACTCTAATGCTGGAAGAATTAATCAGCTCTCTCAGATCACATGAAATTGAGCTTGAAGAAGATGAGCCCAAGAAGAAGAACAAGACTCTAGCCTTGAAATCCAAGCAGAAGAAGGTTCTAAAAGCAACATCAGAATTAGAAGATAGTGATTCAGATTATCAGAATTTGAACTCAGAGGAAGAGGATATTGCTTTCATATCCAGAAATATTCGAAAGATGTGGCATAACAGAAAGAAGAAATTTTCCCAAAGATATTTCAAGCAATCCAACAGAGGAAATGATGATAAATATGACAAGAAAAGCATCATCTGCTATGGATGCAATGAACCTGGACATATCAAGTTAGAATGTTCAAATATGGAGAAAGGGAAACACCAGAGGAAAGATTCCAGACCCAAGAAGAAGAGTCTGATGGCTACATGGGATGATTATGATGAATCCTCTGACGATGAACAAGCAGATTTAGCTATGACGGCTCAAACCAACTTTGCCTCTGGATCCAACACAGATTCTGACTTTGGAAGTGAATCAGCAGATGAAGAAATTGAGTTATTTTCTAAATTTACTCGATCTGATTTAATTACTTCTATAAATGATTTTTTAAATAATAATCACAAATTGTCTTTAAAACTGAAAACACTTAGGAAAGAAAATACAAATCTAACTGAAAAAGTTAATGTTTTAAAGAAACAAAGTGCAAAATTTAAAACAGATAATGCAACTCTGAAAACTGATATTACTGAACTTAAAACAGAAAATAAAACTCTTAAGACTGATATTATTGAACTTAAGACAGATAATGCAACTCTACAAACTGATATTACTGAACTTAAAACAGAGAATGAAAATTTGAAAACTAATATTGCTGAACTTAAGGCTGAAAATCTAACTCTTAATAGTAATCATAGTTCAACATCAATTGAAAATACCACATGTAACTTTGATATGCACGAACAAGTATTTCAAGATTTTCTAGCTAAATGTATGGAAAGAAGCAAATATGCTTATATGATTTATGGAGTTAGTAGAAATGGTAAAAGAGGTATAAGATTTGAAGAAACTATTGCTGAACCTAAACCTATTCCCTTTGATATCTTGTGCATTGTTTTCTCTAAGAAAGGTCACTCCAAATTATCTTGCCCCATGTTAAATACAAGGAAAGACAAGAAACCTTTCAAAACTAACAAACCAGGACCCAACCAAATTTGGGTACCTAAGAACTAAATTATTTTTGTTGCAGATGTCCTCAGCAATCAAGTTAAAACACCAATCATGGTACCTGGACAATGGATGCTCGCGACATATGACGAGAGAAAAGTCTATGTTCCAAGAACTAACTTTGAGCAAATGAGGCACAATGACTTTTGGAGGAAAGAAAAAAGGCCAGATCATTGGTCAAGGTACAGTTTGTAATGGTACTTCCCCTTCTATTAAAGATGTCGTGTTTGTTAAAGGTCTTAAGCATAACTTATTAAGTATTAGTCAGTTAAGTGATAATAATTATGATATTATATTCAATCAAAAAACATGCAAGGCAATTAGTTAGAATGATGGATCTGTACTATTTACAGGTCAGAGGCAAAACAACATTTATAAGATAAATCTGTTTAGTCTAGAGAAACAAGAGGTTAAGTGTCTTATGTCAATAAATGAAGATAAACTAATTTGGTACAAAAGATTAGGTCATGCAAACCTTAGATTAATTTCAAAAATGAATAAAGTTCAACTAGTAAGAGGTCTACCTAAGCTTAGTTACAAAACTGAAATTATGTGTGAAGTTTGTCAAAAGGGAAAACAAACAAAAAACTCCTTTACCCCTAAGAATTCAGTCTCTACCTCAAAGCCCCTTGAGCTCTTACAGATAGATCTCTTTGGCCAATGAAAACAGCCTCTCTAAGTTGAAAGAAATATGGCTTTGTTATAGTAGATGATTAGACTAGGTGGACATGGGTAAAAATTTTAAGAAGTAAGGATGAATCCCACAAAGTGTCTATCACATTTTGCAAACAAATCATGAATGAAAAAGTTCTTAAGATTGTAACAATTAGAAGTGATCATGGAGAAGAATTTGAAAACAAGTTATTTGAAATTTTTTGTGATGATAATGGAATTTCTCACAACTTCCCTTCTCCTAGAACACCCCAACAAAATGGTGTGGTAGAAAGAAAGAATAGATCACTCCAAGAAATGGTCAGAACCATGTTAAATGATATGAATCTTTTGGGCTGAAGCAATTAATATTGCATGTTATATTCAAAATAGAGTCTATATTAGATCTATATTGAATAAAAACACCATATGAATTGTGGAAAGGTAAAAATCCTAACATATCTTATTTTAAACAATTTGGTTGTACTTGTTATATGTTGAACACTAAAGATAACCTTGGTAAATTTGATTCTCGATCTCAAAAGAGTACCTTCATTGGATACATTGAAAGATCCAAGGCTTATAGAGTGTTTAATAAGGAAACTTATATTGTGGAAGAATCTATACATGTTAAATTTGATGACAAACAACTTGACCTTGAAAAGTCAAAGCAAGATGATGATAATGCAGGTTTACCAGAACCAAAGGAAACAGATGCAGACAAACCAGAAGAACTTGAAAAAAATAGACGATACAAGCAAATAAGAATAATATGATAAATCTTCAAAGGATGAATCTGATCAAGTCATAAATAGTCAAGATAAGTCAGAAGAAAGATCTAGATGGAAGTACCAGTCATCTCATCCTGAAACTCTAATAATTGGAAGTGCAAGTGATCCTTTGAGGACCAGATCATCACTTAAAGACACTAGTTTGTTTGGCTTACTCTTTTCAATTGAGCTTACCTCTATTGATGAAGCATTGGCAGATGATGGATGGATTCTTGCAATACAAGAAGAGTTAAATGAATTTGAGAGGAATGATGTTTGGGATCTAGTACCTAGACCAGAGAAGAAGATTTTGGAACCAAGTGGGTTTTCATAAACAAGCTAAATGAAAAAGGTGAAGTGGTCAGAAACAAGGCAAGACTTGTCGCACAAGGCTACAATCGGCAAGAGGGCATCGATTACACTGAGACATTTGCTCCAGTGGCCAGGTTAGAAGCTATTTGTATCCTACTTTCTTTTGCTGCAAATAATAACATTACATTATTTCAAATGGATGTTAAAAGTTCTTTTCTAAATGGTTATATAAGTGAAGAAGTCTATGTTAAACAACCCCCAGGTTTTGAAATTTCTAAATTCCCAAATCATGTTTTTAAACTTAGAAAATCTCTGTATGGAATAAAACAAGCACCTAGGGTGTGGTATGATAGACTTAGTAACTTCTTGAAAGAGGACAAGTAGACAATACACTTCTTAGAAAATCAATAGAAGATGTCATTCTTATTATTCAAATTTATGATGTCGACATTATTTTTGGATCTACTAATGGCATTTTTTGCCAATAATTTTATAAATTAATGCAGCATGAATGAACAGGGTATTAAGATCATAACCATCAGAAGTGATCATGGAGGTGAATTCGAGAAAAAGTATTTTGAAGAATTCTGTGATGAGAATGGCATCTCTCACAACTTCTCATCCCCCAGAACACCTCAACAGAATGGAGTGGTGGAAAGAAAGAACAGATTGAAGGTGCAAACACGAGAAGGGGGGTTGAATTGTGTTTGACTTAACTTGAATACTTTTCCTATTTTAATACTTTCAAAAAAAAACTTGATGTATAATTAAAACAGAGTTAGCAGCGGATAAAAATAAAAATAAAAACTCACAGATTTTATACTGGTTCACCGTTAACGAGGCTACGTCTAGTCCCTTCGCCTTGAAGGATTTCACTAATTCAACCTTGAATTACAACCTTGCTACTCACCCTCCAAGTCAGTCTTCTCAAATAGTCTAACAATCCTAGACTTCTTTGAGGAAAAACAACTCCTGTTCTTCAACCAATCTGACACCCCAGATTGTAGAAGAATTCACAACACTATGAATATACTTGCTAAGTACCTTGCTACCCTTTCTGAATCCCTCAGTTTGTAGACTCTACTTCAACAACTTAGATACAATCCTATCTAATTGCCAAGTAACCTGCTACCTCTACTGACTCCCTCAGATTGTAGACTCTACTTCAACAACTTAGATGTGCCACAGTGGAAAGAAAATAACCGAGTACTTTCTTCTTGAAAGCTGAAACTCACAATTGACTTATATGAAAAATTGAGAGTGGTTGCTTTGGAAGTGTATGACTCTTTTGTGATTTTCGATGTTGAGCATTCTGCCTTGAGCCTCCTTTTATAGGTGAAAATTAGGGTTTCTTCCATGATCAAATTCGAGCTGAATCTTGCTGGATTCTCTTCCAAAAATAACTTGACCAATTGGGCTTCATATAAATAAAAAACATATCTTCAGATTTCCTTTCAAAATAACTGGCCAATTAAATCTGTTGGTTGTTCCCGCCAATGCTCCTGAATTCCATGCTACTCCACTTTATTTTTATAACCAATCTTTTTAACACTTTAATTAAAATAACTTGCAATCTCCATCGTTGATCAATTCTGGACCATCAGAATTTTGAGCGCTAGTTCACATCTGGTCCAAGCTAAATGATATGCTGTGATCCTCTAAATTTGGCCATCCCTGGACCACACTTCCTGACCCTCTGATCTTCTGATTTCGACCATCTTGGATGCGCACCTGATATGCTATAATCCTCTGAATTCGGCCTTTGCTGGACTATACATTCTGTCCCTCTGATTTCGGCCAACACTAGGCCATGGTCTAATTTTCTATTCTGGACCATCACTGGACCAAATAATTAATTCTGAACCACTGATCTGGATATTTTTACTCTGATCTGGACAGATTCTGGAATTTGGTCTGGAACAAACTGAAATAAATTTGATCAAAAAATATTTCAGTCTGGACATTTTACCTTTGATTTTCGACCAGGTCTGGGTTGATTTTGGAACTCATTTCTTTTGTTCTGGACTTAGTACCATGCCCTGAATCATGCTATCTTATGGTCTGGGCCAAATCTAGATTGATCCTCCTGTTCTGGACTCATAAACATACCTTCTGGTCAAGTCTGGAACAAGTCTGGGCTGTGTAATTTTTTACTGCCAGGCCATCTTCTGGTCAGAATAACTTCTGGGATAAAATTGATATTTGATTCCTGTTTGTCTGGAACTACTCTCCTTCTGGTAGGCTTTCCAATGGTATGATCCATGTTTCATTCTGAGTTTTATTCCTTCTGATCTGGGCCATCAAATATATCTTCTAGTCATGTTTTGACATTCCTGGAGTATCTTCTGGTCATTCCAGAATTCATTTTTCTGGAATCCTTTGATCACTGCTTCTGATTCCTTCAGTTTCTGGGGCATTTAACTTAATAATTCAATGTACAAAATAAGTTTACATAGAGTACATTTGTATGCATCAAATCCTAAGTACTTAGAACCAACTTGGTTCCAACACAGATAACTACAGGAGATGGCCAGAACCATGCTGAATGATATGAAGGTTGCCACCTACCTTTGGGCAGAAGATGTCAACACAGCCTGCTACATTCAGAATAGAGTCTACATCAGGTCCATCTTAAATAAAACTCCCTATGAACTGTCGAAAGGTAAGAAACCCAAAATTTCCTACTTTAAGCAATTTCGCTGCATCTATTTTATGTTGAACACTAACGATAACCTAGCTAAGTTTGATTCTAGATCTCAAAAGTGTATCTTTATTGGCTACTCTGAGAGATCAAAAGCTTATAGAGTGTTTAACAAAGAAACTAACACTGTGGAAGAATCAATCCACATTAAGTTTGATGATAAACAGCTTGACTCTGAAAAGTCAAAGCAAGATGAGGAAATTGCAGGTGAACCAGAGGCACAGGAACCAGAAGCTGAACCAGCAGCAGAATCTGAGAAAGATCAAGATGAAGAAGAAGATGCTGACTTTGAAGACAAGCCAGAGGGAAAGAATGGATGGAAGTACAAGTCTTCACATCCAGAATCTCTCATTATTGGCAGTGCAGCAGAACCTTTAAAGACCAGATCATCAAGTAGAGAAACCTGTCTGTTTGGTTTACTCTCAACAATTGAACCAAGCAATGTTGATGAGGCTCTGGCAGAGGAAGGTTGGATACTTGCAATGCAAGAAGAGCTGAATGAATTCCAAAGGAATGGTGTTTGGGATCTGGTACCCAGACCAAACAAAAACATTATTCGAACCAAGTGGGTGTTCAGAAATAAACTAAATGAAAAAGGTGAAGTGGTAAGGAACAAAGCCAAACTTGTAGCTCAAGGATACAGTCAATAGGAAGGTATAGACTACACTGAGACTTTTTCTCCAGTGGCCAGGTTAGAAGAAATTAGAATTCTCTTATCATTTGCTGCTAATCATGATATAATGCTGTATCAAATGGATGTTAAAAGTGCATTCTTAAATGGCTACATAAGTGAGGAAGTCTATGTCAAACAGCCCCCTAAATTTGAAAATTCTGATTTTCCAAACCATGTTTTTAAACTTAAAAAATCTTTATATGGTTTAAAACAAGCACCAAGGGCATGGTATGACAGACTTAGTAACTTTCTGCTTAAAAATGAATTTAATAGAGGCCAGATTGATAATACACTATTTAGGAAATCCATTAAAAATGATATTCTAATTATCCAAATTTATGTTGATGATATCATATTTGGATCAACTAATGGCACTTTGTGCAAATAGTTTTCTGACCTAATGCAGAAAGAGTTCCAAATGAGCATGATGGGAGAACTCAAGTTCTTCCTGGGAATTCAGATTCACCAAGGTAAATCAGGTATACTCATTCACCAATCTAAATATACTAAAGAACTTCTTAAAAAGTTCCAAATGAGTGAATCCAGCAAGATACAGCTCGAAATTAAGCTTGGAAGAGGCCCTAATCTGCATCTATAAAAGGAGGCTCAAGGCAGAATACTTAGCATCAAAAATTACAAAAGAGTCATACACTTCCAAAGCAAACACTCAAGTTTTCAGTGAGGTTAATTGTGAGTTCCAGCTTTCAAGAAGCAAGCACTCGTGTTATTTTCTTTCCCGTGTGTTAGATCTAAGTTGTTGAAGTAGAGTCTACAATCTGAGGGAGTCAGAAGGGGTAGCAGATTACTTGGCAATTAGATTCAAGGCGTTGTAATTCCTTCTACAATCTGGGGTTGTCAAATTGGCAGGAGAAGACTTAACTTAGGAAGTCAAGGTGTTGTATTCCTCAAGAGTCTAGGATTGTTAACTGTTTGAGAAGACTGACTTGGAGGGTCAGTGGAACTGGTGTAATTCAAGATTTGAATTAGTGAAATCCTTCAAGGTGAAGGGACTGGACGTAGCCTCGTTAACGGGGAACCAGTATAAAAATTCTGTGTTTTATTTTTACTCTATATCCGCTGCTAACTCTGTTTTTATTCATACATCAAGTTTTGTTTTAAAAGTGTAAAAACAGGAAAAGTATTCAAGTTAGTCAAACACAATTCAACCCCCCTTCTCGCGTTTGCACCTTCAACCTTAAATTCTTCTTAGGGATACAAATTCAGCAAAATCAAAAAGGTATATACATTCATCAAACTAAATATACAAAAGAGCTTTTCAAGAAGTTTAAGTTGACTGATTGCAAACCTATGGCTACACCAATGCACCCTACTTGTTCACTTGGAAAAGATGATTCAGGCCAAAAAGTTGACCAAAAAACCTATAGAGGAATGATAGGATCCCTACTTTACCTTACCGCTTCTAGACCTAGCATCATGTTTAGTGTATGTGTATGTGTATGTGTATGTGTATGTGTATGTGTATGTGCAAGATTTCAAGCTGACCCTAGGAAATCACATTTAACTGCTATTAAGAGAATCCTTATATACCTAAAAGGCACTACCAACCTTACCTTGTTCTACAAGAAATCTCCTAAGTACAAACTTAGTGGATATTGTGATTCGGACTATGCTAGAGATAAACTTGAGAGAAAGAGCACTAGTAGAAACTGCACCTTTTTAGGTGACAACTTAATATCCTGGTCAAGTAGGAGACAAAACACTATTGAAATGTCAACAATAGAGGCTGAGTACATTTCAGCAGCTGGCTGGAGTTCTCAACTACTTTGGGTGAAACTTCAACTAGAAGATTGATAACTCTTCATCATATGCATATTTTTCATTGTTTTTAGTCTTATTAATATTCAATCATTAGTTAATTTAAGAAGTTATTTGATATATTTTGTTGATTTTAGTTATTGGATTTAATAAAATGTTTATGTTCTTATTTCCTTTTTTAAGTAGAGATATTGTGTAGTTTTACGTTATTTCTTTGTTTTAGTGCAGTGCTGAACTTTGGCGAGAAATCAACATGACCTACATGGAGTATTTCTGCCATATCTGGAGTTTTATATGTCCAATTGGTGTCAAACCAAGTGAAAATGAAAGCTAAGATCCCTAGCTATAACTTTCATGAAGACATTGAAGCACAAAGCACGTGTCTAAAGCGCATTTATGAGTTTCTGATTCTATTTAAATGCGCCTGAAGCGCATGTCCCGCGCCTGAGGCACGTGGCACGCTGTAGAATGTATAAAACCGAGTTTTTCTGATTTTCTAGGGATCTTTTTGTCAATTGGGAAGCTTAGAGACTTATGCCCTAGCAGAGAAACTAAAAGACGGATGTTCTACACCATTGAAGGAGTTTTATCAAGAATCATTCATGAATCTTTCTTGTAATTCTTCTTTAACGTCTATATCTTTAATCTCTGTCATGAGTAACTAAACCCTATTTGCTAGGGATGAGTGAAACAAGATGAAACCCTTATTTGTCTGATTTAATTCCTGGTTATATGAATAAATTTATTGAATTATTTTTCTCATCTCTGTGCTTAATGTTTTTTATTGCTTGATCAACTTTAAAGTGTTTTACGATTTGGTGCAACCACTTTAATTATTACTTGCAACGATTTAGTACACTTGCTAAAACGCTATCAAGTTTTTGGCGCCGTTGCTGGGGATTGCCATATCACTATTGAGTTACAATTTATTTACTTAATTTAAATTTTTTGCTCTGCATTAAAATTTTGGATCTTTAGTTATTAAATTTTTGTTTTCTTTTATTTATTTATTTTTTCTAACCTTGTATGCGAGGCCAATCCTCAATTAAGCTTCTTTTTGATCTAGAAATTGAAAAGACCGCAAAAGCAAATCTAAAGGCGGTTCGAGAAAGGAGGAAAAGGGAAAGAAAGTTAGCAGCGGAAGAATTTAGGGGATTGCTTCATATTTGCTGAAATGGCTGATCCACTACCACCTGAACGTACCCTTGGGGAGTATGGGAATCATGATAGAAATCATGCTCGGTTGGCCATCCATAATCAACCGGTTACATAATGAAGATGATGCTCGGTTGGTCAACAAGTTCGAAATAAGTCCCGCCCTATACTAAGAATTGAAGGAGATTCATTTTTTCGGTAAACATAATGAAGATGAAAATAGACATCTCACAAACTTCTTTGAACTATGTGAGACAGTGAAAGTGGATGGTAAAAGTGAAGAAGGCAAGAGGTTGAGACTATTTCCATTGTGTTTAAAAGATGATGCTAAGGAGTGGCTTAATTCTTTATCCTCTGGTAGCATCACCACATGGGACGATCTTGAAGACAAATTCTTGGAATAATACTTTCCCCTAGCTGTGTTTGTCAGAAAAAGGCAAGAAATTTATGGTTACAAATAGAATGAAGGAGAATCCCTTCGTGACACTTACAGAAGGTTCAAGAGTTTACTGGCAGGATACCCCAATCATGCTTATGACGATACTGCTCAAATGCAAATATTCTGCAATGGGTTGAGGCCGAGCACTAGAGTTATGTTGGATTTCTACAGCAGATGGTTCTTTGAATTACAAGATCGCATCAGAAGCACAAAAAATTATCGAGATTATGGCATTAAATGGGCAAATGATGTTGTATGATAGAGGTGGTGGGTCAAAAAGTGGTATGTTGGAATTGAGTGTTATGGATGTAGGGTTAGCTCAAGGGAAGCTACTCTGAAAACAGATAGAAGATGTTATCGCTGTTAAGATAAAAAAGGGGATGACAGCTATAAATATACAACCCCAAGTGGCCTCTGTCAAATTATTGAAACATACAAGTTGTGACTTTTGTGGGGGAGCACATAAAAATGGTGCTTGTGAAGTTCTAGAGGATGATGACACAGAAGAACCAGAAAAGATGAATTTTGTGGGTAACAACGGGAAGCAGAATAATCCCTACTCTAGTACGTACAATCCGGGTTGGAGAAATCATCCAAATTTTTCATGGAAAGATCAATAGGGTGGATCCCAAAGCCAACAAGGAGCTCAAACAAATCAAGCACCACCGCGTAAAGCTGCTTGGGAGATTGCTATTGAGAAGTTAGCAACAAACACATGTGTTTTCATTGAAGAGTCAAGAGCCATCTATAAAAATCAATTAGCCTCCATAAAGAATCTTGAGACCCAAGTGGGTCAAATTGCTCAACACCTAGTACAAAGAGCGCCCAGAAACTTGCCTAGTGACACAGTTCCTAATCCGCGAAACAATGTCAATGTTGTGAAAGGAGTGGCAAGGTAAGTGAACCAACACCACTTGAAGCCCAAAAGGGTAGAAGTGCTGCAATCCCAACCCACTCGGAGGAAATAGTCACCCCGACATTAGTTGAGGTGGACATTGGTCGTGAAAAGGAGGAAGAACCTGTGGTGCAAAAAAAGGAAGCCCTGCCAAAGCCCGAAATTCAACTTCCATTCCCTCAAAGATTAAAAAGGGAAGAAACATAGAAATAATTTAGTAAGTTTCTTGATGTTTTTTTTAAAATTGCAAATTAACATTCCTTTTGCAGAAACACTAGAGCATATGCCGACATACGCTAAGTTCAAGAAGGAGATTATGTCAAAGAAAAGGAAAATCGGCGATGAAACAGTGATGCTTACTGAAGAGTGCAGTGCTATTCTGCAGAGGAAGCTACCACCTAAGCTCAAGGATCCTGGAAGCTTCCTATCCCTTGCGCTATTGGAAATAGAACTTTTGGGAAGGTCCTGTGTGATCTTGGGACAAGTGCGAGTCTTATGCCTCTTTTTATATATAAAAGGTTAGGCATTGGAAGAGTCAAAGATACACAGCTGATGTTACAGTTTGCAGACCGCTCAATGAAACACCCATATGGAGTGGTGGAAGATGTGTTGGTCAAAGTAGATAAGTTCATTCTCCCAGTTGATTTTGCGGTACTAGACATGGAGGAAGACAATGGTATCCCCTTGATTTTGGGGAGACTGTTCTTAGCAACAGGGAGAGCTATGATGGATGTGGCGGATGACACCTTAACCTTGAAAGTAAATGAGGAAACAGCCACCTTCAATATCCTAAAATCCATGGAACATTTTAAGGAAAGAGAACGGTGCAACTGAATCGAGATATTCGATTCAACAGTTGATGAAGAAGTTGAGCATCAAGTACCCATTATGCCGCTAGAAATAGTGTTATGCCTACCCCAAGACGTTGTGAAAGATAGTGAAGACTCGAGGGAAAAAGAAGTTTTAGCCATGTTAGAAGCATCACAATCTCACTCCTCCCGTTTTCGCACTAGATTGGAGGAATTAAAAGGGAATGAAGATGAATCCCTAGAGAAAAAGAAAGAGACACCACTGATTGAACTCAAGCAGTTGCCTCATCACTTGAAATATGTATTCCATGGTGAAAAAGATAATAATCCAGCTATCATTAGTGCAAGCTTGAGTGAGTTACAAGAAGAGAAGCTATTGAGAATTTTGCGGAAGCATAAGGGTGCCATCGGTTGATCCATTGAAGACTTGAATGGAATAAGTCCAACTTTTTGTATGCACAAGATCCTAATGAAGGAAAATCACAAACCGGTTGTACAACCCCAAAGAAGATTTAATCTAGTGATGAAAGAGGTGATTAGGAAAGAAGTGGTAAAGCTCCTAGAAGCTGGTCTCATCTACCCTATTTCAGATAGCTCTTAGGTGAGCCCCGTTCAAGTTGTACCAAAAAAGGGTGGAACGACTGTCATAACAAACGAAAAGAATGAGCTAATTTCTACTCGAACGATTATAGGGTGGAGATTTTGTATTGATTATAAAAGATTGAACAGTGCTACGAGGAATGATCATTTTCCACTCCCTTTCATTGACCAGATGCTCGAGAGACTAGCAGGATATGATTATTACTACTTCTTAGATGGATACTCGGGGTATAATCAAATAGCTGTGGCAACCGAGGATCAAGAGAAAACTGCGTTTACATGTCCTTATGGGGCGTTTGCTTATCGGAATATGCCATTTGGGCTATGTAATGTACCCGCTACATTTCAAAGGTGCATGATGTCCATATTCTTTGATATGATTGAGAAACATATCGAAGTATTTATGGACGACTTTTCTATTTTTGGATAATTGTTTGACAATTGTTTGGTTAATCTATCTCTTGTATTAGAAAGGTGTGAAAAATCCAACCTGGTCCTAAATTAGGAAAATGTCATTTTATGGTAAGAGAGAGAATTGTGTTAGGCCACCAAATCTGCCACAAGGGGATCGAAGTTGACAAGGCCAAAGTTGAAGTTATTGAAAAAATTCCCCCTCCCACCAATGAAAAAGGCATTAGAAGCTTTTTAGGTCATGCTGGATTTTACAAGAGGTTTATAAAAGATTTTTCTAAAGTAGCAAAACCACTTACAAACCTACTTGTGAAAGACACACCTTTCAAATTCAATTAGCATTCTTTGAATGCTTTAACACCTTGAAAAATAAGTTGATAACTTCCCCCATTGTCACTGCACCCGATTGGTCACTACCTTTTGAAATCATGTGTGATGCAAGTGACATTGCTATCGGGGCAGTCCTGGGACAAAGAAAAGATAAGTTGTTGCATGTAATCTACTACGTGAGTCATGTTGTGAATCATGCACAACATAATTATGCCACAACTGAAAAAGAATTATTGATTGTAGTTTATGCTTTTGATAAATTTCGATCTTATTTATTAGGATTGAAAGTTATTGTTTACATTGGTCATGCCGCCTTGAGGTATTTGTTTGCTAAGCAGGAATCGAAGCCAAGGCTACTTAGGTGGATTTTGTTATTACATGAGTTCGACATTGAGATCGGATTCGAGACCAATTCGCTGATGAACATATCTTCACAACTGTCGAGGCACCTTGGTTCGATGACATTGCAAATTTTAAGGTAGGGCAAGCAATTCCATCTTATTTCACCTACCAACACGAAAGAAGTTTATCCATGACGCCAAATTTGATGTCTGGGATGAACCCTTTCTATACAAAAAGGGAGTGGATGGATTTTTGTGAAGGTGTGTACCTGAGGAAGAGCAAGAAAAGGTATTGTGGCACTGCCATTACTCTAATTATGGGGGTCTTATTAGTCGGGATCGAACGACATCAAAGGTTCTCCAATCAAGATTGTTCTTGCCGTCATTGTTTAAAGATGCATTTAACTATGTGAAGAAGTGTGATCGATGTCAGCGCACCGGTAACATTTCAAAACGGGACGAGATGCCTCAAAATCCTGTGTTAGAAGTAGAAGTGTTCGATGTGTGGGGTATTGATTTCATGGGTCCATTCCCATCCTCATATGCAAAAGTTTATAATCTGGTGGCGGTGGATTATGTCTCAAAGTGGGTTGAAGCAATTGCTACACCAACCAATGATTCACAACAGGTAATCGCATTTCTCAAGAAAAACATCTTCGCGCGTTTTGGGGTACCTAGAGCTTTGATTAGTGACGATGGCACTCACTTTCTTAATCGGAAGATGGAGTACCTTCTTAAAAAATATAATGTGCATCATAGGGTGGCAACCCCATATCATCCACAAACTAGTTGGCAAGTTGAAGTATCAAACAAACAGATAAAAAAAATCCTTGAAAAGACAGTGAACGCTTCAAGGAAAGATTGGTCGACGAAACTTGACGATGATGCACTTTGGGCCTATCGAACAACTTTCAAGACCCCATTGGTATGTCACCGTATCAAATTGTGTATGGTAAAGCTTGTCATTTACGACTTGAGTTGGAGCATCGAGCTTTTTGGGCGATAAAGTACTTGAATTTTGACTTGGTAAAGGCATACGAATCTAGAATTCTCCAGTTTCATGAGTTAGAGGAGTGGCGTGATAAAAAACTTCAGTTCAAGGATTTCCAAGAAGGACAACTTGTTCTTCTCTTCAACTCGAGATTAACGTTGTTCCCAGGATAATCAAAGTCAAGATGGTCGGGACCTTTCAAAATAATCAAAGTGTTCCCACACAGCGCGGTGGAGTTAAAGGATACACACTTAGACCGAAGTTTCAAGGTGAATGGACAAAGGCTCAAACATTATTTAGGGAGAGAGTCAAAACTTCTGATGAAGTCCATCAATCTGATCACCACTTGAAAAGTGGAATGTCAAGCTCAAGACACTAAATGAGCGCTTATTGGGAGGCAACCCAAATTCGTATCCTTTGCACTTTATTTTTAAACTTGATCCTTATTTTATTTGCTTTATTTTATTATTTGCTAGTTATATTAGTTCTTGATGTTTTGTATGCTCAAGGAACCAAAAGGTGGGTTTAGGGAGTAGATTTCGCATGAAGCGCATCCAACAACAGAGTTGATGTTTCAATACCGACCATCAACGCCTGGAGCACATTTTGCAAAAAATTAGCACTGGAGCTACTTCCAGGCTATGCTTGGGGCACGCCTGAAGCGCTGCCTTTACGCCCAGAGAGCATTTTGCGCAAAGTGCTACTGCCTTTACGCGCATGAAGTGCTGCCTTTGCGCCTGCAGCGCATTTCACGCAAAATGCCACTGCCTTTACGCGCCTGAAGCGCTGCCTTTGCACCCGAAGCGCATTTCGCTCAAAATGCTATTGCCTTTACACCCTTGAAGCGCTGGCTTTGCGCCTGAATCGCATTTCACGCAAAATGTTACTGCCTGAAGCGCTGGCACGTGCCTGAAGCGCATTCTGCAGTGGGTTATAAAACCCCTGCCCCTCCATTAGTTCCCCAAACCGGCTCCCAAGTTCTCTAACACTTCTCCAATTACATTGTTCATCTCAAGCATTCGTTTTTCATCTCTGACTCTTCTCATTGTTCAATCCAACAAAGGACCAAATGGCAACCCACCAAAAAGCAAAACGAACAAAGGTTACAGATGCATCATCCTCCCAACTGCATGATACGTTCTTATTCAAGACCATGGCAACGCAAGTGTTTCATGCCAAACTCCCCACTGTCAAGAAGTTTGTGAGTGAGACTTTTTTTTATTTCAACGAAAATGAATTTGTTGACATCCAGGTGATGATTGTTGCTAGGGGATGGGAAAAGTTAACCAGATTTGTCACCAACGCGAGCAAGTCAATAGTAGTGGAATTTGTGAGTTATGTGCCTCTGATTTGAAGTCTGCTCCACATGATGAATTTGTGAGTTATGTGAGGGAAAAAAGGGCTCCCTTTACGCATCAAGTAATCAATGAAATCTTTGGTCTGCCAAACTATGAGGATTTCCGCTTTCAAGTTTTGGAGGACACAAACACAAAAATAGAAACTCGAGACATCTTGCGCACGTTGTGCAGAATCGGCACGGATTGGGGAAGAAACAGATATGGCACTCCTAGAAAATTGCGCTCGTTGGATCTCACCCCAATTTCAAAAGCATGGAGTACCTTTGTTCATCATATGTTTTTGCCATGCTCAAATGTGTCAGATATAACAGTTCAGCGAGCATGTCTATTAGCTACGATTATCAAAGGTGACAGAATTAATATGGGTGTGCTTCTTGCCAATGTTCTGTGGGGGACAACACTTCTTGATCCTCCAGCGGGCTACTTCCATCATGCCTCTCTGATAGGAAAACTCTGTAAGCGGGTGAGAGTGTCACCCAAAAAGAGTGAAGAAATGGTGAAACCTGCTGCCCCCATCACTACTAAGTGGATTGAAAAACACTTCAGGATTCCGACATATCTTCCTGGTGTTTCACAAGTAGTGATGCTGATGGAAGAACATTTTGATCCTATAGGGCCACATGACCATCCTCGACATCCCCCACAGCTCTCCACTGAGGAATGATTCAGAAGACTAGAAGCTATGATGGAGCAGAAGAGGATCGACCAATGAGATGGACAGGCCAGGATAGAACTGGGGATGACCAATCTTTATCGAGCCTTCACATCATCGCAACAAACACCGGGAGGCATGTTCTACTTTGACTTGTTCTCATCTCACCAGTATACTGGCAACTCCAATGGTGCGGGAATGGAGGACCCAAGCAATGCTCCTTGAGTTACTTAACTGAGAGAAGTTTTCTTTCATTTTTCTTTGTTTGTATTTTCTTTATGTTAGTAGTCGAATGGTATATCTTTATTTTGTCATTAAATGTGTACTATGATGAAGAAGTATAATAACTTGCAGTTTGTCTTAAGTTTTCTGTTTGGGATTTTGAAATTTAACTCTTTTTTTTGCTCATATCATTGATCAATTCGACGAGTTTCACTAATGCATACATTGTTGATTAGTAATTGGTTGTAAAATTTGCCATCAATTTTTCAAAAAAAAAATTCAGTAACACACTTGGCACAGTTTTGAAAGTTCACACTCTCTCTTGTTTATCCTAGCTGTGAGCTTTCGAGCCTAAACACTTCAATTCCTTGTTGTGTGATTATCTAGACATGTGTTAACCTTTCAGAACTTGCACTAATTCTGACTTCATCACTTGTGATCTATGCATACACATAGGCAAATTTGTTTGGTCGTTTGAGCCTTTCTAACTACCTTGTACTAATTTTATCCTTTGCTAGCCACTTTGAGTCGTGTCTTTTCTTTCGGTTACTAGCCAAATACTTGATAGTGATTAAATCACCGACCGTACTTGGGACTAGGTAGAAAAAAATTGTCTCGAATGGGTGAAATTCTAAGTTTGGGGTTGCTCATGGGATAGCAACATTTTAAGTTTGGGGTGGTGGTTCTCAAAAAAAGAAAAAAAACATAGTAATAATAAATAAATAAATAAATAATTGTACTATGATAAATAACATCTGTTTAGTTCTTTGGTCAACGTTTGAGGATCTCCACAATGAAAAGGGTGAAGAAAAATCAAAAAAGGTAGAATAATTTGAAAATGTGCACCTAACTCCAAGTAGTAAAGCCTACTATCCCAAAATGTCCTACCCTTACCTAAGCCCCATTACAACTTGAAAGTCATCTAAAAAGTGTATGTATTTGCTGCATTGTGATTGCTAACTAGAATTTTTTCAAGTTTATGGTAGCGTGATGCATGTTCTAGGATTTGAGTGATAAATTCATAACCCTGACTAAACACTTGAGAGAAATTGTGGTAAGATTGTATGAAGAGAGAGTTGAACTTGATGAACAACTGCCAAAGTGTACAAATTGTGTTTTTTTTTGTAAGCCACCATGAAGCATGATGAATGTTTTGTAGTAGCGGAAATTTTGAGAATAGAACTTGATGTGATTGGAGAAAATTGAGTTTAAACTATTTTTAAATGTACCAAATATGAAACTAATTGTGGCTTGGGGATAAGCAACAGACTAAGTTTGGGGTTGTGATAACTCTTCATCATATGCATATTTTTCATTGTTTTTAGTCTTATTTATATTCAATCACTAGTTAATTTAAGAAGTTATTTGATATATTTTGTTAATTTTAGTTCTTAGATTTAATAAAATGTTTATGTTCTTATTTCCTTGACTAAATAGAGATTTTTTGTAGTTTTATGTTATTTCTTTGTTTTAGTGCAGTGCTGAATTTTGGCGAGAAATCAACATGACCTACATGGAGTATTTCTATCATCGCTAGAGTTGTAGATGTCCAATTGGAGTCAAACCAAGTGCCAATGAAAGCTAAGATCCATAGCTACAACTTTAATGAAGACACCGGAACCAAATTCGGAATCCAAAGAGGAGCAAAATATAATAAATGCCATACATCAGATGATGTGCGCCTGAAGCGTATTTCTGCGTTTCTGATTATGTTTAAATGTGCCTGAAGCGCAAGTCCCGAGCCTAGGGCGCGTGGCGCACTGCAGAATGTATAAAACTGAGTTTTTCTAATTTTCTAGGGATCTTTTTGTCAATTGGGAAGCTTAGAGACTTGTGCCCTAGCAGAGAAACTCAGAGACGACTGTTCTACACCATTAAAGGAATTTTATCAAGAATCATTCATGAATCTTTCTTGTAATTCTTCTTTAATCTCTATCTCTTTAATATATGTCATGAGTAACTAAACCCTATTTGTTAGGGATGAGTGAAACAAGAAGAAACCCTTGTTTGTCTGATTTGATTCCTGGTTATATGAATAAAGTTATTGAATTATTTTTCTCATCTATGTGCTTAATGCTTTTTATTGCTTGATCAACTTTAAAATGTTTTACGATTCGTATTTTGAAACGGAAATGGACTTTATGAATGCTCGAGATGAGAAATTCATGAGATTGTAGTCTAGGGATAGATGCAGGTCATGAAACCAATTGAATTAGTTGCAAAGGCAGCAGTTTAAAAAGAGAATTTGTGTACTGTAAAGCTTAATCCTAATCTTAAATCCACTAAGGAATTAGGGGTTATTTTGGAATTAAAGATTCTATCATGAAGACATTAGGGCAAGAATACTAAAGAGAATTCGGTAATAATTCAATAAAGGAATTCAGTAATGTTAAAAGCGGTATGTTGTTTGTGTTAAATTTTTTACAGGTCTTCAAATTTTCCAACACATAATTACAAAGGGGGAGTAAGCATATATCAAGGGAGAGAAATCAAAATCTTTGAAATTTCAAACAACAAGGTTTTGTCATAATCAAAAAGGGGGAGAATGAAAATCTATAAGATTTATGTTTTTGATGAAGACAAAAGACTATGAATAAAGATCAAGATGCAAGCTCAAAGTGAAATCAACGTTCAAGTCATCTATTAGGAAACTTAGATTTTAAGGTACTTGATAAAAATCCAAATACATTTCAAATACAATTATATGAGAACCTTTTTATTTTAGCATATGCATCAAAAGAATTTTCAAAGTGACAAAAATGCATAAACTATATTTGAAAATCAAGATTTGGCTAAAATCAAAGTTGTATTCGACTACATATATGTGTAGCCGAATACTGATGAAGTCAATAGCAAAAATTGGACATCTGTATTTGACTACAGCATCTCGTAGCCGAATACAAAATCAAGTCAGTGGCAAAATTCACTGATTCGTATTCGAATACAAGGTTTTGTATTCGAATATGACGTTAAAATTTTGAATAAAAACTGAACGTTACAGAAGTGTATTCGAATACGCATAATATGTATTCGAATACAAGTTCAAATCAATGCAATTTTTCAATTCAGATCTCATCTGGATCAATGCATTTGTTCATCAAATCTTCTAGGAACAATTGCCATTGATCTGAAGTGATGTCTAAGGAGTATAAATACTTCCTAGTTTCAAATTTAACTTCAGAACCTTAGAACCTTTTTGAAAATGCTTAAGATCCAATAAAAGTCAAACTTTCATGTTGTCAAGTGCATATTTTAAACTGTCATATCATTGCAAAGGTTCTATGCACTTGAAGTATAATTATATTGGACTGTTATCATGGTACAAAGAAAGCATATCAACTGTATATTCATTTAAGTTCAATCAAAGTCATTGTTGTAAAGTCATTGAAGTTATTGTTTGAAGAAAGTGGTGTACTTTCTTCAAGTATTGTAGACTAAGATAGTAGTGTGTTATCTTAGGGAGAGTGTTAGAAGCTAGTAACAGAAGTCTTAGGGTTAGACTTGTACTTATTCTAACATAGTGGAAAATCTCATGTGGTGTGCAAGAGGATTGGATGTACCCTTGGTTATAAAGGGAACCAGGATAAATTGCTTGTGTTCTTTATTTTTCTGCATTTACATTTACTATACACTTTCTACTTCACTTATCATAAATCAGAAAAATAATCCACCAAGTCTCTAAAAACCAGACAATTTCTAAACACCTAATTCACCCTCCTCTTAGGTGCGCCTCTGTACTTACAGTTGTCAGGTTGTTAGGAGAAGACTTGGCTTGTAGGGTCAAGGTGGTGTTGTTCTTCAAAAGTCTGGGGTTGTCAGACTGTTTGTGTTGGAACCAAGTTGGTTCTATACTTAGAATTTTGATGTTACAAAAGTACTTTTATGTAATCTTATTTTTGACTTAGAATAATAATGAAAAATGCCACCAGAAGATGACGTCACCAGAAGATAAAATCAGAAGCAGAAGATGAGGACACCAGAGGATAAAATCAGAGAATGACACCAGAGGATACACCTCCAAAAGATATCATAGGATTTCATCAACGGCAAAACATCAAAGGACAAATAACATCATCAGAGGATATCTTTCTTGTTCCAGATCAGAAGGAAGCAGAGTCTAGACCAGATGGAAGCTTGTCAAAGGGAGACTTGGTCAAGACAGAAGGAAACACAAGTCAAACATGGTCCAAACTTAATCATGACCAGAAGATAGCTTGGTCGTGAATATAAGATTTAATCCAGACTTAATCCATACTTGGTCCAGACCAGAAGATAGCATGGTCCAGAACATAAAACTCAGTCCAAATCAGAAGATTTGATTGTCTAGAACATAAGACTTAGTCCAGATTTAATTCAGATTCAATCTAGACTCAGTCCAGACTTGGTCCATATCAGAGGGTAAATGTTCAGATTAAAAGATCAATGGTCCAGATTAAAGTATCATGATCCAGTGTTGGCCGAGATCAGAGGATCACAGAATTGGCGCAGATCAGATTACATAGTCCAGAGTTGGTCGAGATCAGAGGATCATACGGTCTAGATTTTAATCATGATGAAAATCAATGAAGACTTTGTTAAAATTCGAAAAAGATTTGATTAAATTTTGATAGAAATTTGATCAAAGTATTAAGGGGATTTGATACAAAAATAAATTGAAGTCTTGGAGGGAATTTAAAAGCAATTGGAGGGAAGAAAGATACGGTCCAGAATTAAACAAGAACAGGATTGGCCAAGTTATTTTTGCAAGAGAATTTGAACACATACAGCTCGAATTTGATCATGGAAGAAACCTTAATTTTTATCTATAAAATGAGGCTCAAGGCAGAAGACTTTGGAATCGAAAATCAGTAAAAGAGTCATAAACTTCTAGAGGCAAACACTCGAGTTTTCAGTGAGGTTAATTGTGAGTATCAGCTTTCCAGAAGCAAGTACTCTTGTTTTTCGTTCCCTTGTGTCAGATCTATATTGTTGAAGTAGAGTCTACAATCTGAAGAGTCAAAAGAAGTAGCAGGTGACTTAGCAATTAGATTCAAGGTGTTGAAATCCCTTCTGCGATCTGGGGTTGTTAGATTGGTAGGAGAAGACTTGACTTGTGAAGTCAAGGTGTTGTGTTCCTCAAAAGTCTAGGATTGTTAGACTGTTTGGGAAGACTGACTTGGAGGGTCAGTAGTGCTGTTGTAATTCAGAGGTTTTGAATTAGTGGAAAAATCCTTCAAGGTGAAGGGACTGGATGTAGCCTAGTTAATGGTGAACCAGGATAAATCTTTGTGTTGATTATTTTACTTTATCCACTGCTAATTCTGCTTGCTTATATATCAGATTTTAAATAATCATCAAAAACAGAAAAAGAATTCAAGTATTACAAACACAATTCAACCCCCCTTTCTCGTGTTTGCACCTTCGGTTTGGGAATACTGGCTTGAAGGGTTAGGTGCTTTGTAATTCAAGGTATTTGAATTAGTGGATTAAAGCCTTCTGAAGGAGGGGACTGGATATAGCCAAATTAGTGGTGAATCAGGATAAATCTATGTGTCAAATTAATTATGCTTTCATTGCTTGTTGCATCTGAATACAATTGCTTCTACTCCAAGTAAGTCACCAAAAACCAAACTAGTTTTTAATTTATTTATAAATTATAAGAAAGTTATCAACTTTGGCAAACACAATTCAACTCCCTTCTCGTATTTGCGCCTTCATTTAATTCAGTCATAACAATGTTTAAAGCCTAGATACTTCTCTAACTAGTCGGTGAACTTTAGTGGTTCTACACACCCTTGGATGCATAAGCCCTTGACTTGTCAGAATAACTTTAAGATTCGAAAAAGAGAAAATTATTCAAAAGGTTATAAATAAATTGTGTTTGGGAAATATAGGTCTTTGCAAACAAAAGCACATTATCATCATTGAAAATGTGAGGATTATTGAGTCCATCTTTGATGGGATGCCAATCTCCCTCATTAACTTAAGTAATTAGGTGCCATAATCTCTCTATGCAAATAACAAATGATCTCCTTGGTGGAGACCACAAAGAGGCTAAACTGATTTATTCTACCCTCATCCCAAAGTAGAGACATAGAGGTTCTTGAGATGCGTCTCATGATCAAGGAAGTAATTGTAGTTGAAAACCAAATTATTGTAGTGTATCATGAACGAAATTCCAATCAACTATATCATATTCTTTCTTAGTGGACTTCAGCATATGATGAATAAATTTTTGAAGAATTATAGTTTTGTACATTGTGCCTTTACTTGGGGGTAATTTTGCTTTGGAAAGGGCTAACAATATCATTCAACATAGAATGCAACCCTATTAACAAGAAATTTGGACACAAGCTTACAAGCCACATTGCATATGCTGATAGGTTTAAATTCCTTAAAGGTACACAAGTTGTCCACTTTAAGAATAAGAACCATCAAAGATTCTATAGCATGAAAATCCATATACTAGTTGCTCAAAGGCCTTCTGCATAAAAAGCCTAACATCATCACCAATATCCTCCCAAAGCATTGTGAAAAATATTGGTTGAAAACCATTTAAACCCGAAGCTTTGTAGGATTTCATTCTCATTAGATCATGAAGAACCTCTTTTATAATGACCTCTTGGAGAAACAAACTGTAATAATCCATCCTTTAGGGAGTAGGGCTCTCCATCATCAGAGTCAAAGTAAGTTGATCTCTAGTAAAAAAGAGAGACTCAAAGAAATGCAATGCCTCCTCTTTAAGGACCTCATTATTCGCACACTACTCACCGGACATGAGTTGAAGGCCACGAGTTTTTTCCCCCCTCCAAATAACAATTTGAGCATGAAAAATAAGGATGCATTGTGACTCCCCAAGAGAACCCACTTCTCTTTAGATATTTAGAACCAAAGAGTTTCCTCTTGAAATAAGACTTTCTTGTATTTAAGCAAAATCTATCGTTAGAGAATGGCAAGAGAAATATAATCAACTCGCTCCAAGGAACACTTAATACCATGCAATCTAGCCTCACACTCATTCTTCTTACAAAATATATTTCCAAATATCTCGTTATTGAACACCAAAGACTCGTGTCTCACATTACTATGAGCGGTTGAGAAATTATCATATCTATTTGCCAAACATTTCTCACAAGATTAGGATAGGCATCACAAGTACTCCAAGCCACTTGAAAACTAAACGACTTTCCCTCCTTATCAGTTGTCACAAGCCATATTAAAGCTCAAAAGAGAAAAGGGTTATGATCATAATGGTGGCATAGAAGAGGTTCAAGTTCTGCCTCGAGAAATTGAAGCATCCAATTAAGGTCACTAATTCCTCAATCAAGTCTTCAAAAAACCAAAAGTTCCCCTCTACAATTTGTTTGCCAAGTAAACTTATTGCCAAAATACTCAAGCTCAAGAAGATTGCAATCAAAAAGTGTAAGAACCAAATTGGTTCAAATACAAATACCTATTATTGATGTTTTGATTATAACAAAGCAAGGGAACAATTATCTGTTAAATGGTTGCTTTAAGTATGCAGGTTATAAAGTTAAATCATAATATGTGCTTTAACTATCTACTATAATACCATAAGTATTTGTAACGTAGTAATAATTATCCATGTGCTATTCATTATAAGAAACATTGTGAATATTATTAACTAACGATCAATTAATTATAATTGTTGGTAGCCATAAGGTGGTTTGATGGAGTTGGAGTAACAAAGAGATCATAGGTTCAACTCATCTCTTTAACAAAATTAACAACTAATTACTAATATTGACTATTTCAAAAAAATTATTATTATAGTTGCTAATGCTAGATAAAGTTATAACTTAGTAAAAGTAAATCTATCAAAACAAATATGATTATGTTTCGAACCATATATTAGTTCCACAAAAATAAGTATTGTCAACATGCTCTGGTGAATCATCGTCTGGTTAATCTGGTTATCTAGATGAAACACGAATTATTGAAATACATGTAAGTTTGGTATCAATTCTCTAAGTCAGATAACAAAGAGAAACCGGTGATAAAAACCAAAATAAATAAAAACATCATCCATACATGTAATGTCTTTGACAAAATGTATCCAAAGTCATCTATTACAATAGTTGGTTTCCTTTAGAACGGCAGTTTCTTTGATAGAACATTTTCTCTGCTTCAAGTTTAAATTTATAGAGCAAAACGATCGATCAACCTAAACAAGATATATGATCGTCTAAAAAGTACCAAAGTACAAGATTTTTTGTGTGTTCTAATATGGTATATTGTTTTAGAAAAAAAAGCATATTTTAAATAATTGATATTACTATTGTTGCCGTAATAATTTATTTAAATTCACAAATATGGATAGAATATTGTGTAATATTTTGTACCAAAATGTATTTATAATATTATGTTTAAATATAAAGAGAAATAATTGTCTGGATATGGTATTTAATTATTTTTTTGACAGAATAATAATAATAATAATAATAATAATATATACCATATTGATACAATTATTTCTCTATCTATAAGCATAATATTATAAATATATTTTGATATAAAATGTTGCACAATATTCTGGACATTTAATGATATATTTTATACAATTACTTGTTAATGAACATTTAATGATATGTTTGTGATAAATAATAATGTTTCCTTTTGTATTATTCTATATGTAATTCTGTAATTATATCTCTTTTAAAATAATACACAAACAAAATTATATCTCCTTCTTAGTTTTTACAGGAATTTTTTAACGCTTAATTGTTGTTTATATTGTTCATATTGTGCAAATAAAATTATTTAAGTCATAATTTAACTAACAAAACATCATTAGATTGTATGTTTTGTCTAGTGTATGTTTATTTAAGATTTCGTTAAAAATAATTTTTATAGTGTTATATCTTTTTGTTAATATTTTAAAAAAATAATTTTAAAAATAAGCTTCGAAAGAAATTAGTTTAAATATTTTATCTTAAAATATTATTTTAAATATTTCATCTATTTATTATAATTTTTTTTATAATGAAATTTGAAAAAATATTAATATGAAAAACTATTTTGATTCTTCGTAAAAATTATTTTTTAAAGATATCTAATTTATTAAATATTAAAATTATTTTTTAATCACTAACAAATAAATATAAAATTTTTTATACTATTTTTAAATAAATTTTAATAAAAATTATTTAAAAAAATATAAAATCAAAATAATTTTTTAAAAATCTTAAATTAGATTATATACTTACCACGCAAGCTAATATTAATTAAGTAATAAAGTATGTACCACGCCTGCTATCATTAATTAATTAATAAAGTTCTGCATCATTGCACACTATCAAATGTAGATTCCAATCACTAAATCAGGCGATTAAAGGGAAAAACTTCCTCATCAGCAATTATGTTAAAATTAATACTCATCAAACACCAAGATCAAATTTTAAGATTTTTCTAATAAATTAAATATATTCGATCCTCAAATTTAATGGCAAAGATTACACATCAAGCCGAGGTCTTGGCCTATATAAACCAAAGTTTTGTAAGTTTCCAAGCATCACAATTCCTTCTCTAAGGAATAGGAATTACATATAGTTGTGTAGTTTCTTGTTGTTTATGGAATTAATCTATAGGGTTAATTTTGGTTATTAGCACAAACATAATTTTGGGGCTCTCAGCATTCCAAGTCTGAAAGGAGGTGATGGTTGACCCTTGCTGCTAGTTCATGGATACCTTTGACTTTGCATATTGGAATTGCAAAAATCATGGGTTTGCATGAATTTGGAGATGGGGTTGCCTTGATCTTTTTGTATTGGAGTGAAGGGAGCTCCAAATTTTTTCTTTCTCAATCAAAATCTTATTTTATTTTATATTAATATTTTTTTACAATATTATTATTATTATTATTATTATTATTATTATTATTATTATTATTATTATTATTATTATTATTATTATTATTACATGTTATTGATCTCTCCAACTTATAAATATTTATGTGAATATGTGTGTAGAGAAAAATCACAGGTAGCAGATAGTAGAAGGAAATGAAGAAAGGTTGTTTCAAGTCAAACTATGTATGTGACTCATGTCAACAACAATTGGTCGCAATATCCAAAGTAAAGCAGCGATGAAGATTTGTCGTGTTAGGAGCATACTATATGTTGATTTATTGTAAATTGAAAGTTTAAGATATAATATTAACATAATTCGGACGGATATTATTTTTTATGATAGGACTGATATTATTTTTATTTATGAAGTTTATTGTATAAATACAATATCGTGCCTTCTTTTCACTCTAAATTCTCCATTTTATGTGTATTTTTTGAATTTTTAAATAATTTATTGCATGCAAGTTTCGAATAATATAAGAATCTCTTACAAAAATTTAAATTTTTTAACAATGGATGAATTAAACATGATTTTTTTTTTAGTCTTATGATATTTAAAAATTTATCTTTTGTGAAAATATTCTAAATTTTTATCGGAGAGATTTTTATAATGCTCTTAACATATATTCAAAATTTAAATCATACACATGAGTTAACTTAAAAGTGCGAATCAAAATTGTTGACTTAACACATTTGAGGGATTGTTGTTTGAAAAAAAAAATTAGAAAGATTAAAGACGAAATATGGTATATTTATAGGGATTAAAAATTTATTTAATACTTATTTTAACATTATTTATTTATATATTATTTATTTTTTATATTTTAAACATACTTTTTTTAACAAAAGGACTAAAATAATTTTTTATTACTTATTATTGAAAATATAGATAATAATACATAATTTCATTATATATAGACTGATCATCATATATGGATTGGAAATATGAATAAAAAAATGACATATCGATTTAAAACTAAAACATTACCTTCAATAGTCAAATATACTTGGGTATCCTAGGTACATATTGTATTAACTTCATAGATTAAAATATATGTTAGGTTATCAATATGGTTGTGTCTAACAAATTAGATTTTCTCGAATTCGAATTCACGCTAAAAAGGTACCCACATTCAGTTCAGTTGAGAGAATATACGAGAAAAAAATAAAATAAAATTCACTATCCTTTATAAAAGTATGACTAAATCAATTTATTTAGAAAATAAGTCAAATATAAAACAAGAACTCATAAATTTTACGTGCGAATGTAATATGGTATTCGATTATAGTGACAATATATTCTATTAAGATGAATTTATTATTTATCATAGTTGATTCAAAAAAAAAAAAAGTAAAACAAAACATAATCAATTTTATTTTATCAAATAATATCAAATTAATAATGTGCATATTACCTTAATATTTTATACAGAAAATTATAATAAACCCAAAACTAATAGATACTATATGTAGAGAGAGTCGAAAGGAGATTTGGTGGTTTGAGTGACTTGAAGCGACAAGGATAATTTTTTTTAATCTTTTTTTAAAATAAATTATTTAAATATATGTTATCAATTACTCAAAGTTAATGTTTTGAATTGCAAACACACTTATAAACAATTTAACGGATTTTCATAAATATTTATTTACACAAACAAATATATATTGCTTATTAAAAAAATATATTTCACGGATAATTTATGTTAAAAATTTTGACACTTTCAAAAGCTGCAGATTTTAAATACATATTATATAGATATTAATAAAATGTGCAAAAATAAACATTCAACATTTATCGTATTATTATCAATAAAATTTATCACATAATATTTTAAAATAAATAAATAAAATATATTAAAAATAGAAAACATCCCTAGGATATCCACATTAGTACAATAAATACTATCACACTAAAGTTAGTGGTGGAATATTTAGTTTTTTAAAAAAAAAAACAATACCATAGAAAAGTTAGTGGTGGAATATTTAGTTTTTTTTACAGGAATATTCTTGTTTGGTATACTTTCTTTTGGCTAATAATACGGTGCTTATTATTGTACCCAATTAATTAAAGCTGGTAATATCTTTCACAATCTATTAATTAATATGTTACGTTTTCTTTTAAGTAAAGAAACACTAAAATTGAAACACTTTCAATGCGTTCACACTACAACAATTGACAATCACAGCTATTAAAATGAATTGGGCTCTATGGGTCGGCTCGTTAACCCAAATTTTTGTTTGGTCTATGTCGTAAAAAAGTTAAAAAGTTTTATGCCATATCTCTATATTATATTTTTTCTCCCACAAACTTAAAGAAAAGACATTTTTTTCCTTCTATAAAACATAAAATCTGAAAATTTTATCATTCCATCATTTTAAGTTTTTCGGAAAAAGTGAATGAATTATTAGCAGATTTACGGAAAACTTGGATGAAGTTTTCCGGTAGTTTATTTTTTTCCAGAAAACTTTTTTCAAGTATTCCGGTTTTTCTAGAAAGGCATACTACCAATCAAGTTTTCCGGCAGTTTTTTTTTTTTAATTTTTTAACTGGTTTTTTTTTCTTATTATTTTCTAATTTTAGTAATTAATCATAATAATATATTTTTACGATAGTAATTATAATTATTCATACATGTTATGTGTTAAAAACGTTGGTAGTATCAACGCATGTTTTATCAGATAATACTAGCGGATTATCCATATTTATCAAAATTTTAAAAAAAAAATTAAAAACAAAATTTAAAAAACAAAAATTAAAAAAAAATTGGAAAAAAAAACTACCGGAAAACTTCCCAACAAGTTTTCCTGTAGTGTTAAATTTACGTTTTTCTTCCGGAAAACTTTTTTTAAATTTTTCAATAACTACCAGAAAACTTTTTTTTTTAGTTCTGGAAATCTTTGGAAGGTAAAAAAAAATGAATTTTAATTTATTAAAATAGTAAAAAAAATACATGATATATTTGGCATTTTAGAAAATATGTGGAGGTATAGGTATAATTGGAGGCATATGGAGTAAAACTTTCAAAAAAAAGTTAGTCAAAAATCTAGTTGGATATTTTTTTTTGTCTAATCCAATTAGTCCATATTGAAAATTGGGATGGACTGGGATGGCTCATCCAGTCTCAGTCCGACCCAATTCCTATATTTTTGTGGCTTTTGAAAAAAATATTAAAATTATATTGAAATATTTTCGACTAATAAAAAGAGATACATTTAGTTAAGTTTTTTAAAATTTTAAAATTATATATTATATATTATAAATTTGGTTGAACTGAATAAAAGTTTTAATTAATTGATATTTAGTGTTAATGTATAAAAAATTACACATGCATCCAACTATATTTTATCAAATAAATAATTATAAGAAACTAATACATCAAAATAAGATAAATAAATGAAAATAGTAAATAAGCAAAAAATAAAATAAAATGGATTGGACTAATCCATTAGTTCACATAGCCCATATTGGTTGGGCCAATCTCGAAAATTTACAGTTGCATTACAACCGGATCATTCTTGATTTGGCTTATTTTATGTATTAGACTCATTGGACTAAAGCAGACCGAATCAGACGATTCTATTTGACAGTTCTTACAATCGGTTGCAGCACACCAAAAAATTAGGAAAATAACAAATAAAATTGAAGTACGTAAACCAAACTCAAATAGAGATCGTAAAAAGAAACCTATATATGTTGCTATGATTTAGTAATTGTGCTGTTTGATATAATATTAGTATATAATCATACATTGATAAAACCTAAATGAATCCAATTTAAATTGTATTTGATCAAATCAATTCAAATATTTAAGGGAAACACTCCTAACCACAATGAAAGAAAGAAAAATGGCTAGAATTTGGATATAGCTAACAAGATGGTTGGATTCCACATATATAAACTAAACTAAATATGAAGAATTTATTTGGATAAGGTAAATAAAGAAGAATTGTGGCGGGAAACCAAACCCTAAAATAATACATTCCTAGTTTAATATGTTCGTGACAATAGTTTTTCCCAAAATAATGTTTTTCCAATCACATTTCAACCATGACATAACATGGTTATGCACCGTCCATAAAAAAATGTAAGAAGTGTTGATTATGCACCATTCATAAAAAATGAAAGAGAAGTGTTAAAAATACTCTATCTAACACTTATTTTTTATTGAATAAAATCAATGTAGGCCTCACTCTAGAAATAGGTCCCATATAAAATAGTGGGACTCACGGCTTTTATCCAACGAGGGAGTGAGTGATAAAGTAGTGTTGGAAAAAAAGTTCCCGGACACTTCTCAAAATGGAAAATAGAAAATCCAGCTAAAATCATCGTAACTAGTCTTGTCAATATGCCTTGTCAATATGACATACACATACACTGCTAAAACAAACTCTAAATTAATGACTCATATTTAGTTACGGACTTTATTAAGCTAAAAATATTGCTTCCATTTCCAATTAAATCCATATATATCTTTCAACATGAGTTACCTTTATATGAAATCCAGTTACAACCAATGAAAACCAGCTATCAAAAGATTCTTATACACGAGAGGTTACTTACTATCCATCTCCAACTTCCTATTCCTTATGAATACAACAGTATCAAGTGTAGACATGTTTAATTAGTACATAAGGCTCAGAATCAGGTAAACTATTACTTAGGAAATCTAGGATGCCAATAATATACAATTGAACAAATACTAGATCCGTTAATAACTCTGATCAAATTGAGTACTTCCTCCAAATAGAACTGACATACAAATTCCCAACATCATAGCTTTCACATGTCATCACACCATCATGTCCCTGTATCAAAAAACCTTGTTCCTAAAATAGCAATATTACACAATAAGATTAGAAACATAAAACTTATATCTTCAAGCACTAGCAGTTAAGATTTGCACTATGGAAAAAGGGGAAATGAACATTTGCTTAACAAAGGAAATGAGATGTCTGTTTCAACCTTTGTGCTAGCCACACTTCAACTTTTCATGAAGAAAAAATTCATCAAGTGAACGAGCTCCAACGTTTATTAAAACAACATGAAGAGAACAAAGAACATATAGCAATAACAATAAATGACCAAAGAAAAAATTTCCAAAGTTAAAAAAAAAAAAAGAAATTTCCATCTCACAACAAATTCTAGTTACTCACCGGTATCAATTTCATTCAATTGCTGTCACTTGCAGTTTGCTGATCGTTACTCATGGAATCATTTGGCATACTTGGAGCATCAGGTACCTAAGGGAATGTTATTACTATCATTATTTGTAAAGCACTATATCATAGTTTAATTTCTCAAAACAAAAAATTTATAGGAACCCATACCTCTTGTGCTATAGCTTGCAAAACATCCTTAATTTGTTGATCTGCTGAGAATCGTGTTTGAAGAACAGAAACAAGATTTCCAAGCAAATTTTCTAATTTATGGAGCCTATTCTCTACATTAGAGCTTTGAGATGATGAAGCGCTTGAATGACGTGGAACCTTGCCAAGACAACGCACAGTTCCTCTCCTTTCAGACCCTCTTACTTTAGAGTAAACGTCATTCTTCCAATTTGTAGATTCTTGAATCATTTGAGGAGTTTGTGAACTTGTTGCCTCCACCATATGCTTCTTTAATTCACCCTACACAAAATACAATGCAAAACTTATTATGAGTTCAACTGCAATGCATTACAATCAATAGTTTCAATCATAGGTAATTCAATATACGACTGAAAATTGAAATTCTTCTTACAATCACATTAGCTGCCTTCTCAGTCACAATACTCCCATCTTTACGAGTACGAGTGTGAATATAAATTTGAGCTCGTGAAGGTTGTACTCCATTCGCCTCTGTTGTCTAAGATTTGTAACAAAAATGTCAAATCCTATTCACACTAAGAGAAATATATAGAATGAGAAATACTATGACACACTCTTTTTGACACTTTTGATTGCACTCTTCATGATTGATTCAGTTTTAGAAAATGTTAATTTAGTCGATCACTTCTAAAAAAATGTATCCACCTTTCGATAATAAACAAAACATAAAAAATGCGTTCAAGAGTGTTTAAAAAAGAGTATTGCTAGCATTACAATTATAAAATACTTAAACAAGTAAAAATAGTAAGAAACAGTAATGAAAGAAAAAAACCACCTCGTGAATGAACCTTGGAAGATTCTTGGTTCCCATGCAGTGTAAATCCTCATATTTTGAGCGATTCCTTTTGTTGATGTTACTTATTTTCTTTAATCAGGAAATAAAAAAGTCAAAGATAAAAACATGCATGTTGTACTACAAAATTGCTATATATGAAGTAAAGATCAATGACATTCATTATACATGTACCTGCCCCTTCTTGGAACACCAATGATGTACTAAAGCACGATATTGAGAAGGATCAACTCTTTTATCAGGGATGTTAGCAGCCATTTCTTCCTCGGTCTTGTTTTCATCATATCCCTTTGCTTTCAAATCATGCTTGAATTGCCTCCACTTAGAACTCAAGTTATCTTTTAGTATTTGCTTTGTTTCCTCAGTCAATTTAGGAACAAATTGAAACTTACTCTATTTTTGAGATAATTGGAAAATAGACCAATTTGTAAGACAAACAGTTAAAAAAAATACAGAAACCGAAATCAAATAGATTTTTTTTTTTTTAAATTAAAAAAGACCTGTATCAATTCAAGCATATTAGTTATGTAGAACTCTGGCATGTCTTTCCAGCTAAGAATATTGATAGGAGCATATTGGTGCTTCCTTACCAAGCATCCCATTGCATTTAAAAGCTTTTTTCCTTCAAACCCAATAGGATTACCTAAAGAATCTACTTCAACATGTATGAATTCTCCATCAGGTAGATTCCACACATCCGACATTCGGGTATAACCTCTTACCCTCTTTTTACCTAAATCATGTATGGATGTCGCGCGTTAATGAACTATACATTAATGGATGTCACACGTTAATATACTTAAATATTTTTAAAAAAAATCCAAAGTTACCTTTACATAAACTTTTACTCATTCTACCAGAAGAAATAGGAGATTCGACATGACTTTCCATTGGTTTTTGTTGTTCTGATTGTGATTGGCCATTTTGGTGAATAAGACTTGATACCATTAGATTTCCTCTTGTATCTACTATAAAAAATTCAAAATAAAAAAAATATGAAACTTCTTTCATAAAAAAAAAGATATTGGAACTTCTAGAAAAAGGAGAGAAACTGAGACAAAAAATTCATACAACCTCCAAATTGTGCACACTCTTCACTTATTCTGTGATTGTTTTGGTTGACTTCAACAGAGCTATCAATTAATTGCTTTTCAGCTTGTGATTTGCCACTTTTTTTAACAGCATTCAACCTTTTCTGCCTCTCCATGGTATCTATTAGATATAATCCAAAGTCAATTTATTTTAAATATCTACAAGTGGTCTAAAAGATTAAAAAAATTACTGTTGATAAACAATTGATTAGTGATTATAATTTACAATGATTGTGTAATTGTAATCTAACCTAAATGATACACATGTAAACATAAAGGCAAATACTTACACATTTATTTTAGAAAAACGCTACACTTTACCTTTAGGTAAACTTTTATTCATTCTAGCAAAAGAAATAGGAGATTCCACATGACTTCCCACTTGTACTTGTTCTGATTGTGATTGGTCATTTTGGTGATAAAGACTTGCTACCATTAGATTCCCTCTTGTAGATGCTATCAAATAAAAGAAGAAAGAACTGAGCATAAAAAAATTCATACCTCCACCAGATTGTGCACACTTTTCATTTATGTTGTGGTTGTTTTGGTTGAGTTCATTAGAGCTATCAATTAATTTCTCTTTAGCTTGTGCTTTGCCACTTTTTCGAACAGCGTTCAACCTTTTGCGCCTCCCCATGGTATCTATTATAGTTAATCCATAGTCAAATTATTTTTTAATTGCTACAAGTGGTTTAAAAGATCAAAATATTAGGGTTGATAGATAATTGAAAACAATGATCATGTAACCAAACATAAAAACACACATGTAAACATAGGAAAATACTAAAACATTTAGAGTCCGTTTACTTTCTAAAAACATTTTAAGTTTTCATTTTCTAAAATTTATGTTCATTTTAAATTGATAACAAGGAGAACAAGACTCATCTAGTGAACAATTGTGATAGAGAGAAGATGGAAGGCAAACTAAAAAGAATGCATTTCCAGAAAATGGAAATAATGTTATGAAATTTCAAAATTTCTGAAAATGCTAGATTTATTTTCAAAGGTTGTTAAAGCATATAGTAAGAATAATATTAGATTTATATCTCTTATGTTTATTAGTTGAAATGAAAATGAACAACAAGAAACATGGGATGTAAATGGGTCCTTAGTTTTTAAAAAACATTACTTACCTTTAGGTAATCTTTTACCCATTCTACCAAAAGAAATAGGATATTCTACACAACTTCCCACTTGTATTTGCTGCTCCGGCTGTGATTCGTCATTTTGGTGATTCACACTTGCTGCCATTAAACTCTCTCTTGTAACTGCAATAAAGAATTCAAAATCAAAAAGTATGAAACTTCAAGACAAAAGAAGAAACTGGGAAAATTAAAATTTCATACCTCCTCCAAATTGTCCACATTTTTCATTAACAAATTCGAATTTTTGGTTGAATTCATTAGACCTATCAATTAATTGCTCTTTAGCTTGTGCTGTGCAACTTTTTTGAACAACATTCAACCTTTTGCTCCTCCGCATGATATCTATTATAGATAATCCAAAGTTACATTTTATTTTAATGGCTACAAGTGGTTTAGAAGATCAAAACATTAGGGTTCATAAACAATTGATTATAATGATTATGTAACCAAACCTAAGGGTGTGTTTGTTCCGAAGTACCCAATCACATTCCTTGGAATGATATTCCTCGGAATACTATTATTCCTACACGTGTGTTACAAGTACCAAATAACATTCATAAGGGTTTGTATGTTTAGAGGAAGATATATTGATGTGGCAGTGTGTTTGAGTGTTTGAGGGATTACATGGAGTCAGTTAATGACGTAAAGCAAATTTCTAGGAATTCAGTTAGGGGGAAGGGGAATATATTACAAGCTACAACTGAGAGTGTGGTGAGGAATGAGGATTAGGCTTGTAAATTGTTAGGAAAATAATTTCTCTAGTAGGAGTCTCTTAGACTCTGATTGATCAGTTTCAGTTATTGAGCCATCGTGCTCAAGCTTTACCATAAATAAAATACAGTTTCATTGATCTAAGTTTATGGGTTCTATCATTGGTCCGACCTGCCACATTAATCGAGAGGAGCTAGCAACTTCTGCTCATGCCAGTGAAAATGTCTGATCGAATGGATGCATTGGAAGTACAGTTGGTGGCGGAGTTTGCCAAAGGGATGGAAAGGTGTTCTCCTGAGCTTGTTTACTCAGTTTCGAGTGAAAAATCTACATCCATATACAAAACGGCGGTGGAAGTAAGACAGAAACGCAACAAAGATCTATTGAGGAAGATAGAAGAAATATGGGGAGAGGCATTTCAATAGAATGGAGCAATTGCAGAAGAATTCAGCAAACCGAGATAAAGATGAAGAGGAAGAAAACAAAATCAGTGGTGGAAGCAACACATCAACATTCATTAATGGAAGACCCATTGCCTCAAACAAAATCGTTGGATAAGAACTCTGCTTCAGACGTGACAAAAACGACAATGACGGCGAAACTGGAATTAGATTTCAGCTCATCCACAAAGGAGAAGGAAAAGCATGTGAAGATGAAGTTATTGTCATCAGTAACGATATATGACGTTACTCCAAAGATAACATGAACAACAAAGGAGAAGGTCGAAACAGACTACCAGAGCTTGACCTCCATGATGAAAAAACAGAGTGGTCACTGCGCACACCACCACCAAAGCCGTCGGAGCCTTCAGACACTAGTCCACTTACATTGGTTGCGTGCACACCTTTCACGAAGCGAGCACCTCATGTGTGTCTTCCATCCCCACTGCGAATTTCTCCACCATTGATGATGCAAGTTCCTCATGTGCGTCTGTCGTCCCCACTGCAAGTTTCTCTGCCATTAACGATGTAAGCCCCTCTGATGCGTCGGTGTGCAGCAGCCAGGGAATTTAAAAAAGCCCAAATTTCAATTGCTCCTAAATGACCACTAGAACCGCCAGACACCAGTCCAAGTGCAGCCCGCAACCCGAACCACTTATCTCGAGTCCGCGTCCACCTTGATATTTTCAGGGTCATTGATGTATGTTTAAAATATGTTTTCTATGTTTCTTGTGTGTCTCAAACAAGATCACACATCTTCTATTTATAATAAGGTTACAATAATTACATTCAAATACTAAGAACTTGTATTTGACTAGGAGTTCTACCAATGAACCTAGGAAATTGTACAGTCAAAGAATAATAAATCATACATTGAATTCTAACACTCCTCAAGCTGAAGCATACATATCATATGCACCAAGCTTGTTACATATAGATTCAACTTGAGGACCCCTAAGTGATTTAGTGAATATGTCAGTCAATTGATCATTTGAACCAACAAAATTAGTTGTGACTATCACATGGAATACTCAGAAATTGAGTGACTACACATACAGCAAATGTAATATCAGGCCTAGTTACTAAATCGTCGATATCTACCAGGGTCTTGCAATGGCTCCCCCTGACCTGGTAGGAGCTTGACATTGGGATCCCTAGGAGTATCACACGGGCGACAATCAAGCATGCCTATTTCTTCAAGTATATCAAGGACATTTTTCCACTAAGTAATTGATATACCTGTCTTAGACTGAGCAACCTCAATCCCTTGAAAAAATATTTAGCGGCCCCAAATCTTTATCTGAAAGTTGAGACAAATGTTGTTTGAGCTGATGAATGTCAACCTGGTCATTACCTGTGAAGATGATGCCATCAACATAGACAAGCAGGTAGATGCAAGTGGTTGGTGAAGAGTGCAAGAAGAAAACCGAGTAATCAGCTTCACATCTAGTCATACCATACTCCTGGAGCACGGTACTAAACCTCCCAAACCAAGCACAGGGAGATTGTTTCACGCCATATAGAGATCAACGTAATCGACATACCAAGTGAGAGGTACCGCTAACAGTGAAGCCTGGTGGTTGTGCCATATACACCTCCTCTAGCAACTCTCCATGCAGGAAGGCATTTTTTATGTCTAATTGATGGAGAGGCCAGTGATGAATAACAGCTATGGCATGAAAAAGTCGGACGGATGCGATTTTGGTAACCAGAGAAAAGGTATCCCCATAGTCAAGACCGAAGATCCGTGTGTATCCTTTTGCCACAAGACGAGCTTTTAAGCAATCAACCTTTCCATCAGGCCCAACTTTGACTGTATAGACCCAGCGACACCCCATTGCGGTTTTGCCATCAGGTAAAGGTACTAAATCCCATGTCCCATTGGAGTGCAAAGCAGTCATTTCATCTATCATTGCTTGTCGCCAGTCAGGATCAGACATAGCTTCACCTGTAGTTTTCGAAATAGACACAGAATCCAAGGAAGCCACAAAAGCATAATAGGATGTAGATAATTGATTATAATTCAATGACAAGCATATATAGGATGGATTTCGAGATGACTTGTCACCTTTACGCAGAGCAATGGGTAGCTCTGGTGTAGGACGCGGAGAGTGAGAGTCAGGTAGAGCAGAGGATGAGTCTTGAGGAGCGGGTGGTGGACGGGGCCTCCGTTGGTAGATGCGTAGGGTGGTGCTAGAGACAGGGGTGGATGCAATGGGGAGATTAAGGACCTCCTCTAGAGAAAGAGATTGTGATTGACAAGAATCATTGAACTCTTCTGCAATAGAGAGAAAGAAGGGGCGAGTCTCAAAGAAACTGACATCGGCAGAGACAAAGTATCGTCGAAGATCTGGCGAATAGCACCGATAACCTTTCTGCAGACGAGAATAGCCGAGAAAAAGACACTTCAGGGATTTTGCAGCCAATTTTTCTTTCCCTGGAGTAAGGTCATGAACAAAACATGTGCACCCGAAGATGCAGAGTGGTAAGGTATAAAGTTGTTGTTAAGGAAACAAAATAGAATGTGGTACCTTGTTTACTACAAAGGAAGGCATGCGATTGATTACGTAGCAAGCTGTGAGAATTGCATCTCCCCAAAAACAAGGAGGTACATTATTGTGAAGGAGCATGGTACGAGCCGTTTCCACCAAGTGTCGGTTCTTTCTCTCAGCGACACCGTTTTGTTGGGGGGTATGAGCACAAGAAGTTCAATGGAGGATACCATGTGAAGTAAAAAAAGATTGAAAAGATGTAGACAAATATTCGCGAGCGTTATCACTTTGCAATATTTTTATCTGAGTACCAAATTGTGTGCTTATTTCTTAGCAAAAGGTTTGAAAAATTGAGAAAACATCTGAGCGGTTTTTCATTAAAAATATCCAAGTGCATCAGGAAAAATCATCAATATAAAAGTAACAAAATATTGAAAACTCAAATATGAAACAACACGACTCGAACCCCAAAAATCATAATGAATTAAAGCAAAAGGAGATGCAGCTCGTTTATTGACTCTATTAGGAAATAAACTCCTAGTATGTTTCCCGAACTGACACGACTCACACTCTAAGGTAGACACTTTTGACAAACTCGGAACCATAAGATGCAACTTTTGAAGGCTAGGATGGCCCAAAAATTGATGGATAATTTGTGGAGACTCGACCACGGAACATGCAATAGGCATTGTAGGTGCTGAAAGGTAATATAGGCCTTGAGACTGATGCCCTACTCCAATCGTCGTCCCAGTACTCCGATCCTGCACAAGAACAGAACCATTAGCAAATGTAACAAAGTAAGGTAGGGTACGAGTGAGTTTACTGATGGATATTAAGTTAAATGGACAACCAGGGACATAAAGCACAGAGTCCAAAGAGAGTGTGGGTAGGGGATTTGCTCAGCCAATACCATGACATTTGGTTTGTGACCCATTAGCCAAAGTAATACTGGGTAGTGTGTCCATATAAGTCAAACATGAGAAAAACAATTTATTTCCAGACATATGATCAAAGGCGCCTGAGTCAAGTATCCAAGGTCCAAGTGAAGAAGATTGTGTAACAAAGGAAATAGGATTATCGATTTGAGCAACAAAGGCAACTTGTGTGGTAGTTTGCATTTGCGCCTTCAGCTCGATGTACTGGTAGAAAGCGTGACTTGATCACTTGTGTCAAAGGCCTCAATTTGAGCAACATTGGCGACTCTGGATTGCAGTTGATTAGCTTTGGTGCGACATTGTGCTTCAACGTGGCCAAAACGGTTGCAATAGTTGCATCGAGTTCGACCACGATTATGTCCACATCCTCTTCCTCTACCACCTCATTGATAAGAATTAGAGACAAGTGCAGTAGATTCAACTGCCACATTAAGAGAAGCAAGGGTTGGAGCAGGAGCTGAAGGGGCCGAAAGACGTAGTAATTGTTCACAAACAGTTTCATATGAGGGAACAGTAGCACTAGATAGAATTTGGTTGCGAACTGAGTCAAGATCTAGTGTAAGACCCGCAAGGGCCAGAGCCATAAAGAACTTTCCACGTTGTTCAGCATGTGTTTCAGCACTGTCAGTATAGGGCATAAGTGCATCAAAGTCATCAATCAAACTATCAAGCTTACCTATGTAGCTTTGCATATCCATTTCTTGTTTCTTCATGGAAATAAGATTAGAGACTACAATGTATAAACGATTAACGTCATTGGAGTATGTCTTCTTCGCCTTTGCCCAAACATCATAACATGTTTTAAACGAGCAAAATTGAGATTGAAGTTTGACATCGATTGAAAACCAAAGAATGCTGCATAGAGAGGCATCAATTGGTTTCCAATTGCCTTGATCCTTGGCAGCGACATCCTTGGACTGTTTGAGCAAATGGTCTTTACGACCTTGTCCTTGAAACCAAAGTTCAATGGCAGCTGCCCATCCTGCGTAATTGGCAGCACCTACCAATTTTTCGCACGGGATCAAAGGAAGCATAGTGAAACTGAAAACGGAAGAGGAGGCAGCAGCAGATCCGGTGCCGGCCATGACAATCAACGTTAGGCGAAAGAGAAGAAAAGATGTCGAAAAATCGCCAGAAGTTGAAAAGGAAAGGGAAAGGGTTATGGCACAGCTGGAAAAGGGAGAGCAGCCCTAGAATGAACCACTACTGATACCATGTAAAATATGTTGTGTGTTTCTTGTGTGTCTCAAACAAGATCACACATCTTCTATTTATAATGAGATTACAATAATTATATTCAAATACTAGGAACTTGTATTTGACTAGGAGTTCTACCAACGAACCTAGGAAATTGTACAGTCAAAAAATAATAAATCATACTTTGAATTCTAACAATATGAAACACCAAGTTGTGGAGATGGGGATAAGGGTGATTAATTTGAGGACTATAGCTTGAAGATTAATTTGAGGACTATAGCTTGAAGATTAGAACAGTTAAATACAATGATTATGTAGCCAAACTTAATTAATACACATGTAAACATATAAAAAATTACTAGTTATAGATTTCTTTTCTAAAAAAAAAACGATGCACTTACCTTTAGGTAAATTTTTATGCATTCCACCAAAAGAAATAGGATATTCAACATGACTTCCCGCTTGTATTTGTTGTTCTGATTGCGTTTCGTCGTTTTGGTGATTCAGACTTGCTAACATTAGATTCTCTCTCGTATCTACTACAAAGAATTCAAAATCAAAAAGTATGAAAATTAAGACAAGAAGAAAGAAATTGAGCTAGCAAAAATTTCATACCTCCTTCAAATTGTGCAAACTCTTCAATTTTACTGTGGTTGTTTTGGTTGACTTCATTAGAGCTATCAATTAATTGTTGCTCTTTAGCTTGTGATTTGTCACTTTTTCGAACAACATTTGACCTTTTGCGCCTAGAAATGGTGTCTATTATGCATAATCCAAAGTCGAATCAAATTATTTGTTAACTGCTACAGGTGGATAAAAGACCAAAAAATTGTGTAATGTAATCTAACCTAAAAGATACACGTGTATATATATTGGAAGATACTAACATATTTAAAATAAAAGTACGATTACCTTCAGGTAAACTATTATGCATTCTACCAAAAGATATACGAGATTCAAAATGACTTCCCACTTGTATTTGTTGTTCTGATAGTGATAGGTCATTTTGGTAATTAAGGCTTGCTACCATTAGATTTTCTCTTGTACCTAATATAAAGAATTCAAAATAAGAAAACATCAAGATAGAAGATGTAAGAAAAAGAGCCAACAGAAATTTCATACCTACTCCAAATTGTGCACACTCTTCATTTATGTTATGGTTGTTTTGATTGACTCCATTAGAGCTATCAATTAATTGATTTTTAGCTTGTGATTTGCCACCTTTTCGAACAGCATTCAACCTTTTGCGCTTCGTCATGGTATCTATAACATGTAATCGAAAGTCAAATTATTTTTAATTGCTACAAGCGATTTAAAAGATAAAAAAATTGATTAAAATGTTAGTGTAAACTTAACCTAAATGATACGCATGGATAAGAAAAAAAAAAAACTGCACATCTTTCTCTTAATCATACATGTATTGTCATTTGCTATTTTGCATTAGTTAGTAAAAGCATCGTGAATTAATTTATCTACGTCGTGATCAAACCTTCCTTCTACTTGATATGTACTTGCAGAATTTGGATAGGCCCATTAAGAGGAAATGAGGGGCAGGTGTAAAATCTATTGAGTGGTTTTGGGGTTGTTTTAGCTGTGCAGACTGCAGAGAAGCTGGTTTTCTCTCATCAAGGTTGTTATTTTTCAGTTTGATTGTCTGTCTTCATCTTGCAAGGAGCTCGTCTGCAGCAATTTTCGTAGTTCTTTCCTCAATTTTCTGAGATTGTATATCTCTGAGACAGCCACGATTGACTAATATTTATACTATTCAATTTCGCCCTTCCAATTACTGGTACATGTCAAAGTTGAATAGCTAACATTTTCACCAAGGTCCAATTTGTATATCTTTTTAGAAAACTATGGTTGATTATGTGCCCATAAAGATCCACCCGAGAGTGTATTTGTAATTGACATATTTGGTGTGTATAAGAATTTTCAAAATGCAAATTCATCAAAAGATGGAAAAGGCTCAAATCGTGAAATCTATTGAGTTTGATTAGCATCTAATTCTTATCAGTTTTAACTCACTTAAGTTTAGGTCCCTATAAAAGAGACTGTGTTCAGTTAATCAATCAAGATTTCACGGTTCAGTTTTACAGAACATTTTCTAACTTTTGCTTGCATTTTATCTCTGCCTACATTTCTAATAAATAGGGAACATTGAGCGAAAACTATGGCACAGATCACTGAATGGGTGTGAAGAATGGGGATTTTTCCAGGTAGTTACAAGATCTATGTTTACAATTAATGACTCCTAAAATGTTTCTTACACATTTCAGACACCTCATATTCTTCTTCATTACTAACTAAATCGGTAGGGTCGTGAGTATCTTATTTATACACATCTTTCTACTATATCTCTGTTTCTGTCACAACAATGGTTTAAGCTCCAAAATTCTAAGGTATTTAAGTGGCTTGAAACTTCTTTGTTACATAATGCAGCAGTAAGTTTCACATGTTCAATTGTTAAATTATTATTTTGAAATTCTTGCCAAAATTGTATACAAACATGAATTTACAAAATTTACTTTTATTATGTTAAAAATCACAGTAAGAGGCAACCCACAACTGTATCCTATAAAGAGAGTAGAATATTTTTACTCTTTTCCTCCTTTTACCCTCATCAAAGTAAAAATACAAGTTCTTGATGGCTATCACCACAAACAAAGAATTCCTATAATGGCCTCAGCTACAAGAGTGCCTCTAATATGTACCCTCCTTTAAAGCAGTAAACAGCAGGTAAATAACATTTTTATTTTAATTCAGCAAATATTAAATTGGATACATCAAACTCAAACTGTAGTGGTTGTCTGAAGAGATAGCTCTAGGCTCTGCAAAGTTGATAAATTTTGAAATTATATGGTTTTAATTAGTTCATTCAAAATAATTAGGGGAAGCTTTAATTTCTAATTAAACAAAATTATCACTAAGAACGCATTTTGAGCTCGGTAACTCCTAGAATATATGGAGACCGTGTCAGTGTCAAGTTTCATTTTCTCCCCTAATGTAAAAGATTCAAACAAGTTTACGGTTCTAACCTAAAATACACTAGCATTTCTAAAAGCAAATGACAAATCGCGGAATCGAATAAACTCGTAATTGCTAGTCATTTCAACTTATGTTGTCAATCACGCAATCGCGGAATCGCGGTGCGGATTAGAGCTCAGCTCCTCCGCGACGCGATTTTGTGGTGCGTTGTACTTTAAAATGAAGCAAATCGCGGTGGAATCGCATCCTCGCGTGCTACAGGAGAGGGGAAGAAAAATATGAAGAATAATTTAAAAGGAAAAGATGGACAGAGTTTCTCACTGTTTCTGGCGGAATTACTTTCTACAATGACCACAAGTCTGCCTGAGTTTTCCGGCCACTTGAGTTCCCTTCGACTACGACTTGTTTCTCATACATGTGACCCCGACCTTTTTTTATATATATTTAATTTGATATTCATTTTCGTGTTTTATTTTTTATTAGTTTTTTAAATTTCTCAATGCATCCTTTTAAATTTCTTTTTTTCTTAAAAGAGTATCCCTATGTGAAGATAATAGATAGGTAGAGTTTAAACATTTTAGAAATATAATGAGAGTTAAATAAAAATAAAGTGACGAGAGTTTAAAAAATGAGACACACAGATTTATATTGGTTAACTCAAAATGGGATTCATTCAGTCCTATTTACTTGTGAGTTTTCACTATGGCACAAAAGATTTGTCCGCTCTTTTCACTACGTATTTTCATAGTCTCACCAGACTTACATAAACAATTTCTCTTCTTATTTTACGACACTTACACAATTATCAACAAGTTAATATTAACTGGAGGATATACAGAATTTTTTAGAGATTTGATAAGAGTGAAGTTTTTCTCTAAGATATAATTAAGATTAGTAGAAAGTATGCTGAATGAGATTGTTTTTCACAACTTTGATATTTGGCTTTTGTATGATGTTTGTTGTATTTGATGAGATCATCTCAATTTATAGAAGTAATGGTGCTTCAAATATGAAGAAAAGCACACAAAGTATATGTTGAAGACTTTGATTATGATCCCCTCAACATATGAATAATCTTTGTGTTTTTTAAATTATGCTCCCCTTTAACATATGCAAAAAAATTTGTCATAAGCATTTTGAACCAAAATATAAATTCATTAATTGTTCAAGAAGATAGTGACTACAAACTGGTTCAAAAAAAAAAGATCATAATATGTAAAGAGGATTGAAATATAGATGTTTCAAAAAACATCCTCTAGTCTTCAAAAAATTGACAAGTTACTTTAGCTCATTATTTTTCTCCCCCAATGTTTGCCAACCATCAAAAAGTAAGAACAACAACAGCCTCAGATCTATTTAGACGGAGATGAATCATCAAAAGAAGAGGAGGTTGAAGGACGAGGAAGGTCAGAATTAGGAGGTTCAGGTAGCAAAATAGGAGGATGATCCCCTGGGAAAATGGTGGTGACGAGATGTTTAGTAACCCATGAAGTAGCAATGTCACTTTACAAGAAAGGGGGTTTGAATTGTAAAGTTGCTTATTTAAAATTTCCCTGTTAAAACTTAAAAATAACTCAAGATTGATCTTGGTTAAGAAAACAAAAAACGAATAACGTTCTTGATTCTGAAAACAGAAATCGGAGAACGTTCTTGGTTAGTTAAAGAACGCAGAATGATCTTGGTTGTGAAAGCAGAAAAACAGAGAATGTTCTGGAAAACGGAGAACGCTCTTGGTTTGGTTTAAAAACAGAAATTGATTTTTAACTTTAGTAAATGAAAGTAAATAGAGATAGGGAAGATATATCACACAATGATTTATCCTGGTTCACCCACCCGGGCTACGTTCAGTCCTCACAACCGTGAGATTTTCATCTAAGTGTTAAAAACAAATAACCTTCTTGATTTTACAGCACCTAGCTCATATCAACTTTGATCTGTTACAAACGTCAATCCTTTCCACCCAAAAAGAGATTCAATCAAGTCACCTATCAACCCTTGATAGGATTTTTACAACTCACCTTTTAACCTTAAAAGGACTTTTCTAAACAACTCACTCAAGCTATAAACAACCCTTATAGTCTTGAATTTACATAATAATGATTTAAAGTGTTTGACATAATCTGTTTAATCTCAACTCTTGTTTGAGGTTAGATTCTTTATAAGATGTTTCAGTAAACTAATGATAATAAATTTGAAACTGAATGTTATTGATTTCTTGTGAGACTTTCAAGTATGAATGTGTGTGATTGATGATCTTTCTTTTTGCACTTGAATGTCGTGTTTTGCATTTAAGTTGTGAGGTTCCTTTTATAGACATTTGAGGAGGTACTTGTCAGCTTAAAGTAACTGTTGGAAGGATTACATTGGTCAAGGGGTAGATTAAAATAATCATTCTGTAAAGAGACTTTTGACCAAAGCTTTTCTCCTTTTTTGACTTGAGGAATTTCTTATATTTGTTTATTCTCTATCATCTAATTTGTACATTGCTTAAGGATCACTTTGATCACGAGAATATGTGTCACAATGTGATGTTGTAGTCTCAAGAAAGTTCTTAGTCTGCTTCAGAAGCTGGAGAACGTTCTGGTGCAGTATGACAGAAACTATAGAATGTTCTGGAGCTGTATCACAGAACTGAAGAATGTTCTGGAGCCCGGAGAATGATTGACTCAAACTAATTTTATCATTTTGCCTTGATTTAAATCTTTTCTTCTTAGATCTTTTGGAGTACTTCTTTTGCTATTATTAAAGTTGTATATTCCTTGTATATGAACTGGTAATCCATTCGAAATAAGCATGATCTTCTCTTGCATAAAAAGTTGTCTCGAACAGTCTTGATGAAGTGAAAAGATGTGGAGAACGTTCTTGGTTTTTTCCAGAAAATGTCCAGAACGTTCTTGGTTCTTGGCAGTTCATTTTTTAGCTTATTCTTTAAACTGATTTTGCTTGTGGATAATGATTTGTTTTAATTTTGTCTTTAAAAGAGAATAACCAAAATGTTCTTTTGTAAAACCAGATGATTCTTCGTTTCTATTTTGTAAGAGTGAGTGTTGGACTTAGATCTTTGACATATGTTATTGTGTCATGCTTTTCTGCTCTGTGCGCAGGCTGTTCAGAGGTGCAGTTGTAGTGTCTTATTATGTATGTCATGATTCTACTTATTGCTTTATCAATCTAGAGATTTGCTTGTTAGTTCTTGATGCTTAGCTGTTTCCTTTGTTAATCTTTTGACGAATTTGTTACTTTATGACAACTGTTTGTAGACTAGCTATACTATACTTGTATTACTGATGTAATGCCTCATTTGTCCAAGCTATACTTGTTTTATCTATGCCATCAATCTTGAAGATCAATCTTGCAAGTTACTATTTGTACATTGTTTTGGCTTTGTTGATCTTTTTTATTTTTCGAGCTGTATCTTGCCAGATACTCTTGCAAAAATACTTTGACCAATCGGGCTTCACTTAAATAAAAAACATATCTTTTTATGCTCCAGATTTCCTTTCAAAAATAACTTTGACCAATTCTGACTTTAATTAATTCTAGAACAAATCTTTCTTCCCGCCAATAGCTTCTGAATTCCACAAGTCTTCAATTTCTTTTTGTATCAAATCATTTTAATACTTTGATCAAATTTTAATCAAATCTCCACCGATTATCATCATGATTAAATCTGAACCATTTGATCTTCTGCTTTTGTCCACATCTGGACCATACTAAGTGATCTTCTATGATCCTCTGATTTCGGCCAGCCCTGGACCACACTTTCTGATCTTCTGATCTCGGCCAACCTGGACTTGCAAACTGATCTGCTGTGATCCTCTGATCTCGGCCAATGTTGGACCACACATTCTGACCTTCTGATTTCGGCCAACATTGGGCCATGGTCTGATCTTCTGATCTCTGCCAACACTGGGCCATATACTTAAATCTTGACCATTGATCTAAACCTTTTCCCTCTGATCTGGACCAATTCTGAACTGGGTCTGGATTGAACAAATGATATTTTAGTCTGGACATTTTACCTTATGATTTGGATCAGGTCTGGATCAAATCTGGACATCATTTCTTCTGGTCTGGACTTAGTTTCATACCCTGAACCATGCTATCTTCTAGTCTGGGTCAAATTTGGATTGAATCTCTTGTTCTGGACCCATTAATTTATCCTCTGATTAAGTCTGGATCAAGTCTGGGTTGTTTATCATTTCACTGCCAAGCCATCTTCTGGTCAGAATAACTTCTGGACTAGGTTTGACTTATGATTCCTTCTGGTCTGGATCAAGTCTCCCTCTGGCAGGCTTCCTTCTGGTCCAGGTCTCCTTCTGACTTTGCTTCCTTCTGATTTGGGCCAGCAAAGATATGCTCTGGTAATTTCAGGATGCATCCTCTGGTACCTTCTGGATGCATTATCTGGTGTCTTCATCTTCTGCCTCTGGAAAGTTCATCTTCTGGTGGTATTTAATGTAATAATTCAAGGTACAAAATAAGATTACATGGAGTGCTTTTGTAAACATCAAAATCCTAAGTACTTAGAACCGACTTGGTTCTAACAGAACATTCTTTGTTTTTTCAGACTGTTGTCCAAAATGTTCTTAAATTAAACTAGAACATTCTTTGTTTTTTCAGACTGCTATCCAGAATGTTCTTAGATTAATGCTGTCAAAACTAGAATGTTCTTGGTTTTTCCATAATGATCTTGTCATCAATTTCCAATTTAAGACATGATTTGCTTTGATTTATATCATGGTGTGATCATTGATTGTTGTATGAAAATATTTGATCACATTCTTCATGAAGATGCTATCTTGAAGATGTAATAATAATTCTCTTGAATGATTGACATATGATATATTCTTTTTGAGATTCTTGCAATATTGAGTAGATACTTATGCACTTTGATGATGTGAATGGCTTCTTGCAATTCATGTTCCTTAAACAAAACTCAAGTGCAATTATTAGTAGATCACTATTCATAAAACTCAATCATTTAATTCATAAGGTTTGTTGTCATTAAAACATATATCAAAAAGGCTTTTTCCTCAACAATCTCCCACTTTTTGATGATGACAAACCTTTTGAATAAATCATAAGTTTTATGGATGGATATAAATAAAATGCAAGAATGTTCATTGATATGTAAATAAACTCCCCCTAAACACATGCAAGAGTTTAATTCTTAACATTCTAATTAAACTTCCCCTAAACATATGCAAGAGGTTAATTGTTAACATTTTTCATTAATTACTTTCATCCTATATCCATCATATATTTCTCTCCCCCTTTTGGCATCTATCAGAAAGGTTGGGGAAAAAAATGAAGTACTAAAGTAGTGGAATTTTGATGTTTCTCCACTTGTCCTCGATGGGACAGATGTATCCAATAATGGAGGAGGTGTGGGAAGAACTGGATGAGGGTCAGCAACATGGCTTACCTTGACTGGAGAACATTGTACAAGATAATTGTGAGAAAAACATTGGCTAGAGAATTGGATGAGGGAAGAACATGGATAAGGTTCACAACTAGATGAGACATTGTACAAAATAATTGTGCGTTTTGATTTGGAATTACAGGCGGGTATGGTGGAGAGAGAAAAGTGTCTAGTAGATTTTGATAAATCTCCATGGTCTCTTCAGCCTGTGAAGTTTCTGGAGGAGAGAATTGATGTTGTGTGAGATTGAGATCAAAGTAGAGCTCTTCACCATCTTCCAAAGGTTGGTGAGTAGTATCCTCCAAGAGGTTTTTAGTAGGAGGATTGATTTCAGGAAAGGTAGTGAAAAAGAGGTTGTGATTTGGAGGTGGAGTTGCTTCAAAATCAATTAACAGATGACTCGTAGTGAGAGATTTTGCAAGGTTCACTGAGGTTGTTGGTTCATTAGTAATGGTAGTAGGGATTTCGACATCCTCATGAGGAGGACGAGTGATAGGCATTTTTGTTTTGAGTGTGGTTTGTGGAGTTGGGATGGATTTTTTCATTTTCTTCTAGTTGTTGGAGGAACTAGAGAATATCTAATTTTTGTTGGGATTTTTTATGAGGAAGTTTTGAAAGTATCCTTTTTGTGAGATGGTTTTTCTGTAGGATTGAGCCTCATTTGATTGATGTTTCTGGCCGAAAATACATTGTTCATATAAATGGATTTCTCATCATCCAATGGAACTTTACAAATTTTGAAGATTTTGGTGAGGAGCATTCCATAGGGAGCTGAATGGACAAGTCGGACAACATTCATCATGAAGTAGAAAATGATGTTTCTCAGGTGCAAAGAGCTTCCAGTAATGAGATGGTGGATTATTAGTAGATCAAGTTAAGTGAATTTCTCAAAGCTTCCTGCGCGAGGAACGATAGTGTGAACGCAGATGTTATGAATAACTCTGCACATAGGTAGAAGATTTGATGCTACTTGAGGTTTAGGAGGAGTGATGAGAATGTTATTCAAAATATTTGTTCGATTGACATTACATAAAGAGTACCATGACTCAGTGAAGATGTATGAACGTGTTGGAACCAAGTTGGTTCTAAGTCTTAGGATTTTGATGCTTACAAATGTACTCAATGTAAACTTATTTTGTACCTTGAATTATTAAATTAAATACAATCAGAATATGAAGAAATCAGAAGCAGAAGATCAAAGGAAAGTGAATTCTGGAATTTCCAGAAGATATTCCAGGATGACAAAACTGAACCAGAAGATAACTTTGAAGGCCTATATCAGAAGGAAGAAAAATCAGAATGAAACATGGATCATACCATTGGAAAGCTTGCCAGAAGGAGAGTTGATCAAGACAAACATGAATCAGATATCAATTTTATTCCAGAAGTTATTCTGACCAGAAGATGGCCTGGCAGTAAAAAATTACACAACCCATACTTGTTCCAGACTTGACCAGAAGGTATGTTTATGAGTCCAGAACAAGAGGATCAATTCAGATTTGGCCCAGAACATAAGATAGCATGATTTAGGGCATGGAACTAAGTCCAGAACAAAAGAAATGAGTTCAAGAATCAACCAAGACCTGGTCCAAAATTAAAGGTAAAATGTCCAGACTGAAATATTTTTTGTTCAAGTTAATTTCAGCTTGTTCCAGACCAAATTCTAGAATCTGTCCAGATCAGAGTAAAAATATCCAGATCAATGGATCAGAAATAATTTTTTGAGTCCAGTGATGGTCCAGATCAGAAAATCAGACCATGGCCCAGTGTTGGCCGAAATGAGAGGGACAAAAGGTATAGTCCAGCAAAGGCCGAGTTCAGAAGATTACAGCATATCAAGTGCACATTCAGGAAGGCCGAAATCAGAAGATCAAAGGGTTAGGAAGTGTGGTCCAGGAATGGCTGAAATCAGAAGATTACAGAATATCAAATAGGCTGGTCCAGGCTGGACTATCGCATGAAAATTCTGATGATCCAGAATTAATCAATGATGGAGATTGCAAGTTATTTTAATTAAAGTGTTAAAAAGATTTGTTTTTAATTAAAGTGAATGAGCATGGAAGTCAGAAGCTATTGGCGGGAACAACCAACATATTTGATTGGCCAGTTAATTTATGAAAAAAATCTAAGGCTTAAAAAAAAGATATGTTTTGGAATTAATTGAAGCCCGATTGGTCAAGATATTTTTGCCAGAAAATCCAGCAAGATTCAGTTCGAAATTAAGCTTGGAAGAGGCCCAAATCAGCATCTATAAAAGGAGGCTCAAGGCAGAATGCTCAGTAGCGAAAATCACAAAAGGGTCATACACTTCAAAAGCAAACACTCTCAAATTTTCATATAAGTCAATTGTTGAGTCTCAGTTTTTAAAGCAAGTACTCTTGTTGTTTTCGTTCCACTGTGTCAACTCTAAGTTGTTGAAGTAAAGTCTACAAGCTGAGGGAGTCAGTAGGGGTAGCAAGTACTTAGCAATTAGATTCATAGTGGTGTGGTTTCTTCTACAATCTGGGGTTGTTAGATTGGCTGAAGACAGGTGTTTTCCTCAAGAAGTCTAGGATTGTTAGACTATTGAGAAGACTGACTTGGAGGGTCAGTAGCAAGGTTGTAATTCAAGTTTGAATTAGTGAAATCCTTCAAGGCGAAGGGACTGGACGTAGCCTCGTTAACGGTGAACCAGTATAAAATCTGTGAGTTTTTATTTTTGTTTTTATCCGCTGCTAACTCTGTTTTAATTATACATCAAGTTTTGTTGTGAAAGTATTAAAATAGGAAAAGTATTCAAGTTAAGTCAAACACAATTCAACCCCCCCCTTCTCGTGTTTGCACCTTTAATTGGCATCAGAGCTCGGTCTCAAGGCTGAGCACTTAAAAGTGTTTGAGGAAAAGTCCAAGGGGTTCAATATGTCCGAAGAATTGGGAAACAACATCAACATTCCACCACTGTTTGATGGAGAAAGGTTTGAATATTGGAAGGACAGAATGAGAAGTTTTGTCATATCTCAAGATCCTGAATTATGGAAGATGATAGTCAGAGGATACACTGCACCTACTGATCCAGAAGATCCAACTAAGAAACTGGACATGTTTGATATGAAACCAGATCAGATTACACAGACTTCATCACAAGTCCAGAACCATGATGGTTAGTGCAATCACATTCAAGGAATTTGATAGATGCACAAATAAAGAAACAGCAAAGAGTATATTCGATAGTGTGGTTCTGACCTATGAAGGAACCAAGCAGGTTCAAGATGCAAAGGCTAACATGTTGGTCAGAAAGTATGAGCTGTTCAAGATGGAAGAGGATGAAGACATAGACACAATGTTCAGCAGATTCCAGACTCTGGTATCAGGTTTAAAAGTATTAAACAAAAGCTATACCACTGCAGATCATGTATGGAAGATTCTGAGAAGTCTACCAAAAAGGTGGAGACCAAAGGTTACTGCAATTCAGGAAGCTGATGATCTGAGTACCTTGAAGCTTGAAGATCTAATCAGCTCACTCAGGTATCATGAAATAGAACTGGAAGAAGATGAACCTAAAAAGAAGAAGAATCTGGCTCTGAAATCGAAACAGAAGAAAGCTGCAAAGGCAGAATCAGAATCAGAGGATAGTGATAGTGACTGTGATGATATGGCTTACTTAACCAAAAAGATGGTTAAGATATGGGAAAACAGGAAGAAAAGAAACTTCAGAAAGAAACATAACAGCAAGGATAAGGAAGATTCTAACAAGAAGAATATTGTTTGTTATGGATGCAATGAACCTGGACATATCAAGTCAGAATGTCCAAATCTGGAAAAAAGCAAACCGGACAAGAAGAATTCCAGATACAGAAAGAAGGCTCTGATGGCTGCCTGGGATGTTTCAGAATCAGAGGAAGAAATGTCTGATGAAGAAGAGGCAGAAACAGCAAAGATGGCTCACATCAAGTCTGCTTCTGGACCTCATAAAGGCAAAAAAATCAAGAAGAGTTCCAGATACAGAAAGAAATGTCTGATGGCTGCCTGGGATGTATCAGAATCAGAGGAAGAATCTTCTGATGAAGAAGAGGCAGAAACAACAAAGATGGCTCACATTAAGTCTGCTTCTGGACCTCATAAAGGCATGAATTCTAGAAGGAAAGCAGGCAGAAGGAAGAATGATCGAAGCAGTCATTCAAGCAAGTCTGGAAGCACATCAGAGGAAACAATTCTGTCTCTGATGGCTCATACCTACTCAAGTTCTGAATAGAGCTCAAGCTCTGAAACAGAATCAGAAGATGAAGACAATGAGGTATTTTCTGATCTGTCTAAATCTGAATTAATTGAGACTTTAAAAGACTTGTTAAATGCAAACAATAAAAGGTCTTTAAAACTGAAAACTCTTAGGGAAGATAAGGAAAATCTAACCAAAGAAGTCCAAGTTTTAAAGAATCGAAATTCTGAGTATGCAACTGAAAACAAAGATTTTAAAACTGAAGTTGCAAGACTCAAGTCTGAAAACCAAACTCTGAAAAGTAATAATTGTTCCACTTCTGAAACTGTTTGTAAATCTGATATGCATGAGCAAGGTTTTCAAAACTTTATTTCCAATGGAATGGAAAGAAGTAAATATGCATCTATGATTTATGGAAACAGTAATTCTGGAAAAAGAGGTCTTGGTTTTACAGAAACAATTACTGAAAATAAAGCTGTTCATTCTGATGTTTTGTGGATTGTTTGTGCCAAGAAAGGTCACTCTGAATTATCTTGTCCAATGGTAAAATCTGAACAAGATCAGAGAGCTATTACAACTAAAAAACCTGGACCCAATTAGATCTGGGTACCAAAAGAACAAATTGTTTATGTTGCAGATATTTTGAATAACCAGAAGGAGACACCAACAATGGTGCCTGGACAATGGATGCTGGAAACGCGCAAGCAGAAGAAAGTCTATGTTCCAATATCTACCAAACCGAAGCCAAGTGACTCTGGTAGAAGAAGAACTGGTCAACACAATCGGAACCAGAACCAGAATCATAGGAGGAACAAGAAATATCAAAGATATCACACGAATCAGAACAGGAACTGGAACCAGAATCAGAACTAGAACCAGTATCAGAGGAACAGGAACTGGAACCAGAACCAGTATCAGAGGTACAGGAACTGGAACCAGAACCAACACTAGAACCAGAACCAGAACTGGAGGCACAGAAACTGGAACCAAAATTAACACTGGAACCAGAATCAGAATCAGTACCAGAACCAGAACCTGAACAGGTATCAGTATCAAAGGTTGAGGTATGATCATCAGAACTACTTTAATTATCATAATCAGTGTGATTACCAGAATCACCATAAGTTCCAAAATCACCAGAGGAACATGGTGTATGTGCCAAAGCAGAAATTAAAGAATCAAAATCAAGAGAGTTCTTCAAACACTCCAGTGAAGACTACAAACCTGGAAGGGAATTCAAATTCCCTCATCCAAACCATGTAATCTCAGAACATATAGATTAGAAATCTGAAAATCAGAAGCAAGAGGATTTTCAGAGTAAAACCGAGGCTACATCTTGTTGTAAATACTATTATTATTTTATATTTATGTTTACTGTGATAACAAGAAGCTTGATCTTAACCAATCAAAGCTAGATAAGCATTCTGTAGGTCTTCAAACTGTCAGAGGAACCAGGTGATTCACACAAGTTGAACACTCAGAAGAAACAACATTCCAGTGGTCTCAAAAAACAAACAGAAACCACCAGAAGCAGAATTAATGGTTTGGCTGAACTAAGTTCATTTTTAAATTAATTGATTTATATTATGGTATATGACAAACTGCTTGACAAAACAAAGCGAGATAAAGATAGTACAGGTTCATCAGAACCAAAGGGAGCAGAAGCAGAACGAATGGTTTGGCTGTATTGAGTTAAATTTTAACTTATTTTGATTTGCATTATGTAATATGACAAACTGCTTGATCTTGACAAATCAAAGCAAGATAAAAATAGTGCAGGGAGCAGAAGCACAAGAAACAGAAGTACCTGGAAAGGTAAAGGATACAAGCAAGTCAGCAACACATGACAAATCTTCAAAAGATAAATCTGATCAAGTCAGAAACAGCCAAGATAAGTCATAAGAGAAATCTGGATATTTACCTGAATCTGAAGCTGTTACAGATTCACCAGAACCAGAAGCTGATTTATCAGAATCAGAAGCTGTTACAGAATCAGAAGCTGATACGAACCAAGCAATGTTGATGAAGTTTTGGCAGAGGAAGGTTGGATACTTGCTATGCAAGAATAGCTGAATGAATTCTAGAGGAATGATGTTTGGGATCTGGTATCCAGACCAAACAAAAACATTATTGGAACCAAGTAAGTTTTCAGGAATAAGCTCAATAAAAAAGGTGAAGTGGTAAGGAACAAAGCCAGACTTGTAGCTCAAGACAGAAAGGTATAGATTACACTGAGACTTTTGTTCCAGTGGCCAGGTTAGAAGCATTTAAAATTCTCTTATCATTTGCTGCTAATCATGATATAATGCTGTATCAAATGGATATTAAGAGTGCATTCTTAAATGGCTATTTAAGTGAGGAAGTCTATGTCAAACAGCCCCCTGGTTTTGAAAATTCTGATTTTCCAGACCATGTTTTTAAACTTAAAAAAATCTTTATATGGTTTAAAACAAGCACCAAGGGCATGGTATGACATACTTAGTAACTTTCTGCTTAAGAATGAATTTAATAGAGGCCAGATTGATAATACACTATTTAGGAAATCCATTAAACATGATATTCTGATTATTCAAGTCTATGTTGATGATATCATATTTGGATCCACTAATGGCACTTTGTGCAAAGAGTTTTCTGACCTAATGCAGAAGGAGTTTCAAATGAGCATGATGGGAGAACTTAAGTTCTTCCTGGGAATTCAGATTCACCAAGGCAAATCAGGTACACTCATTCACCAATCTAAATACACCAAAGAACTTCTTAAAAAGTTCAAAATGAGTGAATGTAAGCCAATGGCCACCCCCATGCACCCAACCTGCTCACTTGAGAAAGATGAAACCAGCCAAAAGGCAGACCAGAAAACATACAGAGGTATGATTGGATCCCTTCTCTATTTAACTGCTTCTAGACCTGACATTATGTTTAGTGTTTGTGTCTGTGCTCGATTTCAAGCTGATCCTAGGGAATCCCATTTAACCGCTGTTAAAAGAATTCTGAGATATCTTAAAGGAACCACAAACCTTACCTTGTTATACAAGAAAACCCCCACCTACAAATTAAAAGGTTTTTGTGATTCTGACTATGCTGGAGACAAGTTGGAAAGGAAAAGTACCAGTGGCAACTGCACATTCTTAGGTGATAATTTGATCTCTTGGTCAAGCTAAAGACAAAGCACCATTGCCATGTCAACAGCAGAAGCTGAATATATATCAGCAGCAGGATGCAGTTCACAGCTACTTTGGATGAAACATCAACTTGAGCATTATAACATGTTTCAATATTCCTTTGTTCTGTGATAACACTTCAGCTATAAACCTAACCAAGAACCCTATCTTACACTCTAGAGCCAAACATATTGAAATAAAACACCATTTCATTAGGGACCATGTTCATAAAGGAACTTTAAGCATCCAGTTTGTGGACACTGATCATCAACGGGCTGATATCTTCACCAAGGCATTACTAGAAGATAGGTTCGAGTTCATTAAGAAGCATCTCAGCATGACCTCCATATCTGACTAGCTCAAGTAGTCATCTTAGGAGTTTTTATATCTCTTGCAATTTTAAATTTCTTGTTTTTTATTTTATGATTTTACTTTCAAAAATTTGTACAGAGAAAAACAAAAAATACAAAAAATAGTAGGACCACTTTTTGGCTGATGACAAAAAGGGGGAGAAAGAGAGAGAGAGAAAAAGAAGAATTAAGTAGAAAAGGAGAGACAAAAAGAAGGGAGAGAGAAAAAGAAAGAGTGAATTCAGAAGGAGTTGAAAAGGAGAGGAATCAGGGAGAGAGAAAAAGAAAGAGTGAGATCAGAAGGAGTTGAAAAGGAGAGGAAGCATGAAGAAAGAAAAAGAAAGAGAGAATAAAGAAGGAGTTGAAAAGGAGATGAGAAGAGAAGAAAAGAAAGATTGAAAAGAAGGAGTTGAAAAGGAGAGTATCAGACTTAGGGAGAGAGATTGGTCTGAGGGGGAGAAATTCAAAGTTTTCGAGTTATGAGTTAGCAAAATAAGTTAAGGTTTTGTCATCATCAAAAAGGGGGAGATTGTTGGAACCAAGTTGGTTCTAAGTCTTAGGATTTTGATGCTTACAAATGTACTCAATGTAAACTTATTTTGTACCTTGAATTATTAAATTAAATACAATCAGAATATGAAGAAATCAGAAGCAGAAGATCAAAGGAAAGTGAATTCTAGAATTTCCAGAAGATATTTCAAGATGACAAAACTGAACCAGAAGATAACTTTGAAGGCCTATATCAGAAGGAAGAAAAATCAGAATGAAACATGGATCATACCATTGGAAAGCTTGCCAGAAGGAGAGTTGATCAAGACAAACATGAATCAAATATCAATTTTATTCCAGAAGTTATTCTGACCAGAAGATGGCCTGGCAGTAAAAAATTACACAGCCCAGACTTGTTCCAAACTTGACCAGAAAGTATGTTTATGAGTCCAGAACAAGAGGATCAATTCAGATTTGCCCCAGAACATAAGATAGCATGATTTAGGGCATGGAACTAAGTCCAGAACCAAAGAAATGAGTTCCAGAATCAACCAAGACCTGGTCCAAAATTAAAGGTAAAATGTCCAGACTGAAATATTTTTTGTTCAAGTTAATTTCAGCTTGTTCCAGACCAAATTCCAGAATTGTCCAGATCAGAGTAAAAATATCCAGATCAATGGATCAGAAATAATTTTTTGAGTCCAGTGATGGTCCAGATCAGAAAATCAGACCATGGCCCAGTGTTGGCCGAAATCAGAGGGACAGAAGGTATAGTCCAGCAAAGGCCGAGTTCAGAAGATTACAGCATATCAAGTGCGCATTCAGGAAGGCCGAAATCAGAAGATTAGAGGGTTAGGAAGTGTGGTCCAGGAATGGTCGAGATCAGAAGATTACAGAATATCAAATAGGCTGGTCCAGGCTGGACTATCGCATGAAAATTATGATGATCCAGAATTGATTAATGATGGAGATTGCAAGTTATTTTAATTAAAGTGTTAAAAAGATTTGTTTTTAATTAAAGTGAAGGAGCATGGAAGTCATAAGCTATTGGCGGGAACAACCAACAGATTTGATTGGCCAGTTAATTTATGAAAAAAATCTAAGGCTTAAAAAAAAGATATGTTTTGGAATTAATTGAAGCCCGATTGGTCAAGATATTTTTGCCAAAAAATCCAGCAAGATTCAGTTCAAAATTAAGCTTGGAAGAGGCCTAAATCAGCATCTATAAAAGGAGGCTCAAGGCAGAATGCTCAATAGCGAAAATCACAAAAGGGTCATACACTTCAAAAGCAAACACTCTCAAATTTTCATATAAGTCAATTGTTGAGTCTCAGTTTTTAAAGCAAGTACTCTTGTTGTTTTCGTTCCACTGTGTCAACTCTAAGTTGTTGAAGTAAAGTCTACAAGCTGAGGGAGTCAGTAGGGGTAGCAAGTACTTAGCAATTAGATTCATAGTGGTGTGGTTTCTTCTACAATCTGGGGTTGTCAGATTGGCTGAAGACAGGTGTTTTCCTCAAGAAGTCTAGGATTGTTAGACTATTGAGAAGACTGACTTGGAGGGTCAGTAGCAAGGTTGTAATTCAAGTTTGAATTAGTGAAATCCTTCAAGGCGAAGGGACTGGACGTAGCCTCGTTAACGGTGAACCAGTATAAAATCTGTGAGTTTTTATTTTTGTTTTTATCCGCTGCTAACTCTGTTTTAATTATACATCAAGTTTTGTTGTGAAAGTATTAAAACAGGAAAAGTATTCAAGTTAAGTCAAACACAATTCAACCCCCCTTCTCGTGTTTGCACCTTCAGAACGTTCATTTTTAATGTCCAAAATCTGACACAAGGTATCAGGAGTGAGTTTCATATGAATGCCTTTGAGAATGATACTGAGAAATGTGTCACCTTTGGAGACATTTGCGGCAGCGTAGAAGGCTTTAACTAGTTTGGGATATTGAGGTTCATCTATCTTAAGGACAGACGTCCATCCTAGTTAATGAAATATTTCTTCAACATTAAAACCACCATTTTTAAGTCCTTTAAGATCAATTGTTTTTCCGTTTACAACTCATTTGTCTTGCCACTTTTTAGTATACTTTGTTTCTAAATATTTAGAATCAAACAGAGGAATTTGTGCTTTGATTTTAAAGAAGGAGGATGCATGAGGTTTTGGTTTTGAGGAAACTTTTTTCTGAGAATTCTTCGAGGTGGCGGCTTTGGGCATGGAGGTATTAGATTTAGTGGCTTCAGAATCATCTAAGTTTATGATGTGGACGGTGTTGTCTTGTGGAGGTTTGTTTCTAGAGGAAATGGCTCCAGACATAAGTCGCGAGGATCTTTTGGTAGGTGCAAAAGATGATGTTTTTGATGATGAGATTTTCTTTGTTTTGGTTGAAGTTAGATGGGGAGGAGGAGAGAAATGGTTGTGTACAAAGGAAGATGAATAATAGTTATTGGTTCTTGTTGTACATGGTCAGATGAGATTGTTTCTTCTTGAGAGTGATTTGAACCACTTGAAAAGCTTTCAGATAAATGATATGGAGAGTTTGCTGAAACTTTTCTTTTTGCAGAGATTTTTGTTCGATCCATTTTCAAAGAGGAGATTGGATGATTAGAGTTCTGGAATGAATAGAGTGGTTTGGATTTTTGGAAGAGGAATTTTGAAGGATTTTATAACCGTTAAAAAGAAGATGGAGAAGTTAGTCTATAATAGGTAATCATTTAGAGGTTAGAGTAGGATTTATGGTTTCAAGGGAAAAGTAACCGTTTGGGAGTTATTGCCATTGGTTACGAGAAAGGTGCAAAAGAGAGAGAGAATCTGCAGCGAAAAATGTGCAGAAGAAGTTTTTTCAACTTCTAACCTTTTGGTTCATCCTCAGATTTGAAGGAGGATGTTACTTAACTATTTGGTTCATCCTCAAACATAAGGAGGACAAATTTTTAACCAAGAAAAAAGAATTTTTAAAACCGTTTTATATAGAGATATATGCACTGGTAAGAGAAAGTTTTTCCAAAATATATTTAAATCGTTATTCCTAAAGAGGTTTAGTAAAAATATCTGCAAGTTGGTTTTCTGTTTCAATAAAAATTAATTCAATAGCCTCTTTTTGAACATGATCTCTTATGAAGTGATGTTTAATTTCAATATGTTTAGACCTTGAATGTTGTATGGGTTTTTTTTTGAAAGATTTATTGCACTAATATTGTCACAGGATATGAATTTTGGCGTACTTTAGTGAATAGTCTTCAAGTTGATTTTTTACCCATAACATTTGAGAACAATAGTCCGCATCTGATACATACTCGACCTCAGTAGCTGATAAGGCAATGGTACTTTGTTTTTTGCATGACCAATTGATGAGTGTCTGACCAAGAAATTGACAAGCTTCACTCATGCTTTTTCTTTCTACTTTATCTACCGCATAGTCAGCATCGTAGTACGTCGTGAGATCAAGATTTGGACCCTTTTCATACCATAGACCAAGATCAGTAGTGGCAGCAAGATATCTAAATATTATTTTTACCGCAATAAGATGAGATTCTTTAGGTGATGATTGAGATCTGACATATAGACCAATGACAAACACTATGTCTGGTTTGTTAGTCGTCAAGTATAATAATGATCCAATCATTCCCCTATATTCTTTTTCGGATATGGGTTTTCCTTCATCATCCTTATGTAATGTGGAAGATGGATGTGTGAGAGTAGCCATTATTTTGGCTTAATTCATTTTATATCTTTTGAGGAGATCTTTTGTATATTTTTCTTGAAAAATAAAGATGCCAGTTCTCAATTGTTTAATTTGTAATCCAAGAAAGAATCTTAATTTTCCCATCATGCTCATTTCAAATTCACTTTGCATGAGGTTAGAAAAATCTCCATATATCTTTTCATTTGTAGATCAAAAGATTATGTCATCAACGTATATTTGAACAATTAGTAAATCCTCTTTAAGAGTTTTCTTAAAGAGTGTTGTGTCGATCTGTCCTCTTGAAAGTCGTTTTCTTTTAGGAAGGACCTTTACCTCTAATACAAAGCTCGAGGAGCTTGCTTTAATCCCTATAGAGCTTTTGAGAGCTTAAACACACGGTTAAGCTTCTTCTTGTTTACAAAGCCATGAGGTCGATGAACATACACTTCATCACTTAAGAAACCATTCAAAAATGCACTTTTAACATCCATTTGGAATAATTTAATACCTTTATAAATGGCATAAGCAAGGAGTATTCTGATAGCTTCAATTCTTGTCACGCGTGCAAAAGTTTCATCATAATCAATTCCTTCTTGTTGATTGTATTCTTGTGCCACAAGTCTTGCTTTGTTTCTGATGACTTTTCCATCCTCATTTACTTTATTTCTAAATATCCATCTTGTTCCAATGACAGTTTTGTCTTGAGGATTAGGTACAAGATCCTGTACTTTATTCCTTTCAAATTGTGACAATTCTTCCATCATAGCGTCAACCCATGATTTGTCAATAATTACTTGTTCAATCGTTTTTGGTTCAACTTGAGATATCATAACCATGTTATTTAAGTTTCCCTTCAAGGATTGTTTGGTCCTAACACCATCTGCAATGTTTCCAATGATCTTGTCAGGAGGATGTTGCCAGCTTCCATCCTCTTGGAGGTTGCTATGAGGTTGAGTCAGAATTATCCTGTTCATTTGAACTTTAAGCTTTAGAGGATGAAGGTTCATCTTTTTCATATTTATCCATATTTTCTAAACACGTCATCAAACTCATAAAAAATAATATGCATAGATTCCTCCACATTTTGAGTCTTAAGATTATTGATTCTATATCCTTTTAACGATGTGGAATATCCCAAAAAGATGCCTTTATTAGATATTGGATCAAACTTTCCCAAATTTTCTTTATTATTTAAGATGTAATAGTAACATCCAAATATGTGAAAATATGAGATATTTGGTTTTTTTTGCCTTTCATAGCTCGTATGGAGTTTTGTTCAAAAATTTTCTAATGGATACTTGGTTTGAAACTTAACAGGTTGTGTTAATTGCTTCAACCTAAAAATATTTTTCAATGTTTGCTTCATTTAAAATTGTTCTAGCCATTTCTTGTGAAGTTCTATTTTTCCTTTCAACAACTCCATTTTGTTGAGGAGTTCTTGGACAAGAAAAATTATGTGATATCCCGTTTTCATCAAAAAGATTTTTGAACGATTCATTTTCAAATTCTCCTCCAAAATTACTTCTCACAGAGATAATGTTTGTTCCCTTTTCATTTTGGATTTTTGTACAAAAGTTACGAAATGCCTCAGAGGCTTCATCTTTATGTTTCAAAAAGAGAACCCAAGTAAATCATGAGAAATCATCAACAATTGCAAATCCATATTTTTTTTCCACTAAGGCTTGGAGTTTTGATGGGACCAAAGATGTCAATATGAAGAAGTTCAAGAGGTCGATTTGTTGAGACGATATTTTTTGAGTGAAAACCACTTCTAACTTGTTTTCTTGTAGCACAAGCTTCGCATATTTTGTCTTTCTCAAAATTGATTTTTAGAAGACCTTTAACCAATTCTAGTTTGGATTATTTAGAAATATTGTTTAAACTTGTATGACCAGCTCGTTTGTGTCAAATCCATTTATCATTTTCAATAGACATAAAACAAGATTCAATAGGTAAATCATCCAAATATAATACATACAAATTCTTCTTTCTAATCCTAGAAAAGAAAACTTTACTTGAGAGTGAATGTTTAACCTCGCATATAGTGGGTTTAAAAATTACTTCAAAGCCACTATCACAAAGTTGGCTAATACTTAGCAAATTGTGTTTTAAACCATCCACATATTGGACATTTTCTATTTTGACAGAATTATTTTTTCTAATAATACTTGTCCCTTTAATTTGAGCTTTATCATTATTTCGAAGTGACTGATCCTCCTTGCTTTTTTATCAAAGAAATAAAGCAGTGTTTATCCCCTATCGTATGTCTTGAGTAGCCACTGTCCAAGAACCAAGGCTTTCTTTTGTTGATTAGAGGATGTTCCTATGTTAGAGTTTAAAAGTGACTTAGGTACCTATAGAGTGTTGGGTCCTTGTTGGTTAGTATTTCCTCTTGTAAGGATTTTCTTTTTGTGATAGCATATAGAGTTAAGATGCTCATGAAGGTGCAAACACGAGAAGGGGAGGTTGAATGGTGTTTGACTAACTTGAATACTTTTCCTGTTTTTATACTTTTAAAACAAAACTTGATGTTGGAACCAAGTTGGTTCTAAGTCTTAGGATTTTGATGCTTACAAATGTACTCAATGTAAACTTATTTTGTACTTTGAATTATTAAGTTAAATGCCCTAGAAACTGAAGGAATCAGAAGCAGTGATCAAAGTATTCCAGAAAAATGAATTCTGGAATGTCAAAAACATGACCAGAAGATATATGTGATGGCCCAAATCAGAAGGAATAAATTTCAGAATGAAACATGGATCATATCATTGGAAAACCTGCCAGAAGGAGAGTTGATCAAGACAAACATGAATCAAATATCAATTTTATTCCAGAAGTTATTCTGACCAGAAGATGGCTTGGCAGTGAAAAATTATACAGCCCAGACTTGTTCCAGACTTGACCAGAAGGTATGTTTATGAGTCCAGAACAAGAGGATCAATCCAGATTTGGCCTAGACCATAAGATGGCATGATTCAGGGCATGGAACTAAGTCCAGAACAAAATAAATGAGTTCCAGAATCAACCCAGACCTGGTTCAAAATTAAAGGTAAAATGTCCAGACTGAAATATTTTTTGTTCAAGTTAATTTTAGTTTGTTCCAGACCAAAATCCAGAATCTATCCAGATTAGAGTAAAGACTTGCAGATCAATGGTTCAGAAATAATTTTTTGAGTCCAGTGATGGTCCAGATCAGAAAATCAGACCATGGCCCAGTGTTGGCCGAAATCAGAGGGACAGAATGTGCAAGACCAGAAATGGCCGAATCCAGGAGAATTCAGCATAACAGGCGTGCATCCAGGCTGGCCGAAATTAGAAGATCAGAGGGTCAGGAAGTGTGGTCAAGGGATGGCCGAATTCAGAGGATCACAACATATCATTTAGCTTGTACCAGATGTGGACTAGCGCTCAAAATTCTGATGGTCCAGAATTGATCAACGATGGAGATTGCAAGTTATTTTAATTAAAGTGGTAAAAAGATTGGTTATAAAAATAAAGTGGAGTAGCATGGAAGTCAGGAGCATTGGCGGGAAAAACCAACAGATTTAATTGGCCAGTTATTTTGAAAGAGAATCTAAAGATATGTTTTTTTATTTAAATAAAGCCTAATTGGTCAAGTTATTTTTGGAAGAGAATCCAGCAAGATTCAGCTCGAATTTGATCATGGAAGAAACCCTAATTTTCATCTATAAAAGGAGGCTCAAGGCAGAAGACTTAGCAATCGAAAATCACAAAAGGGTCATACACTTCAAAAGCAAACATTCTCAAATTTTCATATAAGTCAATTGTTGAGTCTCAGTTTTTAAAGCAAGTACTCTTGTTGTTTTCGTTCCACTGTGTCAAATCTAAGTTGTTGAAGTAGAGTCTACAAGCTGTGGGAGTCAGTAGAGGTAGCAGGTTACTTGGCAATTAGATTCATAGTGTTGTGATTTCTTCTACAATCTGGGGTGTCAGATTAGCTGAAGAACAGGAGTTGTTTTTCCTCAAAGAAGTCTAGGATTGTTAGACTATTTGAGAAGACTGACTTGGAGGGTCAGTAGCAAGGTTGTAATTCAAGATTGAATTAGTGAAATCCTTCAAGGCGAAGGGACTGGACGTAGCCTCGTTAACGGTAAACCAGTATAAAATCTGTGAGTTTTTATTTTTATTTTTATCCGCTACTAACTCTGTTTTAATTATACATCAAGTTTTGTTTTGAAAGTATTAAAACAGGAAAAGTTTCAAGTTAAGTCAAACACAATTCAACCCCCCCTTCTCGTGTTTGCACCTTCACTTGATGTATGAATAAAAACAGAGTTAGCAGCGGATATAAAGTAAAAATAAAAACATAGAATTTTTATACTGGTTCACCGTTAGCGAGGCTACGTCCAGTCCCTTCACCTTGAAGGATTTCACTAATTCAAACCTTAAATTACAGCAGTTCTACTGACCCTCCAAGTTAGTCTTCTCAAACAGTCTAACAATCCTAGACTCTTGAGGAATACAACACCTTTCTTCTCCTGCCAATCTGACAACCCCAAATTGTAGAAGGAATTACAACACTTTGAATCTAATTGCCAAGTAATCTGCTACCCCTTCTGACTCCCTCAGATTGTAGACTCTACTTCAACAACTTAGATCACACGAGAAAGAAAATAACAAGAGTGCTTGCTTCTTGAAAGCTGGAACTCACAATTGACCTCACTGAAAACTTGAGTGTTTGCTTTGGAAGTGTATGACTCTTTTTTAATTTTTGATACTAAGTGTTCTGCCTTGAGCCTCCTTTTATAGATGCAGATTATGGCCTCTTCCAAGCTTAATTTCGAGCTGAATCTTGCTGAATTCTCTTGCAAAAATATCTTGACCGATTGGGCTTCATTTAAATAAAAAACATATCTTTTTTAAGCTTCAGATTTTCATTCAAAAATAACTGGCCAATCATGTCTTTAGTTTCTTCCCGCCAACAGCTCCTGAGTTCCACAATACTTCACTTTATTTTTGTAATAAATCTTTTTAATACTTTGATCAAAATAAATTAAAATCTCCACCGTTAATCCTCATGATTAAATCTGGACCATTTGATCTTTTGCGATAGTCCACATCTCGACCATACTGAGTGATCTGTTGTGATCCTCTGATTGCGGCCACTGTTGGACCACACTTTCTAACCGTCTGATCTTCGGATCTCGGCCATCCTGGTCTAGCAAACTGATTTGCTGTGATCCTCTGATCTCAGCCATTGCTGGACCACACATCCTGACCTTCTGATTTCGGCCAACACTGGGCCATGGTCTGATCTTCTGATCTCGGCCAACACTGGGCCAAATACTTAAATCTGAACCATTGATCTGAAAATCTTCCCTATGATCTGGACCAATTCTGGACTTGGTCTGGATTAAACTGAAATTATATCTGGACATATAATATTTCAGTATGGACATTTTACCTTCTGTTTTGAATCAGTTCTGGATCAATTCTGGAGATCATTTCTTCTGGTCTGGACTGAGTTTCATACCCTGAACCATGCTATCTTCTGGTCTGGGTCAAATCTGGATTTTCCTTTGTTCTGGACCTATTAATTTACCCTCTAATTAAGTCTGGATCAAGTCTGGGCTGTTTATTATTTCACTGCTAGGCCATCTTCTAGTCAGAATAACTTATGGAATAAATCTGACATTTGACATATTCTGGTCTGGAACAACTCTTCCTATGGCAGTCTTCCTTTTGGTCTGGTCCAGGTCTGCTTCTGACTTTGCTTCCTTCTGATCTGGGCCAGCAAAGATATGCTCTGGTAGTGTTTTGACATCCTGGTGTATCCTCTGGTAATTCCATGATGCATTCTGGATGCTTTTTTTGCCTCTGCAAACTTCATTTTCTGGTGGTATTTAATGTAATAATTCAAGGTACAAAATAAGATTACATGGAGTGCTTTTGTAAACATCAAAATCCTAAGTACTTAGAACCAACTTGGTTCCAACAATCTCCCCCTTTTTGATGATGACAAAACCTTAACTTATTTTGCTAGCTTGTAACTCGATGACTTGAATTACTCCCCCTCAGACCAATCTCTCCCCCTAAGTCTGATACTGACTTTTTCTTCTCCTTTTCAACTCCTTCTCTTTTCACTCTTTCTTTTCTTCTATTCTCTTCTCCTTTTCAACTCCTTCTTTATTCTCTCTTTCTTTTCTCTCTTCACATTGCCTTTCCTTTTAAACTCCTTCTCTTTTCACTCTTTCTTTTTCTCTCTCCCTGTTTCCTCTCCTTTTCAATTTCTTCTTTTTCACTCTTTCTTTTTCTCTCTCCCTGATTCTTCTCCTGTTCAACTCTTCCCTTTTCATCTCTTTCTTTTTCGCTCCTCCTTTCTTTTTATCTCTCATTTTCTACTTATTTCTCCTTTTTCTCTTTCTCCCCCCTTTTGTCATCAGCCAAAAAGAGGTCCTACTATTTTTGTATTTTTTGTTTTTCTCTTTACAAATTACAGAAAGTAAAACAGAAAATAAAAGACAGAAAATAAAATTTCAAGAAATTTAAAAACTCCTAAGATGACTACTTGAGCTAGTCAGATATGGAGGTAATGCTAAGATGCTTCTTGATGAACTCGAACATATCTTCTGGTAATGCTTTGGTGAAGATGTCAGCCCATTGATGATCAGTGTCCACAAACTGGATGCTTAAAGTCCCTTTTTGAACATGGTCCCTAATGAAATGGTGTTTTATTTCAATGTGTTTGGCTCTAGAGTGTAAGATAGGGTTCTTGGTTAGGTTTATGGCTGAAGTGTTATCACAGAACAAAGGGATATTGGTTTAAAAAATTTTGTAATCTTCAAGTTGATTTTTCATGCAGAGTAACTGTGAACTGCATCCTACTGCTGATATATACTCAGCTTTAACTGTTGACATGGCAATGGTGCTTTGTGTTTTGCTTGACCAAGAAATCAAATTATCACCTAAGAAGGTGCAATTGCCACTTGTACTTTTCCTTTCCAGCTTGTCTTCAGCATAGTCGGAATCACAAAAACCTTTTAGTTTGTAGGTGGGGGTTTTCTTGTATAACAGGGTAAGGTTGGTGGTTCCTTTAAGGTATCTCAGAATTTGTTTGACAGCAGTTAAATGGGATTCCCTAGGGTCAACTTGAAAACGTGCACATACACAAACACTAAACAAGATGTCAGGTCTAGAAGCAGTTAAATAAAGAAGGGATCCAATCATACCTCTGTATGTTTTATGGTCTACCTTTTGGCTGGTTTCATCTTTCTCAAGTGAGCAGGTTGGGTGCATGGGGGTGGCCATAGGCTTACATTCACTCATTTTGAACTTTTTAAGAAGTTCTTTAATGTATTTAGATTGGTGAATGAGTATACCTGATTTACCTTGATGAATCTGAATTCCCAGGAAGAACTTAAGTTCTCCCATCATGCTCATTTGGAACTCTTTCTGCATTAGGTCAGAAAACTCTTTGCACAAAGTGCCATTAGTTTATCCAAATATGATATCATCAACATAAATTTGGATAATTAGAATATCATTTTTAATGGATTTCCTAAATAGTGTATTATCAATCTGGCCTCTATTAAATTCATTTTTAAGCAGAAAATTACTAAGTCTGTCATACCATGCCCTTGGTGCTTGTTTTAAACAATATAAAGATTTTTTAAGTTTAAAAACATGATCTGGAAAATCAGAGTTTTCAAATCCAGGGGCTGTTTGACATAGATTTCCTCACTTATGTAGCCATTTAAGAATGCACTTTTAACATCCATTTGATACAACATTATATCATGATTAGCAACAAATGATAAGAGAATTCTAATTGCTTCTAACCTGGCCACTGGAGCAAAAGCCTCAGTGTAGTCTATACCTTCCTGTTGACTGTATCCTTGAGCTACAAGTCTGGCTTTGTTCCTTACCACTTCATCTTTTTCATTTAGTTTATTTTTGAACACCCAATTGGTTCCAATAATGTTTTTGTTTGGTCTGGGTACCAGATCCCAAACATCATTCCTTTGGAATTCATTCAGCTCTTCTTGCATTGCAAGTATCCAACCTTCCTCTGCCAGAGCCTCATCAACATTGCTTGGTTCAATTGTTGAGAGTAAACCAAACAGACTAGTTTCTCTACTTGATGATCTGGTCTTTAAAAGTTCTGCTGCACTGCCAATAATGAGAGATTCTGGATGTGAAGACTTGTACTTCCATCCATTCTTTCCCTCTGGCTTGTCCTTAGAGTCAACATGTTCTTCTTCATCTTGATCTTTCTCAAATTCTGCTGTTGGTTCCTGTGCCTCTAGTTCACTTGCAATTTCCTCATCTTGCTTTGACTTTTTAGAGTCAAGCTGTTTATCATCAAACTTAATGTGGATTGATTCTTCCACAGTGTTAGTTTCTTTGTTAAACACTCTATAAGCTTTTGATCTCTCAGAGTAGCCAATAAAGATACACTTTTGAGATCTAGAATCAAACTTAGCTAGGTTATCTTTAGTGTTCAACATAAAACAGATGCAGCCAAATTGCTTAAAGTAGGAAATATTGGGTTTCTTACATTTCCACAGTTCATATGGAGTTTTATTTAAGATGGACCTGATGTAGACTCTATTCTGAATGTAGCAGGCTGTGTTGACAGCTTCTGCCCAAAGATAGGTGGCAACCTTCATATCATTCAGCATGGTTCTGGCCATCTCCTGCAGTGATCTATTTTTTCTTTCTACCACTCCATTCTGTTGAGGTGTTCTGGGGGATGAGAAGTTGTGAAAGATCCCATTCTCATCACAAAATTCTTCAAAATACTTGTTCTCAAATTCACCTCCATGATCACTTCTGATGGTTATGATCTTAATACCCTGTTCATTCATAACTTGCTTACAGAAAGAAATAAACACTTTGTGAGATTCATCTTTGTTCTTTAAATTTTTTACCCAAGTCCACCTTGAGTAATCATCAACAATCACAAAACCATATTTCTTACCACTGAGGGAAGCTGTTTGAACAGGACCAAACAGATCTAAGTGAAGCAGTTCAAGTGGTTGAGAGGTAGAAACACATTTTTTAGTTTTAAAAGAGCTTTTAGTTTGTTTACCTCTTTGACATGCTTCACACAGAATCTCAGTTTTGGAACTTACCTTGGGAAGCCCTCTTACCAACTGGAGTTTGCTCAACTCGGATATGAGTGTAGGGTTTGCATGCTCTAGCCTCTTGTGCCAAATTAGATTTTGCTCACTTACAGATAATAGACATTTAACCAGTTGCTTAGCAAGACTAAAAAGATCAATTTTATAAACATTATCCTTCCTAGTGCCAGTAAATAAAACAGTCCCATCAATTTGACAAATAGCTTTGCATGTTTTTTGATTAAAGATATCATCATAATTGTAGTCACTTAATTGACTTATGCTTAGAAGATTATGTTTTAGTCCTTTAACTAACAGAACATTTTTAATAGACAAGGGAGAAGAAGTGTTATCAACAGTTCCTGTACCAATAATCTGACCTTTCTGGTTTCCTCTGCCTCCATTCTTCATAGTCAGATCCAGAAACATAGATTTATCTCCTGTCATGTGCTTGGAGTAGCCACTGTCAAGATACCAAGTTTTGTGTTACTGACCAAACCTTGCCTTTTCTCTGTCAGAATCAGAGTCAGAGTTAGACTCAGATTCAGACTTAGCTTCTGTTCGAGCCATTAGGGCCAGTTCTTCTTCTGGCCTGTTTGAGCAGTTTCCTCGATTCTGCTTTGGTTTATAAATCATGTTCCTCTGATGATTCTGGAACATGTTTTGATTCCGGTAATTGTGGTGAATCCAGTGATTCTGATAACCTTGATAATTCTAGTGATTCTGGTGATTTGGGTGAATCTGGTGTTCTGATGAATTTGGTAATTCTGGTGATTCTGGTAATTCCTGATCTGATTCTGGTTCTGGTTCTAGTGTTGATTCTGATTCCAGCACTGATTCTGATTCTGGTTCCAGTATTGGTTCTGGTTCCAGTGTTGGTTCTGGTTCCAGTTTATGTGCTTCTGATACTGGTTCCAGTTCTGGTTCTGGTTCCAATTCCTGTTCTGGTTCCAGTTTTGATTCTGGTTCCAGTTCTGGTTCTGATTCTGATTCCGGTTTTGGTTGAGTTGACCAGACCTTTTTCCATCAGACTCAGATTGCCTTTGTCTTGTTGTAGCAGGAACATAAACCTTCTTCTGCTTGTACATAGCCAACATCCATTGTCCAGGCACCATTGTTGGTGTCTCCTTCTAGTTGCTCATAATATTTGCAACATAGACAATTTGATCTTTTGGTACCCAGAACTGATTGGGTCTAGGTTTGTTAGTCTTAACAGCTCTCTGATGTTGTTCAGATTTTACCAATGGACAAGATAATTTAGAGTGACCTTTCTTAGCACAAACAATACATAAAATATCAGAATGAATAGCTTTACTTTCAGCAATCGTTTCTGTAAAACCAAGACCTCTCTTTCCAGTGTTATTGTTTCCATAAATCATAGATGCATATTTACTTCTTTCCATTCCATTGGAAATAAAGTTTTGAAAAAATTCCTCATGCATATCAGATTCACAAACAGTTTTGGAAGTGGAACAAACATTGCTTTTGAGAGTTTGGTTTTCAGATTTGAGTCTTGCAACTTCAATTTCGAAATCCTTGTTTTTAGTTGCATACTCAGAATTTTGATTCTTTAAAACTTGGACCTATTTGGTCAGATTTTTCTTATCTTCCCTAAGAGTTTTCAGTTTTAAAGCCATCTTATTATTTGCATTTAAAAAATCTTTTAAAGTATCAATTAACTCAGATTTAGAGAGATCAGAAAATACCTTATCATCTTCATCTTCTGAATCTGTTCCAGAGCCTGAACTGTATCCAGAACTTGAGTTGGTATGAGCCATCAGAGACACAATTGCTTCCTCTGATGTGCTTCGAGACTTGCTTGAATGACTACTTCGTTCATTCTTCCTTCTGCCTGCTTTCCTTCCTGAAATCATGCCTTTGTGAGGTCCAGAAGCAGACCTGATGTGTGCCATCATTGTTGTTTCTGCCTCTTCTTCATCAGACGATTCTTCTTCTGATTCTGATACATCCCAGGCAGCCATCAAACCCTTCTTTCTGTATATGGAACTCTTCTTGTGCTGTTTGCCTTTTTCCAGATTTGGACATTCTCACTTGATATGTCCAGGTTTATTGCATCCATAATAAACAATCCTCTTCTTGTCAGATTCTTCCTTTCCTTTGTTGTTATGTTTCTTCTTGAAGCTTCTTTTCTTCCTGTTTTCCCAGATCTTAACCATCTTTTTGGTTAAGTAAGCCATATCATCTCAGTCATTGTCACTATCCTCTGATTCTGATGCTACCATTGCAACTTTCTTCTGTTTCGACTTAAGAGCCAAATTCTTCTTCTTCTTAGGTTCATCTGCATTCAACTCTATTTTATGAGACCTGAGGGAGCTGATTAGATCTTCAAGCTTCAAGGTATTCAGATCCCTAGCTTCCTGTACTGCAGTAACCTTTGGTCTCCATTTGGCTGGTAAGCTTATGAGAATCTTTTTAACATGATCTGCTGTTGTGTAGCTTTTCTTCAAGACCTTCAGTCCAAATATCAGAGTCTGGAATCTGCAGAACATTCCATCAATGTTTTCATCATCTTCCATCTTGAACATCTCATACTGTTTGACCAGTATGTTAGCCCTTGCTTCTTGAACCTGCTGGCTTCCTTCATAGGTCAGAACCAGACTGTCGAATATGTTCTTTGCTGTTTCTTTATCTGTGCATCTGTCAAATTCCTTGAATGTGATGGCACTGATCATGATGTTTCCAGACTTGTGATGAAATTTGTGTAATCTGCTCTGGTCTGGTTTCATATCATCCATGTCTAGTTCTTTAGTTGGATCTTCTGGATCAGTAGGTGCAGTGTATCCTTTGACTACCATCTTCCATAATTCAGGATCTTGAGATATGAAGAAACTTCTCATTCTGTCCTTCCAATACTCAAACCTTTCTCCATCAAACAGTGGTGGTCTGTTGATGTTGCCTCCCAGTTCATCTCTGGATTCTGCCATGTTGAACCCCTTGGACCTTTCCTCAAACACTATTAAGTGCTCAGCCTTGAGACCGAGCTCTGATGCCAATTGAAGGTGCAAACACGAGAAGGGGGGGTTGAATTGTGTTTGACTAACTTAAATACTTTTTCTGTTATTGCACTTTTAAAACAAAACTTGATGTATGAATAAAAACAGAGTTAGCAGCGGATATAAAGTAAAAATAGAAACACAAAATTTTTATACTGGTTCACCGTTAACGAGGCTACGTCCAGTCCCTTCACCTTGAAGGATTTCACTAATTCAAAACTCGAATTACAGCAGTTCTACTGACCCTCCAAGTCAGTCTTCTCAAACAGTCTAACAATCCTAGACTCTTGAGGAATACAACACCTTTCTTCTCCTGCCAATCTGACAACCCCAGATTGTAGAAGGAATTACAACACTTTGAATCTAATTGCTAAGTAATCTGCTACCCTTTCTGACTCCCTCAGATTGTAGACTCTAGTTCAACAACTTAGATCACACGAGAAAGAAAATAACAAGAGTGCTTGCTTCTTGAAAGCTGGAACTCACAATTGACCTCACTTAAAACTTGAGTGTTTGCTTTGGAAGTGTATGAATCTTTTTTAATTTTCGATACTAAGTATTCTGCCTTGAGCCTCCTTTTATAGATGCAGATTAGGGCCTCTTCCAAGCTTAATTTCGAGCTGAACCTTGCTGGATTCTCTTGCAAAAATATCTTGACCAATTGGGCTTCATTTAAATAAAAAACATATCTTTTTTAAGCTTCAGATTTTCTTTCAAAAATAACTGGCCAATCATGTCTTTAGTTTCTTCCCGCCAACAGCTCCTGAGTTCCACAATACTTCACTTTATTTTTGTAATAAATATTATTAATACTTTGATCAAAATAAATTAAAATCTCCACCGTTAATCCTCATGATTAAATCTGGACCATTTGATCTTTTGCACTAGTCCACATCTGGACCATATTGAGTGATCTGCTGTGATCCTCTGATTTCAGCCACTTCTGGACCAAACTTTCTAACCTTCTGATCTTCTGATCTCGGCCATTCTGGTCTAGCAAACTGATTTGCTATGATCCTCTGATCTCGGCCATTGCTGGACCACACATCCTGACCTTATGATTTCGGCCAACACTGGGCCATGGTCTGATCTTCTGATCTCGGCCAACACTGGGCCAAATACTTAAATCTGAACCATTGATCTGAAAATCATCCCTCTGATCTGGACTTGGTCTGGATTAAACTGAAATTAAATCTGGACAAATAATATTTCAGTCTGGACATTTTACCTTCTGTTTTGAATCAGTTCTGGAGATCATTTCTTCTGGTCTGGACTTAGTTTCATACCCTGAACCATGCTATCTTCTGGTCTGAATCTGGATTAATTCCTTTGTTATGGACCTATTAATTTACCCTCTGATTAAGTCTGGATCAAGTCTGGGCTGTTTATTATTTCACTGCCAGGCCATCTTCTGGTTAGAATAACTTCTGGAATAAATCTGACATTTGACATATTCTGGTATGGAACAACGCTCCCTATAGCAGACTTCCTTCTAGTCTGGTCCAGGTCTCCTTCTGACTTTGCTTCTGTAACACCCCGAGTTTAAAACACAACGCGAGTGTATATTTTTTTTAAATCAAGAATTAAAATGATTTTCCTGATTTAATTCAAAAAGAATTAAAATAAAGTTTTCACTAATTCATTTCATAAAATGATACGTCGTAATTTAATCGATTAACGTAATTAATTAGTTTCATCATAAATATTTACTAAGTACTTATCTTTCGAAATTAATAACAAACATTACTACATTTCAAAAGATCACTGTCATATCATCCCAAAAGAAAATATCAGAGTACGGAATAGTTTAGCGGAAAAGTAGTACAATAATTTCCAAAATAAAACAAATTACATTTTCCAGCTCAAAATCCTATACATCAAATCTAACCGATCATGCACTAAAGCTACATTTGCACGGATTTCCTCCGCATCCCAAACAAGTCTCATCCGACTCCGCCGCTCGCCTCGATGTAACCTCCTCCTCCTCCTCCTCCTCATCATACAGAGAGGGATCGGTCTCCTCCGAAGTCAAATCAATGCACAGTCTCGGTCGCTTCGGCGGTGCCGGAATCTCATAACAATCCTCGGATATCCTAGACGGACCCGGAATATCAACTGCTACTAGCTTCGGCTCTTCGTTCTTCTCTTCCGCCTCAGAATCACGTACATCTCCTCCAATCACCGGGTTAGGAGTCACCACTCCTACGGTGGCCTCCGTCTCAACCCCTATAGCTGGTTCCTCCGCATCATCAAAAATTATGTGCGCCTCCAATACCAAACGGGAGGGCACAGGAAAGTCAATCCTCGCATAGCTGTGCTCCACGTAGTGCACCACTCCATTGGTCCTACAAGTCATCTTCAATCTCCCCGTGTACGAAGCCCTGCCTGAGATGAGGTCGTATACCCAAGCAGTAGGCACAGAACGATCAATGAAGTCGAGCGACGTTTCCGTCGTCTCGGGACCCACAGGTGTCATGGGTTTGGGGGGCATCTGAGGGCAAAGCCCAAATTCCACATATAATAGTAAAGGGTCACAGACCAAAATAAACAAATAAACACATAGCATTTATATCACAAGACAAATAAATCCATGGCACAACATATAACAATGATGAAAATTAAGGATGCTCATTTGAAATTTCATGACATATATGCTTTTTCAAAACAACAACTAATTAATATGGAAAACATGTTGTAAGTACAGCTACCACCTCAGCAATCACAAACATTCATAAGAAATTCAGATTTTTATAACGTACTTACACACATCAGTTTCCAATCATCATCATATAACCAAATCGTGACCCACCGGTCAATCACCCCGATGCAATATGTATATGCTCATGAATTCAACTTCTTGGAATTTCCAAGGTGCGGTCGCTCAACAGATCATCACAATTTAAATATATTTGACTTTAACGGCCCTCAAGACCAGGGTGCAATCGCTCAACAGATCAGCACTAGTCCAGTCGCTCAACAGACCAGCACTCGTGCACTCGCTCAACAGACCAGCACGTTTGACATATACTCAGGTACAATCGCTCAACAGATCAGTACAAGTGCAGTCGCTTAACAGACCAGTACCAGTGCAGTCGCTCAACAGACCAGCACTGGTGCAATCGCTCAATAGATCAGCACGTTTACGCATTACTTTGTGGCCCATCGCGGGTACCACCTGACTATGCAATGCATTAATATACACTGTTTTCTCTTCACTGAAAACAGTATGCAACATCAGTAAAATTCATGTTTTTCCATCATTTCTCAAAACATCTCAACACAACCAATTTCATTATCATCACATCATAAATCAAACATTCAAACATCTCATCATTTCCACTTCACATCATCTTAAAACTCCATTCTTACTCATCAAGAATCTTCCCTCTGTTTTCCCCAACTCTTAAAATTCATAAAACAGTTTTTAAAACTGAGATTCTTGGAAAATACGAATCTGTATTCGAATACAGCTCCTCTGTATTCGAATACAGAAGCCAAAACAGTGCAGAATTAACACTCTGTATTCGAATACAGCTCCCTGGTATTCGAATACAGAGGCAGTCCCAGTGCACAAAACAGAATTTTTCACAACATCAGCAAAGTCTCAAAAGCTTCATCACCACCACTTCAAACTATCACAAAATTTCAGTTTTAACTTGTCACAAACCTTCCCAAATACTCCCCAACACTTAAAGTTTATAAAACAATGTTTAAAACTTTGAATTTCTGAAAAACACGAATCTGTATTCGAATACCGCTCCCTTGTATTCGAATACAGAAGCATAAAACTGCAATTTCAACACCCTGTATTCGAATACAGCATACTTGTAGTCGAATACAGAAGACAAAACAGTGTACATTCAACATTTTCCCAACATCATTTAAGGTTTTCAAGAACTTCATAATCTCCTCTTCAAAACTATTTCAAAAACTCCATTTTAAATCATTTCAAACCTTTCCAATGTTTTCTAACACTTTAAAGTTCCCATGACAGTGTTTAAAACTTGATTTTCTGAAAAACACGAATCTGTATTCGAATACAGCTTCCTTGTATTCGAATACAGAAGCTAAAACTTGAGTTTATGGAAAAACCCGAATCTTTATTCGAATACAGCTCCCTTGTATTCGAATATAGAAGCAAAAATTGTGAAAGTTAGCATCCTATATTCGAATACGAGACTGTTGTAGTCGAATACAGATGCGAATACAGTGTTAAAATTTCACTTCTGTATTCAAATACGGCAGAGTCGTAGTCTAATACAGATGCTAAGTCAGAAGCAAAAATCCTTCCTCAATATTCGAATACAGAGGCCCGTATTCGAATACAAGTTTGAAAACTTGAGTAAAACAGAAGCTTGGCAGGTTGTATTCGAATACACTCATGTTGTATTCGAATACACCTTCGAATTCAGTGAAATTTTTCCTGAGACTTCAACACATTTTCAAACTGTTTCCTTTGAAAACCAACAAAAACACCAAAACAGATTCAGCATTCTTTTGAACCTCAAAACTCATGATTTTTTCATCAATATAGCTTTTCCAGAAAAACACTTTCACCATTTTAAATCCTTTTATTTTGAAAACATCAGCAACACCAGATTTTCTTCAACTGACAGAAACAGAATCACCAACACCAAAAGCAACATCACAGAGCTTAAATCCCCCAAACAGAATATCAAACTCAAAACAGAACATGCAGAGTATTTCCAGCATTCTTACATAACCAATCACAACATGCAAAGCATTTTCAGCTTTCTCACACCAACAGAACAACATTAATACATTCAGCCAAACAACAAGCATCACATACACCAAAACACCAACAAAGTGCATTTTCGCATTTTATAACAACCAGCACAACAGTTTTAAAAATATGCATTTTGATCATCTTCAAAATAACATGCAAGACATTTTTTTCCAGCTTTCCCACACACAAACAAAACAACATTACTGCATTCAACCAAACAGCAACCATCACAGAATCATTACACATTAACAGAATGCATTTTCTTCATTTTTTTCCAAAATGTCATTGCAAAAACAATTTTTCTTTAAACAATGATGAAAACATCAGTAATGTCATGACAGTTATGCATTTACAGCCCTAATGCAACTAGAAAGTGGAAGGTGCCCTTACCCTTGTTGCGTTTCTGCTACTGCTCACGTTTCTGCGTCAAAAATTGGCGAAACTCCCGCTTGCGGTTGCAGCTACGAAAATGGGTTCTCTAGCTCCGGAATGACGAGGGGAACAACTTTTGTTCTGGGGGTTTTCTGGTTTGGTGCTTGGATTTCCAATTAATGTCACTTTTAAGGAACTCCTTCTTTTTTTTTTGAACAAACTGGAAACAGAAAACTGAATGGGAGGGAAAGAGATGGTGGGTACTGTTACATGCAGTAAGGGCAGTAAGGGAGGAGGAATGGTGTTCTGATTTTATCCATCCTTCTTGTAAGAACAGAGTTGCACCTAAGAGGGGGGGTGAATTAGGTGTTGGACAATTTTTCTGTTTTAGAGATCAAAAGATTGTTAAAGGACTGTTTTAACTTTGTTTCAATATTTGCTGTGTTTGTAAATGAAAGCAGTAAATGGCAGAAGATAAAAACACACAGAAGATTTATCCTGGTTCCCCTTACAACCAAGGGTACGTCCAGTCCTCTTGCACACCACAAGAGATTTTCCACTTTGTATGAATATGTTACAAGTCTAACCATAAGACTAAGTTACAGATTCACAAACACTTAACAGAAGATAGTACACCACTATTTCTGTTAACACAACTTGAAGAATCTACACTAAATCCTTCAAGTGATACAATGATTTTGTAATGATGTTCTTGACTAAGAACAAGGTTATAATACTGAGTATTTGATACTTAATCAATCACACTTCCAAGTACAACTGATAACCTTTCTTAATGATATGAAAATGAAAAGCATGTTCTTGAAAATATGAAAGTTAAGTTTTGAAATGTTTGATGTTTCAGAAAATTGATTCTAAAAAGTTAGTTGAAAGTTGTTGTTTTTAAATCTGAAACGTTTGAAGTATTTATACTTCATAGGTAACACTTCAGATCAATGGCAAAGGTTCCCAAACGTTTTTTTTTATGAACATGTGCAATGTTTCAAAACTGAAAAGTTGCATTGTTTCGAAGTTGTATTCGAATACAGTCTTAGTGTATTCGAATACACCTCTAAAACGTTCTGATTATATTTGAAATTTGAACTATGTAGTCGACTACAAGATCGTGTAGTCGAATACAGATTCGGGTTTTTGCCACTGACTTGAGTTGTATTCGATTACACAAGGTTGTAGTCGAATACAGATGTTTAAAAATAGGTACTGACTTGAGTTGTATTCGAATACAGAAGACTGTAGTCGAATACACATGTTTGAAAATAGGTACTGACTTGTAATCTGTATTCGACTACAACACTTCGTATTCGAATACAGATATTTAGTTTTAGCTTTTGACTTGGAGTCTGTATTCGACTACGATACCTCGTATTCGAATACAGATTTCCAGTTTTGTAAAAACTTTATTTTCAACATGTTTAAGTCATTAATTATTTTCATAAAAACATTTTAATGCATATGCTCAGAAGGTTCTCATAATATTGTACTTTTAAACTGTGTTTTGATTTAATATCAAAGTACTTTTACCTTAATATAAATGAAAAAATAAGTTTCTTAATAATCCTTCTTCTTTTTGATCAAGGATCTTTTTGTCTTCATAAAAAATGTAAGTCTTTAAATTTCATTCTCCCCCTTTTTGATGATGACAAAAATCTTGTTGCTTGGATTTCAAAACGTCTTGATTTCTCCCCCTAGATGTGTGGTTACTCCCCCTTGATAAATGTGTTTCTGCTTCTTAAGTGTTGGAGGAACTGTTCAACATAAATTGCAACAACAACACAACAACAATATATATACACATTTTTCTCCCCCTTTTGACATTATCAAAAAGGAAGAGGATATCACATAGCAAATAGGATATGCACATAATAAATAAACAGAGGCAACACAGGATAATTCTGAAGAAAACAGCTTAATTTAACATGTTCAGAATTACAATTACAATTACAATAATACTTAAGAGTTTTAACAAACAAAAATACAAGGAAAGTCAAACAGTAGATACAAATAACAAAAAAAACTGCAAGTAGCCAGATTTAATCATCTTAGTTGGGTGGTATATGAAGATGGTCAATCTTGTCAGACAAGTCACTCAGTTCCTGATGAAAAAATGAATGTTGGGTATTGATGGTATTTTCCAGATCTTGGAATTTTTGGTCAAAGGCAGCAGTTATTGTATGGGTTTGATTACTGAAAGACTCATTCAATTGTTGGAACTGATCTGTGACAAAGGATTGAATGAAGTTAAGTTTGTCCATGATCATTCTATTGGTGATGATGTCTTCAGTATGTGATGGTTCTGCTGCTGCTGCTGTTGCTGCTGCTTCTGGTACTGATTCTGGTAATGCAACAGGTGCTTCTGGTATTGGTGCTTCTGGTGCATCTTCTGGATTGGCAGTGGATGAACTTTGTCCAAGATCACCCTTATGAACATAATTTTGAAGTGATTCACTCCAAACAATTTTCATACTTTGCAGAACAGTTAAATCCAGTAGATTGTCCTTGGTGGTCTTGTATAGCACTTCCCCTGAGAAGTCAACCTTAAAATGATCCAGTATTCTGGTGACTTCTCGTGCATAGGGTAAGGCTATAGAATCCTTTGAGGCATATAGGACAGAGTGAACAAAGTATGCCCAATCTAACTCAGCACCTTCTATCATAAAAGTCATGACTTGGAGTTCAAACTCAGAGATCTGAGAATAGTTCCCTGCCTTTGGAATCAGTATATAACATAAGAAATAGTGTAGTAATCTGTTGTCAACAGTTAGATTACCAACACCATATCTTTTTCTTGCATACTCAGAACCAGATTGTGTCCATTTTCTTTCCATAGTTTCTTTGTCAAAACGGCACAATGAAAGATAAGCATCATACTTAGTTGTATTGACCCATTCACATAAGTGTCCAGGGCACATTTTTTGACCTTCAAAAGGTATTTGCAGAATTTCCCCAATGATTTTGGTGTCTAACTTGATAGCTTTTCCCTTAACTTTAGACACCAATTTATTCCCATCCTTTTCTAAGTTACAGTAAAAAACCCTAACAAGTTCAGGATAAATGGGACCATTATACCCAATAAATTCTTCCAATTTATGAGCCTTCAGCAACTCAGGAAATTTAAACTTAGAGAAAGAATCAAGAGTACCAATTTTGGGTGTTACCAGCTTTTTATCAGAAAAGTGAGTTCTGAATCTGTCCAGTTCTTCTGGGGAATGAAGCAATCTGGATAGATCAGCCATATTGTCGTTTCTCTGCTTCTTTGAAGGACCCACAGAAGCTACCTTTGTTCTTGGTCCTCTTTTGTGTGCATCCATTTTTTTGAAAAGATGAAGTTTACGGGTTTGGGGATTTCGGGTTTTGATTTTTGATCTCACAGAATCTTAGATGCAATGGATGATGAGGGGGAATGTTTAGATATGACAATATGAAGGTTTTAGGAAAGGTTTTGGATGAAGATTTTGAGGATCAGGAAACAGAAATTTTGAATTTGTAATCGGCTACCAGATTTTTTTGTATTCGTAATCTAATACTGTTAACAACCCCTTTTATATATAAAAATTTTCGAAAGTGTAGTCGACTACAGACTTGGTGTAGTCGAATACATCTTTTACAGGGAACGTGTATTCGACTACAACTGTCTGTATTCGAATACGACAGTAAAGATTTTGATTCTGGAAAAAAATTTTAACATTTAAACAGACAAAAAACATTTCAAACAGGTAGAAAGACATACATAGGTATCACAGAAACATATATCAAGTAACAGAATGATGAAAAAAATTTAGAATTAACAATGATATAACTTACAGATCTTTCAAACCTTTTTAAGATCATTCTCATTTAGAGTGCTTAGTTCCTTCTGGATATTGTAGAATGAATCTCTAGGTAATGGCTTTGTAAACATATCCGTTATCTGAGTACCACATTGTTGAGGTTCTTTGTGTGTATTCCTACAAAAAAAGTTTATGGTTTTATTTGGTACCCAGAGTGCTTTGGGTCCTTGAATGTTAGTACCTTTCTTGACCCACACAAACTGTCCTTGTGGAACACCAATGTTCCTAACATGACAACCATTTGGTGTGTGACCATTTAGACCACAATAGAAACACTTTGGAGTATTTTTGGGAAAGTATGGTTTCTTTTGAATAATACTATTCTTAAAACAAAGATGATTCTTTTGAACAGCCATTTCTTTCTCTTCTTTAGATTGGTTACTTGCTTTTACAAAGATAGTTTTACCAATACTTGGTTTATCAAATTTTGAATAACCAAGTCCTCTTTTGTCATTTGAGTATCTTTGCATGCTAAGTATATTCTCCAATCCAAATTGTCCCTTTTCGTACCTTTCTATGACTCTATTCATTTGGACAACTTTAAAAGAAAGTGAATCACATTTAATGCATGTAGAAATCTGTTTTTGTTTTTCAGAATTTTGTTCCATAGTGTCAATCTTTTTATTTAGAGATAAAATCTATTTCTTTTGATTTGACACTACTTTGTACAGATTTTTACATTCATTAAGTAGTTCTTTAATGGCTTGTTGTGCCTCATTATCTTCAACAAATGAATCATTATTATCATAACAAATAGTATTACTACTAACCTCTTCTTCATTGTCAGAATGATGAGATGCCATTAAAGCAACATTAGCGTATTCGTCATTATCTGAATTTGATGAAGAACTTACTTCATTATCTTCCCACGCTATGTATGCCTTTTTGAGCTCCTTCCTTCTGTTTGCATTTTTCTTGATAAGGTTAGGACATTATGCTTTCATATGTCCTTCTTTCCCACACTCAAAGCAAATAAAATTCTAATTTGCAATAGAAGCATCTTTCTTCTTGAAGTTTTTCTTTCATGTAGACGTTTTATTGTTTTGAAGAAATTTTCCGAATTTCTTGACAAGGAGGGTGATGTTTTTCTCTTCATCTGAGTCTTCTTCATTTACTAATTCCTTTAATTCTATTCTTAATGCTATATTCTTCGTCTTCTTCTTAGAATTTTCATTCTTTTCAAGTCTTTCTAATTCTATTTCGTGTTCCTGTAACTTTCCAAAGAGTGCTGAAAGTGACATCTTTGACAAACTTTTCTTTTCAGAAATTGCTGTCACTTTTAGCTGCCATACTCTGGTTAATGATCTTAGAACCTTTAGGTTCAATTCATCATTAGTAAAGTTCTTTCCTAGTGCTGTTAAGTGGTTGGTTAAGTGGGAAAAATGTTTCTGCATTTCCAGGATTGCTTCTCCTGGTTGCATTCTAAACAATTCGTATTCTTGAGATAAAGTGTTCAGTTTTGAACGTTTTACCTCAATTGTTCCTTCATGGGTTACTTCCAATGTATCCCATATCTCTTTTGCTGTTTTGCAATGGGATATGCGAAAGAATTCATCCATACCCAATGCAAACTGTAACATATTTTTTGCTTTCTTATCAAACAGTACTCTTCTCTTTTCATCATCTGTCCAAGAGGCTTTTATTTTTATCTCATCTTTATTATTGATAACTGTTGTTGGAACATATGGACCGTTTTCTACTGCTTCCCATATGTCGTCTCCTTGAGCCTCAAGGTACACTTGCATACGTATTTTCCAGAAGTCATAATGTTCACCAACAAAGCAGGGTGGTTTGTTACTGCTACCACCATCTCTAAAAACAGGTTGTGCGGAAGCCATGGATCTAGGAGCAAATTACCAAAAACCTGCTCTGATGCCAATTGTAAGAACAGAGTTGCACCTAAGAGGGGGGGTGAATTAGGTGTTGGACAATTTTTCTGTTTTAGAGATCAGAAGATTGTTAAAGGACTGTTTTAACTTTGTTTCAATATTTGTTGTGTTTGTAAATGAAAGCAGTAAATGGCAGAAGATAAAAACACACAGAAGATTTATCCTGGTTCCCCTTACAACCAAGGGTACGTCCAGTCCTCTTGCACACCACAAGAGATTTTCCACTTTGTATGAATATGTTACAAGTCTAACCATAAGACTAAGTTACAGATTCACAAACACTTAATAGAAGATAGTACACCACTATTTCTGTTAACACAACTTGAAGAATCTACACTAAATCCTTCAAGTGATACAATGATTTTGTAATGATGTTCTTGACTAAGAACAAGGTTATAATACTGAGTATTTGATACTTAATCAATCACACTTCCAAGTACAACTGAGAACCTTTCTTAATGATATGAAAATGAAAAGCATGTACTTGAAAATATGAATGTTAAGTTTTGAAATGTTTGATGTTTCAGAAAATTGATTCTAAAAAGTTAGTTGAAAGTTGTTGTTTTTAAATCTGAAACGTTTGAAGTATTTATACTTCATAGGTAACACTTCAGATCAATGGCAAAGGTTCCCAAACGTTTTTTTTATGAACATGTGCAATGTTTCAAAACTGAAAAGTTGCATTGTTTCGAAGTTGTATTCGAATACAGTCTTAGTGTATTCGAATACACCTCTAAAACGTTCTGATTATATTTGAAATTAGAACTATGTAGTCGACTACAAGATCGTGTAGTCGAATACAGATTCGGGTTTTTGCCACTGACTTGAGTTGTATTCAATTACACAAGGTTGTAGTCGAATACAGATGTTTAAAAATAGGTATTGACTTGAGTTGTATTCGAATACAGAAGGCTGTAGTCGAATACACATGTTTGAAAATAGGTACTGACTTGCAATCTGTATTCGACTACAACACTTCGTATTCGAATACAGATATTTAGTTTTAGCTTTTGACTTGGAGTCTGTATTCGACTACGATACCTCGTATTCGAATACAGATTTCCAGTTTTGTAAAAACTTTACTTTCAACATGTTTAAGTCATTAATTATTTTCATAAAAACATTTTAATGCATATGCTCAGAAGGTTCTCATAATATTGTACTTTTAAACTGTGTTTTGATTTAATATCAAAATACTTTTACCTTAATATAAATGAAAAAATAAGTTGCTTAATAATCCTTCTTCTTTTTGATCAAGGATCTTTTTGTCTTCATCAAAAATGTAAGTCTTTAAATTTCACTTCTCACTCCTATATATAGGCTTGTGTGGGTGCCACCTCACCCGACACTTGTCTGATCCTCAGCACTTAACTAGTCTCTTCGCAATTAGCCGATAATCCCTTAATTTACTGTCCGTTAATTTTATTACTCGTAATTAAATTAATTTACTCTTCATCCAAAAATCTTAATTCATCTTCCAAAATAAATATTTATATATATATATATATTCACTCAAAACATACATATATTAAATATTTTACAAATATCTCCAAAATACACTTAATATTAATTCTATAATTTTAATTTAAAATTTAAGGGTCTTACATTACTACCCCCCTTAAATTAGTTTCGTCCTCGAAACTACATGTTAATAAACAACTGAGGATATTGTTCCCTCATCTTACTCTCCAGTTCACAAGTCACGTCTCCCGTAGTCGAATTCCAAATCACTTTGACTAGTGGGACTTCCTTGTTCCTCAACTGTTTAATCTTCCTGTCTTCAATCCTTACAGGGAATACTTCAAATGAAAGGTTGTCCTTCAGCTGAATTGTATCTGGTTCGATCACATGTGACGGATCTGCAATGTATTTCCTTAACTACGACACATGAAATACGTCATGAATATTGGACATAATAGGAGGTAAAGCAATCCGATAAGCCAATGGTCCAATTCGTGCAGTAATCTAGTATGGTCCAATGAATTTCGGAGTCAACTTTCTTGACTTAATAGGTCTGCCAACACCAGTTGTAGGCGTGACCCTCAGAAACACATGATCACCCTGCTCGAATTCCAAAGGTCTGCGACGCTTGTCCGCATAACTCTTCTGACGATCTTGCGAAACCTTCATTTTCTCTTATATCCTCTTGATTTTCTCTGTGGTCTGTTCCACCGTCTCAGGTCCAACAATCATACTCTCTCCATCCTTATACCAGCATAAAGGCGTCTGACACTTGCGTCCATATAAAGCCTCATAGGGTATCATTCCAATACTTGCGTGAAAACTGTTGTTGTAAGTAAACTCAATTAATGGCAACACCTCATCCCAGTTTCCTCTGTCATCCAACACACACGCTCTCAATAGATCTTCCAAGGACTGATTTGTTCTCTCAGTCTGTCCATCTGTTTGTGGATGATAAGCGGAACTCAATTTCAGTTTCGTCCCCAATGCTTCATGCAATGCTCCCCAAAAATGAGATGTGAATTTTGGATCGCTGTCCGATACTATACTCGATGGAACTCCATGCAACCTCACAATCTCAGCGATGTAGATTTCCGTCAGCTTATCTACTTTGTAAGTGGTCCTTACTGGTAAGAAATGTGTGGACTTTGTCAATCGATCCACTATCACCCAAATTGAATCATTCTTTTTCCTTGTCTTGGGCAGTCCTGTTATAAAATCCATGGAAATGTTGTCCCACTTCCATTCCGGTATATCCAGAGGCTACAATATTCCAGCAGGTTGTTGATGTTCCACTATCGCTTTCTGACAAGTCAAACATGTCGATACGTACTCCGCTACATCCCTCTTCATTCCTGGCCACCAGTAATTCTGTTTTAAGTCCTGATACATCTTGGTCGCTCTAGGATGAATACTCAATTTACTCTTATGAGCCTATTCCAAAATCGCTTTTCTCATCTCTGCAACTTCCGGTATACAAACTCTTCCATTACATCTCAGAATATTATTTGTTCCGACGCTGAACTCAGTTGTCTGTCCTTGCGCTATCAGATTCCTCTTTTCTTGGATCAATGTGTCATCTTGCAAGTTTGCAATCTCCTCAAGTAGACCACTAGAAATTGTTATCATTCCACACTTTAAAATTCCTGGTGCAAACTTTACGTCCAAGTGTAGATCTCTAAATGCTTCCCACAACTCTTGTTGTCTGGCCATTATCATTGAAGATACTGACACACTTTTCCGACTCAATGCATCAGCCACCACATTGGCTTTTCCAGGATGATACTGCAATGAAAAGTCAAAATCCTTGAGAGTCTCCATCCATCTTCTCTGACGCATGTTTAATTCGTTCTGATCGAACAAATACTTCAAGCTTTTATGGTCGCAGAACACCGTGAACGTGCATCCATATAAGTAGTGCCTCCAGACCTTTAACGCAAACACTACTGCAGCAAGCTCTAAATCATGAGTAGGATAGTTTTGTTTGTGAGTTTTCAACTGCCTTGAGGCGTAGGCTACAACTTTCTTGTGTTGCATCAAAACACATCCCAGGCCTTGGTGAGATGCATCACAGTATACTTCATATGGTTCCTCTGGTTGTGGCAAGACCAATACTGGTGAGGTTGTCAACTTTTCCTTTAGCAACTGAAAATTTTCCTCACACTTCTCCGTCCATGCAAACGGCTGATTCTTTCTGGTGAGTTGTGTCAAAGGAGCTACAATCTTAGCAAATCCTTCAATAAATCTCCTATAGTATCCTGCTAGTCCGACAAAACTCCGTATGTCTGTGATAGTCTGAGGCTGTTTCCAGGCAAGAATTGTCTCGATCTTTGCTGGATCCACAACAATTCCTTCTTTTGTTATCACATGCCCCAAGTTCACTTTCTTTAGCCAAAACTCTCACTTCGACAAATTGGCATACAGTTGCTTCTCGCGTAAGACTTCAAGAATTTGGCGTAAGTGCTCTTCATGTTCTTCTTCATCCTTTGAATAAATCAGAATATCATCGATGAATACCACCACAAATTTATCCAGAAATGGGCTGAAGATTCTATTCATATATTCCATGAAAATCGTTGGTGCAATCGTAACTCCAAAAGGCATAATGAGATATTCATAATGTCCATAACGGGTCCTGAAAGCAGTCTTTTGAATATCTCCTTCTCTTACCCGGATCTGATGATATCCTGATTTCAAATCGATCTTTGAAAACACTGTGGCTCCCCTCAATTGGTCCATCAAATCATCGATGCGTGGTAAAGGATAACGATTCTTAATAGTTACCTTGTTAATTTGTCGATAATCCACACATAAGCGCGAACTTCCATCCTTCTTCTTAACCAACAACACCGGAGCTCCCCATGGCGACACACTTGGTCTGATAAATCCTTTCTCCAATAAACCTTCAATTTGGCCCTTAAGCTCGCTTAATTCCAATGGCGACATTCGGTACAGCGCAATTGAAATAGGTCCAGTTCCGGGGTGCAAATCAATGAAGAACTCCACCTCTCTCACCGGGGTTAATCCTGGAATTTCTGTTGGAAATACGTCCGGATATTCTTTGACTAACACCACATCTTCTATGTTCACATCCATCTTGGTCTCCACGTTAGCCAATGATAAAAATTCCTGAGTTCCTTCTCTCAGAGATACTTCAAGTTTGTTAGCAGCCAAATACCGAACGACTCCAGGTTCGGGGAAAAGGACTAATTTTCGAGCGCAATCCAAAACTACGTAATTATACGTCATCCAATCCATGTTGAGAATGATCTCGAGTGATTGTAGGGGTAGATAGATTAAATTAACCAAGAAATCTCTATTCTGAATCGTTACAGTACAGTGTAAACATGCAGAGTTTACAGTCAAGATCTTAGCAGGTGTGGAAACAACCAAATCAAAAGGCAAAGCAGACACAGATAACTTCAAACGATTCACACAGTCCATAGCAATGAAAGAGTGGGTTGCCCTCGAATCAAAAAGTGCAGTTAGGGTGTTACTTGCAATCTCACAATCTTGCTGGATTAAATTTGGAGCTTGATTCCCAGCTTCAGCACCCATGTGATAGACGCGTCCTCTAGCAATAGGACGAGTAGCCCTAGCTGCGTTCACTGTTGGTTCCACCTTCGGAATCCATCGCCACGTGTCCTGGTTTCTGGCAGTTGAAACACATCAGATCCCTCGCGGTACAAGCAGTAGCAATATGTCATTCTTTCCCACATCGATAACACCAGACTCCTTGTCCCAATTGCCGTCCAAAATTCTGATTTCCCGGCCGATTCTGGCCTCTCTTGTTGTTTTGTGGCCGGTTATACGGCTTAGCCATTTGCTTTCCTCTATTGTTCTGATAGTGCATCCAACTAGGCCCTCCAGAATTAAAGTTCCCTCCTCTGTTGGCCCTCCTGTTCTTCATCTCTTCAACCTCTCTACACTTCTCTACTAACACTTGGAAACGTTGAATCCCCAAGGGTAGGACCGAATCTTGGATCTCATACTTCAGTCCATTTTGAAAGCGGTGGCACATAAACTGTTCATCAACTTCTTCCCGGAAAAATCTGAAATGCCTTGATAATGATTCAAACTTAGCCGCATATTCTCCCACCGTCATGTTTCCCTGGTGCAATTTTAGAAAATCGTCACCCAACTTGGTCCTAGTGCTCATCGGGAAGTATTTGTCCAAAAACTTCTTTTTAAATGACTCCCAGTTCACCTCCTCTTGAGCTGACCCCATCAGTAGTCTTGTGCTTCTCCACCAATACTCTGCATCCCCTATCAGCAGATACGTGGCATAGTTGACTTTCACTGTTGCCCGACAATTAATCATCTCAAAGATTTTCTCCTTCTCTTGAATCCACTGGTCCGTTCTTTCTGGACCCTCATCACCCTTGAACTTGGGAGGATTATGACGACGAAAATCCTCTAGTCCTTTAGATTCAGTAGCACGAATCTCTCTTTTTCTCTTCTCTAGATCTCGTTGAGTCTTTGCAGCCGTCTGTGCAGCAACAGACGCAGCCATGTTATTCATCGCTTCAGCCATCCTATCCTCCCGGCTGACGTTGGCTCTTGTGGTGTCGTCTCTTCGTGGAGGCATTGTTTCCTACAAAACCATCATCACTTCAGTCACACCACAACTTACACAAGACTTGACACTTTAACTACTTGCTCCTATGCATGATCAGGTAAAGACTCAAAACAATACTTTAAATCAGAGCTTTAACCCAAATTTTTAACCAAATGCTCTGATACCACAATTGTAACACCCCGAGTTTAAAACACAACGCGAGTGTATTTTTTTTTTTAAATCAATAATTAAAATGATTTTCCAGATTTAATTCAAAAAGAATTAAAATAAAGTTTTCACTAATTCATTTTATAAAATGATACGTCGTAATTTAATCAATTAACGTAATTAATTAGTTTCATCATAAATATTCACTAAGTACTTATCTTTGGAAATTAATAATAAACATTACTACATTTCAAAAGATCACTGTCATATCATCCCAAAAGAAAATAACAGAGTGCGGAAAAGTAGTACAATAATTTCCAACCGATCATGCACTAAAGCTACACTAGCACGGATTTCCTCCGCATCTCAAACAAGTCTCATCCGACTCCACCGCTCGCCTCGATGTAACCTCCTCCTCCTCATCATAAAGAGAGGGATCGGTCTCCTCCGAAGTCAGATCAATGCACAGTCTCGGTCGCTTCGGCGGTGCTGGAATCTCATAACAATCCTCGGATATCCTAGACGGACCCGGAATATCAGCTGCTACTAGCTTCGGCTCTTCGTTCTTCTCTTCCGCCTCAGAATCACGTACATCTCCTCCAATCACTGGGTTAGGAGTCACCACTCCTACGGTGGCCTCCGTCTCAACCCCTCTAGCTCGTTCCTCTGCATCATCAAAAATTATGTGCGCCTCCAATACCAAATGGGAAGGCACTGGAAAGTCAATCCTCGCATAGTTGTGCTCCACGTAGTGCACCACTCCATTGGTCCTACAGGTCCTCTTCAATCTCCCCGTGTACGTAGCCCTGCCTGAGATGGGTTCGTATACCCAAGCAATAGGCACGGAACGATCAATGAAGTCGAGCGACGTTTCCGTCGTCTCGGGACCAACGGGTGTCATGGGTTTGGGGGGCATATGAGGGCAAAGCCCAAATTCCACATATAATAGTAAAGGGTCACCGACCGAAATTAACAAATAAACACATAACATTTATATCACAGAACAAATACATCCATGGCATAACATATAACAATGATGAAAATTAAGGATGCTCATTTGAAATTTCATGACATATATGCTTTTTCAAAACAACAACTAATTAATATGGAAAACATGTTGTAAGTACAGCTACCACCTCAGCAATCACAAACATTCATAAGAAATTCAGATTTTTATAACGTACTTACACACATCAATTTCCAATCATCATCATATAACCAAGTCGTGACCCACCGGTCAATCACCCCGATGCAATATGTATATGTTCATGAATTCAACTTCTTGGAATTTCCAAGGTGCAGTCGCTCAACAGACCAACACAATTTAAATATGTTTGACTTTAACGGCCTTCAAGACCAGGGTGCAATCGCTCAACAGATCAGCACCAATGCAGTCGCTCAACAGACCAGCACTCGTGCAGTCGCTCAACAGACCAGCACGTTTGACATATACTCAGGTACAATCGCTCAACAGATCAGTACCAGTGCAGTCGCTCAACAGACCAGCACTCGTGCAATCACTCAACAGATCAGCACGTTTTTGCGCATTTCAGGGTACAGTCGCTCAATAGACCAGTACCAGTGCAGTCTCTCAACAGACCAGCAATCGCTCAACAGATCAGCACGTTTACGCATTACTCTGTGGCCCATCGCGGGTACCACCTGACTATGCAATGCATGAATATGCAGTGTTTTCTCTTCACTGAAAATAGTATGCAACATCAGTAAAATTCATGCTTTTCCATCATTTCTCAAAACATCTCAACACAACCAATTTCATTATCATCACATCATAAATAAAACATTCAAACATCTCATCATTTCCACTTCACATCATCTTAAAACTCCATTCTTACTCATCAAGAATTTTCCCTCTGTTTTCCCCAACTCTTAAAATTCATTAAACAGTTTTTAAAACTGAGATTCCTGGAAAATACGAATCTGTATTCGAATACAGCTCCTCTATATTCGAATATAGAAGCCAAAACAGTGCAGAATTAACACTCTGTATTCGAATACAGAGGCAGTCCCAGTGCACAAAACAGAATTTTTTACTACACCAGCAAAGTCTCAAAAGCTTCATCACCACCACTTCAAACTATCACAAAATTTCAGTTTTAATTTGTCACAAACCTTCCCAAATACTCCCCAACACTTAAAGTTTATAAAACAATGTTTAAAACTTTGAATTTCTGAAAAACACGAATCTGTATTCGAATACAGCTCCCTTGTATTCGAATAAAGAAGCATAAAACTAAAATTTCAACACCCTGTATTTGAATACAGTATACCTGTAGTCGAATACAGAAGACAAAACAGTGTACATTCAACATTTTCCCAGCATCATTTAAGGTTTTCAAGAACGTCATCATCTCCTCTTCAAAACTATTTCAAAATCTCCATTTTAAATCATTTCAAACCTTTCCAATGTTTTCCAACACTTTAAAGTTCCCATGACAGTGTTTAAAACTTGATTTTCTGAAAAACACGAATCTGTATTCGAATACACCTTCCTTGTATTCGAATACAGAAGCTAAAACTTGAGTTTCTGGAAAAACCTGAATTTGTATTCGAATACAGCTCCCTTGTATTCGAATACAGAAGCAAAACTTGTGAAAGTTAGCATCCTATATTCGAATACGAGGCTGTTGTAGTCGAATACATATGCGAATACAGTGTTAAAATTTCACTTTTGTATTCGAATACGACAGAGTCGTAGTCGAATACAGATGCTAAGTCAGAAGTAAAAATCCATCCTCTGTATTCAAATACAGAGGCTCATATTCAAATACAACTTTTAAATATTGAGTAAAACAGAAGCTTGGCAGGTTGTATTCGAATACACTCATGTTGTATTCGAATACACCTTCGAATTCAGTGAAATTTTTCCTGAGACTTCAACACATTTTCAAACTGTTTCCTTTGAAAACCAACAAAAACACCAAAACAGATTCAACATTCTTTTGAACCTCAAAACTCAGGCCTTTTTCATCAATATAGCTTTTCCAGAAAAACACTTTCACCATTTTAAATCCTTTTCTTTTGAAAACATCAGCAACACCAGATTTTCTTCAATAGAACAGAAACAGAATCACCAACACCAAAAGCAACATCACAGAGCTTAAATCCCCCAAACAGAATATCAAACTCAAAACAGAACATGCAGAGTATTTCCAGCATTCTTACATAACCAATCACAACATGCAAAGCATTTTCAGCTTTCTCACACCAACAGAACAACATTAATACATTCAGCCAAACAACAAGCATCACATACACCAAAACACCAACAAAGTGCATTTTCGCATTTTATAACAACCAGCACAACAGTTTTAAAAATATGCATTTTGATCATCTTCAAAATAACATGCAAGTTCAAAATAACATGCAAGACATTTTTTTCATCTTTCCCACACACAAACAAAACAACATTACTGCATTCAACCAAACACCAACCATCACAGAATCATTACACATCAACAGAATGCATTTTCTTCATTTTTTTCCAAAATGTCATTGCAAAAATAGTTTTTCTTTAAACAATGATGAAAACATCAGTAATGTCATGACAGTTATGCATTTACAGCCCTAATGCAACTAGAAAGTGGAAGGTGCCCTTACCCTTGTTGCGTTTCTGCGTCAAAAATCAGCGAAACTCCCGCTTGCGTTTGCTGCTACGAAAATGGGTTCTCTAGCTTCGGAATGACGAGGGGAACAACTTTTGTTCTGGGGGTTTTCTGGTTTGGTGCTTGGATTTCCAAATAATGTCACTTTTGAGGAACTCCCTCTTTTTTTTTTTTTGAACGAACTAGAAATAGAAAACAGAATGGGGGGGAAGGAGATGGTGGGTACTGTTACATGCAGTAAGGGCAGTAAGGGAGGAGGGATGACGTTCTGATTTTACCCATCCTTCTCACTCCTATATATAGGCTTGTGTGGGTGCCACCTCACCCGACACTTGTCTGATCCTCAGCACTTAACCAGTCTTGTCGCAATTAACCGATAATCCCTTAATTAACTGTCCGTTAATTTAATTACTCGTAATTAAATTAATTTACTCTTCATCCAAAAATCTTAATTCATCTTCCAAAATAAATATTTATATATACATATATATATATATATATATTCACTCAAAACATACATATATTAAATATTTTACAAATATCCCCAAAATACACTTAATATTAATTCCATAATTTTAATTTAAAATTTAAGGGTCTTACAGCTTCCTTCTGATCTGGGCCAGCAAAGATATCCTCTGGTAGTGTTTTGACATCCTGGTGTATCCTCTAGTAATTCCAGGATGCATTCTGGATGCTTTTTCTGCCTCTGCAAAGTTCATTTTCTGGTGGTATTTAATGTAATAATTCAAGGTACAAAATAAGATTACATGGAGTGCTTTTGTAAACATCAAAATCCTAAGTACTTAGAACCAACTTGATTCCAATAGCTCATACTTCTTGATTTTGTCAGTCCTTTTCTTGGCGTGACAATTTTTAAGAATATGTCTTAGTTTTTTTTTTTTTTTGCAATAAGGACATTTTGGTTTATCCTCTAATTTTTGAGGTAGAAAGAAATTTTCATATATTTTTTGTTTTTGAGAACTTTTGAAACCAATATCAGGTTTGTCAAAAATTCCAGATTGAGAACCCATAATGTGTTGAAAAGTCTTAGTAGATTTAACAAAATTGGTAATGTCCTTTTTTAGTTCTTCGACTTTTATTTTTAAGCTCTTATTTTCTGTCTCCTCTTCTGGAGGATGAATTTTGACATTATTTTTGTTAAGAATCTTTTGCTATTCATACATTCTTTTATGAGATTGCTGCAAGTCCAGAATGATTTTTTCATATTTATCATAAAGTTTATTTCCAAGAAAACCACATTTATGAGATAGAGTGTTTGAGTCATTTAATAAATTGTCAAATTCTATTTCTAGTTTTTCACATGAAGGACAAAGTTCTGTTATGATTACTTCTTCAGTATCTGAATACGCCATAAGACAAAGATTTGCTTCTTCTTCTTTTTCATGTTCAGAGGACGAGTCATCATTGTCATCCCATGTAGCCATCATAGATTTATTTTTGCAGGCAAATCTTCGTGGGTTTCTTTTTCCTAGAGGAAATTCAGTTTTCTAGTGCCATATCTTATTGCATCCATAACAAGTTATCTGACTTTTATCAGATTTTTCCTTTTGGTGATGTCTTTTATCTTCTCCTCTATGATTCATTATCCTTTGAATCCTTTTAGATATTAGGGCGAGTTCATCCTCATCCTCAGATAGAGTATATTCAGAGTTTTCTACTTTTATGACTTATTCAACTTGTTTAGAGGATGGACTTTAAGTTTGATTTGTTTTGAGAGCAACCATTTTTCTTTTACTTGGTTTATCTAAGAGTAACAATGGTTCATGTGCTCTTAATGTTCCAACCAGATCTTCTAATGTTATGGTGGCCAAATTCCTTGCTTCTATGATGACAGTTACCATAGACCTCCAGTTACCAAAGCGAGAGTTACAATATAAACATAATGTTAGTCCCACATCGTTAAAGTTCAACAAAACTCAAAGGTTTTTATATCTAAATCTAAGCATTAATAAGCACGACTTTACTTAAATATAATCTATTTTATAGGTTTGTACTATTGTGTCCTTGATTTTCAAGGAGGCAAAAACCAAAGTCTGGTGGATGAATTATCATCATGTGATTAAACTCTACATTTTTTTAATCATGTTTTTGCAATAGAGACCCAAAACAAAACTTAACGAAAAATGCCTTTTTAGAGTGAAATCCTACTATTTGATAACCCATGTTGAAAACAGAAAATATCTAGATGAGTGTTCATATCATATTAAATAAATAATTTGTTTGGATATTTCAGAATAATCTTTGATATTATTTATATATTATATGATTTCCTACGGTGTAATTTCGATGCATAAATAACATGATTGTTACTTCCTAAAGTATAAGTAAAAGGGCTATGTTTTTTACATGAAGATGTCTCGAACTTCAATTGAGTTATCTCGAGTAAATCCTTTCCAACATCCGTTTACTATATAGTACAAAGTAGATGTCAAGTATAAATTCTGAAAATACTAACCATAGTACTTCAGATTGCGACCGAGTAAGAATCTACAAAAAGACACACAATGGTGAACATCTGAACTATGAAACATTTAAAACTTATTGGAGAGGATGGTGTTATATCCACTTTATATTGCAAACATGGGAAACACACGAGAGTTTCAATAGCAAGCTACCATCAAGAACCCTATCCCTACAAAAACAAATTTAATATCATGTGAGCTATTGGGATAGTGTGATGCATGCAGATCCCCAAGTTACTAGTCAGGGATATAGTGATAATGGAATTCCCCCTATAAACCCAAAACCCCAAATGAATAAAATTTAAATTCCAAAAATGCATCTTATAATTCTGAGATACACCAAAGCTGCTTTGTTACAAAATATGGAGATAATGGAAGACTCGTAATTTTTCATATAAATAAGGCTAAATAGCACATGTGATCTCTTAATTTAATTTCAGTTAACGTTTTAATCATTTATCTTTTTTTTTTCTAAATAGGTTCTTTATTTTAATTTTAAGTGACAATTTGATCTTTTATGTTTTAAAATGTCAACAATATTATTCTTTTTTTTACAAAAATTAAAAAAATTTATCAAAATCTTCAACCAAAACCCATAAAATTAATTATATTCTTTAATATAATACAAATTTCATCAAATTTGTAACTCAAATCTTCAAATAAACTAATATTTTCATTCGTTATTTGACGTTGTTTGAGATAGAAATATGAGTTTATTTGAATATTTGAGTTTCGAATTTGAGGAATTTGTATTGTATTGAAGAATATAATTAATTTTATGGGTTTTGGTTAAAAAATTTGATGAATTTTTTAAATTTTTTTAAAATAAAGGATAACAATGTTGACATTTTAAAACATAAAAGATCAAATTGTCACTTAAAATTAAAATAAAGGACCAAATCGAAAAAAAAAAGATAAAAGACTAAAACGTCAACTGAAATTAAGTTAAGGGACCGCGTGTGCTATTTAACCTATAAATAATTAATCCCAAACGCGAGTTTTATAACAGAAACATGATGCTAGTCCCACATCGCCTAAACTCAACAAAATTCAATAGTTTTTATAGCTAGTTTTTAACGCCGATAGTTAATTCTTTCTTAATCAGGATCTGTTCAACATGGCCATATTATTAGTGTCAATTCTTAACTCTTCGCACTTTTTAGCACTAGTAGACTTTAACCTGTGACATGTGTTTTTATGTGTGTATATTGTGACCGTGCAAGTATTTCTAGTAGAACCATATGGTTGATTTACTCAAACAACAATTTTGTTAGTTATACCCATTTTTATTTTCAATTAGACTCAAAAAATAATATTTTGTACGTAAATCAAATTCACATGTTTTTAATTAAGTTCACATGTGGTATGTGGGATCAGTTTATGTAAGTTATTTGGGTGTAACTATCAAAATTAAAATTCTAGTGAGTGGCCCTCAAAGATAAAATGCAATTAAAAGAATTTATTTGATTGATTGTGTGTTTCAAATAAATTCTATGAATAATATTTATAGGAAAAAATGACAAAAACATGTTATCCTATTAGCCATGATGGTGGCCTACGAAGGCTCGACTATGACTACCGTTATTTGAGTAAACTCACGGGTAGTGTTCAAAACATAATTGTTATCATGTGAACATGACATCCCATATTTGATATTATTTCCCCTCAATTTCATGACATTTTCTGACAATAAATCCACACACTCGTGTTTTTTTTGTTTTTTTTATCATACCCTATATTATAGTCTTATTTGTAATCTTGAGCTATAAACAAAGAAATGAACTTTATAGGCCAAATTGTCTATTTCATGTAGCTTTGACCATTATTGACGTTCATACTATACTAGTGAAATTCTTGTGAAAGAGAAAGAATTACCTAATCCCATTTATTGGCATCCCACTTATCAATTGATTCCTTACTCGGTTAGTTAAATATTGATTCACCCTTCTTAACTAACAATTTATATTATTTTTAAGTGTAAATAATAAAATAAAACATTTCAATTTTCCAATAGTAGACAAAAATAGGGCATATAACGACGCAAACACAACCATATTAAAAATGAATTTAATTTATATATATTGTCAGTGTAAAATTTTTTTACAGTGTCAATCAATCATAATTGTTGGATTATTAATAATATTTAACTTTTGTCATATAACTATTTATAAAGTGGCCTACATGATTAATCATGATTTGTCAACAATGTAAAACTTTTTATATTGACAGTGCATGAAAATTGAACTGATTAAAATTTCAATTTTCTTGTAGTGTTTGATGCATCGGCTAAAAGGACATCTTTCTTATTTATTTAGGTTTAAATCGATAGGAAAGGAAGTTATACAAAGAAACTAGTCATAGAGTACTGACGGGGTCTCTCAAGAAATGACTATTGACGCACCATATTACATTTTAAACAAAAAACTAATTTTTTAAAAAAACATAAACAAATTTAATTTAACAAAATTAAATATCTTCCACAACTATTTTTTATTTTACTAAATACTTTTTACTAGAAAAAACACTAAATTAAATATTAATAATTTTGAATATATATATATATATATATATATATATTATAGTCCGAATGAATAATAAACAAAAATAAATTAAATTACACATTTAAAAAATGTGATTGATCACATCTAATTTATACAATCCCAATGGATAAAAAATGTCTATTGCATAAATTACTTTCCATCCTTTGATATAGTCAAATGGAGCTACCTTCAAGCTTTGCTACTCAAGATGGGATTCACATAAGTCTGGGTATCATGGATGATGCAACATATCTCTTTTGTAAGCTATCATGTAGTGGGTCAACCATGATAGAGTTGGTTCCGTTATTCCTCAACATGGCCTCCGTCAAGGGGATCCTCTTTTCCATATCTCTACATTATTTGCTCTAAGGGCCTTTATGCCATGATTAGGAAGACTGAAAAATACTAGAAAATTGCATGGTGCACGTATATGTAAAGGTAGCCCTTCTATCTCACACCTTATTTTTGGTGATGATAGTTTTATTTTTTTGTAAAGCAACTACAAATGAGTCCAGGAAACTCAAGAATACTTTTGATACCTACGAAGCTACTAGTGGCTAAGCTATCAACTACTAATAATCAGCCATCTCATTCAACAATAATACAAGTCTCTTATCTGAAGCACTATCACCACCAGTATGAATGTAACATATGTCATTGGCCATGGAAGATACCTTCGCCTCCCATCCATCATTGGTAGAAACAAAAAAGATATTTTCGTTTACTTGAAGGATCATATTTGGAGGAAAACTTAATCTTGGAACGCCAAGTCCCTCTCTTGAGCCGGTATAAAAAATCTGATCAAGTTTGTTGCTCAAGCAATTATATCCATTTTATGGGTGTTTTCCTCTTGCCAACCACACTAGGTGAGGAACTAGAGAGAATGATAAACTCTTTTTATTGGGAATCTAAAAGAAATGGTGGAAGATGTATAAATTGGTTGTGTTGGGATAAACTCACAACTAGCAAAAAAAAATGACGGTCTCAATTTTAGAGATATAAAAGGCTTTTCAATCTAGCCATGATGGGAAAACAAGGTTGGAGCTCACAATAAATGATCATACTCTTTTCACTAGAGTCCTCAAAGCCAAATAATTTTCTAAGAAATGTTTCTTGGAAGCGAACCTCGGCCACAATGCTGAAGGTTGAAAAACATAAGAAAGGAGAATTTGAATTGTGTTTTTATAGTTTTAAATTCTTCTTTGATAAACTTGGTAATTAAAAGCTTTGAATGAATAAATAGAGGAAATAAGTAAATCACACAGAGATTTATACTAGTTAACCACCAAACTGGTAGCTACGTTCAGTCCCTTCTCCCAAAAGAATTTTCTCCAATAATTCAAACTGAATTACAACACTTAACCTCAAGCAGTTAAGTCTTCTCAACTTCCAATTTGCACCTACAAACTGTTGAGAAAAAACAACCACTACCGGACTAGGTTACAAATGAATGAGTTTGGGTTTTTATGAAAATAGAACACTTTCAGATTTTGTTTCTCAACACTTATATAAAATTTGAATAATTCAAAGTTGTTGTGTTGCTTGATGTGTTGTGTGTAGTTGTTATGAAATTGTTTTAGTATGTCTTAGTTCTCTACAACTCAAGTAAGGAAGCATGTCCTTTTGTAGAGTTCTCTACGGTAAGGTTTATGTCCTTAAGGGTAAGGCATGTGTACTTTCTTTTAGAAATACATCATGTATCTTCATGGGTTTCAACAATTGAAACGTTGAAGATAAATTTATCCCTTGTGCTCAGGGTAGAATCCTAGAAATCAATTCTCGTAACTTGAAAGAAAACAAAGGAAACATAGGATATAGGATAAGAGGATAGGATAATCAGATCATTATCTTACAGACAATCATCGGATGCAGGTTTTGGATGATTATAAGAGGAATGACATAGTTTGTCTTCTTAGAGGACTAACTGCCATCAGATCATTTACTCTCATTAAAGTGTTGACTTATTTAGAGTCATTGATTTTATCATAAACGTTTACTCTTTCAGAACATTTACTAGACGTTGACTTTCTCCATTGGCGTTGACTTTTTTCAGAAACATATGAATCAGACGCTTGATGTAGTCATCAGACACAGCTTAGTCAAACGATTACTTGCATCTCCATTGACAATCGAAGCAGACCATTGCTTGCACCAACAGAGACGCATATCATCAGACTAAGAAATGTAGAGCATAGAAGCGGAGTGTTGACATTCCTTTGTATTAATTTGATAATCATATGATATATTATAATATCCTACACAATACATATGATCTTGGAACTGCACACTTAATTAAAACATTAGTGTTTTGAATTATTCTGAAAAAATACCTTTTGTTATCATCAAAACAAGATAAGGAATTTTTCTTCAAACCATCTTGGTTCTAACAAATGCAAACTACACTTGGCGAATCATATGGAGCACCATACCTTTATTGTCACTTGGTTATCGTTGGGAAAAATTGGTAATGGTGATTCTATTGCAGCTCATATTGACCCTTGGATTCATACTCGGACACCGATGAGACCCACCACTCCATTCACGCCTGAAGAGCATCCAATATTTGTCTCCCATCTTTTTAATCCAATCACTAACACTTGGTTTCTGGACCTTGTTCACGAACTCTTCAACCATAATGATGCTGAACACATGCTACAAATTCCACTCCAATGTCGTGGACAATATGATGAAATTATATCGAACCTAGAGATGGATGGGAAGTATATTGTTAAGTTTGTTTATTATTTGTGTATGACAGCTGATGCATCTGACATTGTAATTCTTGCAGGTAACTGCATTGCCATTTGGAAACTGCACATTCAACCAAAAGTGTGCAGCTTCTATCGGCGAGCAGCCTGCAACCGTGGCGTTCCCTGCTCAGGCCTCTGCGAGCAGCAAGCTGAGAGTTTGGGTTTGCAACATGTCCCAATTTGAGTCCAACTGCAAAATTGTAATAGATGCACTCGTAGAACATACTGATAGATAGAATATTTGCTAGAATATTCTTGTAATTATATATGTATCTTTTTTATTCATAGGTTTCTTTTCTATTCATATTCTTGTAATTAATAGGTTTCTATATTGGACATGCATTGTATATATACAGTTCCAGATTAATGAAAAAGGGGGGAAGACAATTACTTTTATGGTATCACGAGACCTAGGTTGCACCTCTTAGCCTCTCCACCCTCTCTTATTTTCTTTCTTCTTTCCTCAGCTAGTGATCATGTCCACCCCAACCCCTGAGTCTATTCCTACACCGCTTCCCTCTTCTTCCTCTTCACCAAAGAACCCTTTCCATCCGGCTCTCGCCGTAACCAACATCAAGAACCACATCCCCATTATTCTTGAGATGGAAAACGTTCAATTTGGTACATGGGTTGAACTTTTCAAAATCCATGCTCGCTCTCATAAGGTCCTCCATCATATCATTCCTCCAGCACCAGGCATGGAGAAGAAGGCACCTAAAATTGATGATGAGAAAGAACTGTGGACAACTCTTGATGCCACAGTTCTACAGTGGATCTATTCCACTATCTCCAGCGACCTTTTGGCTACCATCATTGAACCATACTCCACTGCCATGGAGGCCTGGAATCGATTGACCAACATCTTCCAAGATAATCAAAATGCTCGTGCAGTCACTCTCGAGCAGGAGTTTTCCTCCATTCGCATGGAGGATTTTCCCACCGCTTCCACCTACTGTCAGCGACTCAAAACGATTTCTGACCAATTGAAGAACGTTGGAGCCCCTGTATCTAATCAGATACTCGTTCTTCAACTTGTTTCTAGCCTCACTGATGCATACAAAGGGGTCGGAACATTGATTCGGCAAAGCAATCCTCTTCCTCAATTTTATCAGGCCCGCTCTATGCTTACTCTTGAAGAAGCTGGTCTAATTAAGATGACAGCGACCGGCGCTCAGGCTCTCATGACTGCGGCACAACCGAAGGACCTTACTGAAGTCTCCTACTCCAATGATAACTGCGGCGGCAAGAAGAATAGCAGCCGAAATCCTGCCAATAAAACCGCAGTAGTTACGGCAGAAACGGCGGGCGTGGTCAACGTAGCGGCGGACGTGGCGGTGGTCAACCGTCCCAGCAAGCCAACACATCACCGTGGCAGTCTCCTCCCGCTCCCTGGCAGCAGTATCAGTGGGGTTGGATGTCACCACCATGGACACTCCCTCATTGCCCATATCCGTCCTCTCAATGGACTCGCCCCAGTGGTCCTCCAAAGCAACAAGGATTATTAGGCCCACGTCTGCAGGCCTATGCAGCCAGCACACCTTCTCTAGCACCCACAGACATTGAAGCCGCCATGCACACCATGTCCCTCAATCCTCCAGATGGTCAGTGGTATATGGATACTGGGGCAACCTCTCATATGACGGCATCACAAGGTAATCTCTCGTCTTATTCTAATATGAGTAATTCAAATCAAACTATCATTGTTGGCAGTGGACAACAAATTCCAATTCGTGGTTATGGACAATCAACCCTTTCTACACCTACAAAACCTTTAAAACTACAAAATGTCCTACATGCTCCGCAAATAATTAAAAATTTAATTTCTGTCCGACGTCTCACTACTGACAATAATGTTTCTATTGCTTTTGACCCTTTTGGATTCTCTGTGAATGATTTTCAGATAGGGACGCCACTAATGAGATGTGATAGTATTGGGAATCTTTATCCTATCACCAATAATTATTCTGTCTCCCATCCATCAACTTTTGCATCTCTTACATCCAGTTTATGGCACAATCGCTTAGGGCACCCGGGTTCATTTGTTTTGCGATCTCTTAGCAAAAATAAGCTCATTGACTGTAATAATTTAATTTCCAATTCTCTTTGTGACTCATGTGTTCTTGGAAAACATGTTAAGTTGCCATTTTATGCTTCTCAATCTCATACTTTAATGCCTTTTGCTATTATGCATAGTGACTTATGGACTTCTCCTATTTTAAGCACTGCTGGGCATAAATATTATGTCTTATTCTTGGATGATTACTCTAGTTTTTTGTGGACTTTCCCTATTAGCAACAAATCCCAAGTCTACTCTATTTTTTCATCCTTGAGTTCTCTTATTAAAACTCAATTTGATAAAACCATCAAATGTTTTCAATGTGACAATGGACGCGAATTTGACAATGAGTCTTTCAAAAAATATTGCGATGCTAACAGTCTTATTTTTCGTTTCTCTTGCCCGCACACTTCTCCTCAAAATGGTAAAGCAGAACGAAAAATACGCACCATAAATAACATGATTCACACTCTCCTTGTCCATTCTTCCATGCCCACTTCTTTTTGGCATCATGCCCTACAAATGGCAACTTATCTGTTAAATATTATCCCACATAAATCTCTAAATCACAAGTCACCCACTCAGGTCTTGTATCACCGAGATCCCACTTATACACACCTCCGGATTTTTGGTTGTTTATGCTACCCACTACTTTCCTCTACTAGTATCCATAAATTACAACCTCGCTCTACCCCATATGTTTTCTTGAGCTACCCATCCAATCACAGAGGATATAAATGTTATGATTTGTCAACCAGAAAAATAATTATTTCGCGGCATGTAATTTTTGATGAAACCCAATTTCCTTTTACTAAGCTACATTTACCCCCAAAAGCTGCATATGATTTTCTAGATGATACTCTCCATCCTTCCCACATCCATCACTGGCAAAATCAAACTTTGCATCCCATTACAGCCAACCCTCCAGCTACAACCCAAACTGCTTCCCCAAACAACAACCATGTTCCAGACACCATCATCCAAACCAACCCATCTCCACCAAATGACCAGCCAATTCCCCAACCCGCCAGGACCATAACAACACGCAGCATGCATGGAATTTCCAAACCCAAACGCCTGTTAAACCTATCTGCCTCAGCTAATGACCTCTTACCCTCTCCCATTCCGAAAACTCCATATTTAGCCTTGTCCAATCCACATTGGAAATCTGCCATGCAAGAAGAATTTGATGCTCTTATTAAAAATAAGACGTGGGATTTGGTTCCCCGACCTTGTGGTATTAATATTATTCGATCTATGTGGTTTTTCGTCATAAAAAGAAATCTGACGGTTCTTTTGAGCACTATAAGGCTCGTCTTGTTTATGATGGCAGGTCTTAAAAAGTTGGAGTGGATTGTGATGAAACATTTAGCCCTGTGGTGAAACCAGCAACTATCCGGATGGTTCTCAGCATTGCCTTATCATACTCATGGCCCATCCATCAGTTAGATGTCCAGAATGCCTTTTTACATGGCAATCTTCGTGAGACAGTCTATATGCATCAGGCCATGGGTTTCCGCGATCCTGTTCATCCGGACTATGTTTGTCGTCTGCACAAATCACTATACGGCCTCAAACAGGCTCCTCGAGCGTGGTACCAGAGGTTTGCTGACTATGTCTCCACCATCGGCTTCCATCACAGCAAATCAGACCATTCTTTATTCATCTACCGTAAAGGCTCGGACATTGCATACCTTCTTCTATATGTAGATGATATCATTCTCATTACATCCACTGATGCTCTTCGGAAGTCCATCATGATGTTACTTGCTTCCGAATTTGCTATGAAGGATTTGGGCCCTCTCAGCTATTTTTTAGGCATTGCAGTAACGAGACATACAGGTGGTCTATTTCTTTGTCAGAAAAATTATGCAGCAGAGATTATTGATCGAGCTGGCATGTCATCTTGCAAACCGTCCGCTACACCTATTGACACCAAAAAAAAGCTCAGTGTCTCCTCAGGTGTTTCGGTTGAGGATTCCACTCATTATCGGAGCCTCGCATGTGCTTTGCAGTATCTCACATTTACTCGACCAGATATTTCATATGCTGTCCAGCAGATATGCCTTCACATGCATGCTCCAAAAAGCGAACATATGAACGCTCTAAAACGCATTCTGCGTTACGTGCAAGGCACTCTGCATTTCGATTTACATTTGTACCCTTCATCCATCTCCAATCTTACTTCCTGCACTGATGCTGATTGGGGTGGTTGTCCTAACACAAGGCGCTCTACATCTGGTTATTGTGTTTTTCTTGGTGATAATCTTATCTCATGGTCCTCTAAGCGACAACCTACCCTCTCTCGCTCTAGTGCTGAAGCTGAATATAGAGGGGTAGCCAACGTCGTGTCCGAGTCATGCTGGATTCGGAATCTTCTCCTAGAACTGCATTTTCCGATCCTAAAAGCAACATTGGTGTACTGTGACAATGTTAGTGCCATCTACCTCTTCGGCAACCCAGTTCAACACCAACGCACGAAGCACATCGAGCTGGATATTCACTTTGTTCGCAAGAAGGTGGCTCGCGGTCAAGCTCGAGTTCTTCATGTCCCATCCCATCATCAAATTGCTGACATATTTACTAAGGGGCTCCCGCGCATACTTTTTGATGAATTTCGAGCCAATCTCAGCGTACGGGAACCTCCCGCTTCCACTGCGGGGGTGTGATAGATAGAATATTTGCTAGAATATTCTTGTAATTATATATGTATCTTTTCTATTCATAGGTTTCTTTTCTATTCATATTCTTGTAATTAATAGGTTTCTATATTGGACATGCATTGTATATATACAGTTCCAGATTAATGAAAAAGGGGGGAAGACAATTACTTTCACATACACAAATTGTTTCTAAATTTGGCTCTGTCATAGTTAGGTGTTTAGATTTCCTACGTTCTAATCCCAACTGTATAGTCGCTTTTGTATGTAAGCAAGTAAATCGAGTGGCTCATACTCTTGCTCGATCATCTATTTTGCATACTAGCCCTCATAATTTTAATGAGACTTCTTATGGTATTGGTATCTCAAATTTGATTAATGAAGAAATACAATGAGTCTCTTTTCCCTCGAAAAGTAAATTAAATAAACAAATTACTTTCCATAATTAATAAATAGGGTCATTGAAAATATAAAAAGTTACATTAAATGAAATAAAAGGTAGTTTAGAAATATTATCATGCAATAGGAGACAACTTATCATATTTTATTTCTTGACAAAAAAACTTATTATATTTTATTGGCTTAATTATCTTTTTGATCCCTTAACTTATTTTAAAAGTTAAATTTGGTTATTTAACTTTAAAACCGGTCAAATTGACCATTTAACTTACATAAGTTAAGACAACTTAGGTTCTTCCGTTAAGTTAGTGGTAAATGGTGTTAAACCTTGGTGATGTGGCATATAAGCTCAATATATAGTTGATGAAAACTTTATTCAATTCACTTTTTCCCCAAATCTAGTTAGGGTTCACCAAAAACTCAATGTTTCTAAAAAATTCTTGTTGTTTCTTTGAAATAGGTGAACATGGTGAACAAATTCAATTAGTCTTCTTCCTCACAATTTTGTGAATATGGAGATTTGTTTCAATTAATGAGTTGTACATAGCTCTTAAAAGCTTTCTCGACTTCACTTCTACTTCCCCTAATTAATTTAGGGTTCATTAAAAGTCAATCTTTTTCTAAAATTTCTTGTTGTTACTGCGAAAAAAGGTGAACATGGTGAACAAATTCAGTTCGTCTTCTTCCTCGCAACCTTGTGAATATGGAAATTTGTCTCAAAATATGGTTTTTGGTTAACGAAATGGAAGAAAATTTGGTGTTTTTAATAGTATTGATATATAAAGTGTTACTGTAATTTGTATTTTGATATGTAATGGTGTTCAGGTACTAAAACTATTGTGACAATGTTGTTTTATGTGTTGATTTAAGAAGAAGAGGACATTGTTGTATTATGTATTGATATAATACCGAGTATAAAAATGTAATTCAAAAAAATTCAGTTTGGTTTCTTAAATTATGTTGAAAGTTTAGTCTAGTCCCTTAATTAATGTATTAAGCTCAGTTAGGTCCATAATCCTAAATAGAGTGGGCAACATGTCAGATCCTTATAAGATATATTTGATCTTAATATTGATTTCAAAGAAAGTTGAATAAGATAATATATATATATATATATATATATATATATATATATATATATATATATATATATATATATATATATATATATTTGTACCACTCAAACATGTTCCTTAAGTAGCAAAATTGAAAAAATATTTTCAAAAATATTGTAAAATATTAGTCACATTTATGATTAAATAAAAGAGTGGTTATTGAAAGAAAAAAATGGTGAAAGGCCATCTGATCAATTGAACTTTATTTATGGAAGTGAATGACTCACTATTGGCCCAAATTAATTAGAACAATTTGAAACACATTATTGTAAACATGAAATTTACAAATCATATTAATTTTTTTGTCAAGACTAGTTGAGTCATCCCGGATCAATTACGATGTGAAAAAAAGTAAAATTTTCTATGGGTATGTATTGAAGAGCCAAAAGTTTCTTCAATCTAATAACTTGTGTATTACTAGTTCTCAAAGGAAGTTGATAATTTGAGAAAATGAGTCTCTGACATTTCAATATTATATATAAGGTGAATACATCAATCACGATCATGTGGACCAGTTCGATATTTTATCACTTAAATTGATGCATCAACGAAACGGTCACATGTATGTTTATTGCAACTCATAACCAAAAATTTGAGAGATTGTTTTCTCAACTAATTTGACTAAGAGCTCATTTTTTAAATTTTATAGAAATCATTTAATAAGTATCGTATGTCAATTGAAATTGAACATCTTTTAGCATATGTTCATACAATTTTTTTTAAAGATCCATTCTTTAGATGTCTAAAATTAATTGTATGACTCATACTTATGAGATCATTATTAAGACAAAATCTCAATTAATTGTTTTGATGTAAACAAACAAAGATTAATTAAAGACTCTAATTATGATTCTAAATAAGGTGTTATTTAACATGTGCTTTTGAGTGTTAATCTAAGATAAGTACTAAGCAAAAGCAAGCAAAATCAGTTTAAGGAAAAAGCAAAAAATGAACTGGCAGAAACCATTAACATTCTTGACATATTTCTGGAAAACCAAGAACGTTCTCCACGTTTTTCATTTCATCAAAAAAGTTCAAGTAAACTTTTAATACAAGGAAAGATCCTGCAAATTTCGAATGAAATTCCAATACATCTACAAGAAATGTACAACTTTAGCAAAAGAAATACTCCAAAAGATCAAAGGAGAAAAGACATGACTCAAGGCAAAATAACAGAATCGTTCTAGATCAATCATTCCCAATGTTCAAAAATATTCTCCAGCTTTTGAAACTAAAACTTCAAGATGGCTTTGAGACATATGTTCTCGTGATAAAAAGACCCTCAAACACTGTCCAAATCAAATGAAAGAGAATGCATCAGATAAGAAAGTATTGCAGTCAAAAAGAAGAAAGTTCCAATCAACAGTCTTGTTTAGAAATATGATTTTTTTACAACCTGACCTTTGACCAAGAGAACCTCTCCAACGGTCATATTAGCTGTCATGGACCTCCTCAAAGCCTATAAAAGGAACTCCAAGCTTAAAGAAAAATAAGATATCAAGTGCTAAGAAAAAATCATCAATCACTTACATTTATACTTGAAAGTCTGACATTCATCAAGAGAAATCAGTATCATCCATTTATGAATCTATTTTTATTAGCTTACTGAAATCTTTTATAAAGAATCTAAACCTCAAACAAGTGTTGAGATTAATCAGATTCTGCCAAACGCTCTGAATCATTATTGTGTAAACTCAAGACTATAAGAGTTGTTTATAGTTTGAGTAGTTTGTTAGAAAATTCTTTTATGGTTAAAAGGTGAAGTGTAAAATCCTCTCAAGATTGATAGGTGACTTGATTGAACTCCTTTCTGGGTGGAAAGGATTGTAGTATGTAACAGATCAAGGTTGATCTGAACTAGGTGGTGTAAAACCAATAAGTTCTTCGTTTGAACACTTAGTGGAAAATCTCATGAGTGTGAGGATTGAATGTAGCTCGGGTTGGGTGAACCAGGATATATCATTGTGTGATATCTCTTTCCTATCTATATTTAATTTCAGTGTTTCGATTATTAAAGTTAAATAGACAAGTTGATTTTTGTTTTTAACTAACCAAGAACGTTCTCCATTTTCTGTTTCCAGAACCAAGAACGTTCTCCGTTTTCTGTTTTCACAACCAAGATCAATCTTGAGTTATTTTCTTAAGTTTTAACAGGGAATTTTTAAATAGGCAAATTTACAATTCAAACCCCCTTCCTTGTAAATTGACATTGCTACTTCAGTCATAACTTCTAAATTCTACTTTGGGAATATGAAATTATGTATGTTGAGATATTGATTCGCATCAATCTAACAAGTTACCGTATCTAAGTCATTCCCTTAAATTTTAGGTTAACATCCTAATATTCTTCAACTTACTGAATTTTTGAATGTGTTGTGTAGATTCGAATTTCTCCAATATAATACATTAAGATGAGTCCAAGAAAAATATTGGAAAATATATATTTGATATGAAACTCCATCTATTATAAAGTATTGTGAGAAAATAGTTGGAGACTTGTTTATAGCCCATTAGGATGATTATCAATGGATGAATTAATTTTTCCAGCATTAGGGGGAGAGTATAAGCTGATGAAAATGTGAACCAGAAGTTCAAATGAATTACTTGAAATAAATTATCTTATATTGATCATCGTATAAAGCAATGTGAACTAAAAGATCAAAACGTAATTCATTTGCAAAGTTAAGCAAGACTAATATCAGCTGGTAATACTCTTATCAAAATAGATGTCTATATTGGACAATATAATATTAAAAATGAGTCTCAATTGGTTCCAAAGATAAAAATCATCAAACTAAAAAGAAGCTAATAGAAAGAAAAAAGGTGGCTCAATTGAGGATATGAAAATTCCAAAAGAGTAATTTGACATAATTAATTTTCAATTTCAGAAGAACTGATCAGATACTTGAAACTTATGAAAATAAAGAGATCTAATTTAATTGTGTCATAAATCGAATATGATTGAATCGAAAGGAAGTCAACATTGACAATATTTATGTATATAATATAACGTTATATGTGATCAACGATATGAGGATCATGAACTAAAGTTTATTATAGATTATAGACAAAGAAATGTTTTGATAATATAAATTAAGTTAAGCTCGCTTTGCAAAGCGAAAGACTTTTGGACTTGTAGTTCGCACATATGAATATGTTAAGCTAAATAGATATGGTTGATTTTGCGCCCCAAAAAAAGAGAAGAAGAATGGGGAAATACATATTCCCATAAAGTGAATTTAAGAACCTTTTCATAATTGATTAAAGTTAGTAGTCATCAAAGACTCAATTTATATGAAAGATGTGTTACATCGTATTTGTATGGCTCACTTTATAGTGATGATTATAAGAAATTATTCAATGCTTTAATTTTCGTGAGACATACAGTTCAAAATATTGAAGAAATGACTTAATCAAAATGAGTAAGTCTCTTTATGTACTCAAACAATCTAGATGAACATTTTCTAATATTCTTATGTGAGTATTTTCTAAATGGTGCTATGTAAATGACATCATTTGAAATCTGATTGTTTAAAGAAATACTTTGACATGAATATCAAACGAAGAAAAAGATTTGTTTGAGATTAAAAAATGAGCATTTGAAGGATATTTTTGTGAATTATGAAACTTATATAGAAAAGGTCCTAAAATGGTTCTACATGGACAAATACAATCAATTATGGACGCTAAGGTCACCAATTATGAACAATGTCTTTTTAGAGCTTGAGAAAATTATGATTTCTACTTGGTCCTAAAGTACCATACATCAGTGCACTCAAACGCTAATGTATTTTGCTAATTATTTGTTGTTAATCTATTAGACATGTATACATATTATTCTTTATATATACAACGACATTGAAACAAAGTCAAGTATATACTCTTTTACATTAGAGATACATGTTATTTGACTAATTCTCATAATGATATTGATTAAAAAGAAGTTATTTGTTTATATGATGAAGTATACCATTTCATGGAGATATGTGAAGCAAATCAAAACAATAATATCATCAAATGATGAGAAAATTTTATAGCAACATGAGACAAGTCGAAAATGTGTTTTGGCTTAGGCCTATGATTCAACACATACAAGGGACTAATGAAGATAATATTGCATGCACTGCTCAATTGAAACAATGACACATTAAAGAAGATAGAATAAGACATATTCGAGCAAAATATGTAATCACTTGTGATCTTCTACTAAGTGGTGATACAAACATCAACAAAGTCATTTATGTGACAATATCCGATATATCATTACAAAGTTAGTGTTAAGTAATTTTTTTTAACAACTACTACAAATGATTGATCTTTGTCATTTCAAAGATCATTGCCTACACGAGAGGGATAAATAAATATATTATACACTTTTTTTTTCCTTCACCGTGGTTTTGTCTCATGGATTTTCATGATAAATTTTTTAATGAGGTGGTTCCCACAAAAAAGATGATGCACTTTTTTTCTTCACTAGAGCTTTTTTCCACTTGTTTCTAGTAATGTTTTAATGAGACATATCCTCAATATAGGGAGAGTGTTGTGAATATTAGGCATACTAGACCCATCAGTGAATGTCAATTTACTTTGCCCTATAAATAAGTTTCACATTGTAATAGAAACTACATAATAAGAGAATAATACTATTCACTCTCTATTATTCTCTTTTCTCTCCTTCATCTCTATTCTCCTATACCTTAGTCTTGATTTGATTCGTTTCACAGCCTATTTCTAAATATAAACCCCTTTCTATTTGTTAGATATATTGGTTGTTTATTCTTTTAAAATATATTCCTTATTAATACTATCAATTTGTATTGGAATACATAAAATCAACATTAAATACATTTATATAAAGAATAATTTAGTATTCAATTTTATTACCTATACTCCCTGTTATGCTACACACACCTATCAAATTTTCATAAAGTTAGAATACTCAAAATACCCTTTACATTTCACTCATTCTTAAACTATATCTCACCATCACTCACCTCATAATATCTCACATCCATATCACATACTCATATCCCACACTCATATCATATATTCATAGCTCATACTCATTCATAACTCACAACGCTCACTCATAATTTACACCTCATAACTCTCCTCATCTTATTATGCTTAAAGCCACCAAGAAGATATGTTTTACTAATCTATTGAGTTCATATTTTTTCTTTCAAAATCTATGAATTTTATGTTATCTGAGTTCACGTACGTCGTAAATTATACATTACACACAAACTTAAATCATATATCCTTACATATTTTTTGTTCAGGTCAATGTATGTAAACTGAGTTCAAGTACATATAAATTTTGCAGTGATTAGGGGAGGTGCGTACTTGAACTCAATTTATGTAAATGTATGTAAACTGAGTTCAAGTACATGTAAAATTTTGCAGTGAGTAGGGGAACTGCGTACTTGAACTCAATTCACGTAAATGTACATAAATTGAGTTCAAGTATATGTAAAATTTTGCATTGAGTAGGAGAAATGTGTACTTGAACTCAGTTCACGTAAATGTACGTAAATTGAGTTCACATACATGTAAAACTTTGTCGTGAATAGAAAAAATGCGTACTTAAACTAAGTTCACATACATGTACTAAACTGAATTCACGTACATATAAAATTTTGTAATGAGTAGGGGAAATGAGTACATGAACTATGAACGCATATACACACGTGAACTCAGTTCATTTAGTGTGCGTAAATTCAATTCTAGCAGTAAAACGTCGAAGAAGAGAGGTTGAGTGGGAATGAGAGAAGATGAAGATGAAGGAAAGTTGTGAGTTTCAAGATGGAAGAGAAAAAAAGAAGAAGGGTAGAAAAATTTGATTTAATGATAAAAACAATTTAGTCTTTTCAGCAGTGGCTAAGGTGTAACTAGCGAAAGCGAAAATAGGGGGTGTGAGTATGAAAATTGTTTAGTAATAGTCATACAAATTTTTTGGCTCCTAGTATTAGTATTATTATAAGTTTCAGTAATTAGAGTAGTATTTAATTGTTTATAATAGTGAATAAAATTTAATATCTTTTTACATATAATAGTGATTAGAGTAGTATTTAATTATTTATAACAGCGACGAAAATTTGATGATTCTTTTCTGGCTATCACATAGATAAGAGTATTTTTAGCAACATAACTTAAATAAATTTTATATTTATTTTCCTTCGATAATACTTGAGAAAGAAACCCGCAAAACATGACTCGAAAATATATATTTTAGAGGGAAACTTGCCGATCATATCGAAATGCTTTATTATAAACCTTTTTTTTTTCAACCTTGTTTTCAACGTTCACTTTTGTTTCCAAAATAAACAGCCACAACTTCATTCATTTTTTCATAGGAATTTCAGAATTTTGTGGCTTCTGAAAATGTCTTCTGTAACCAACCCAGTTTGCATATCGTTTCAAAGGCCTCAAATTTCTTCACTTTTTCAGTCACCCAAAAGAGCTTCAACCAGTTATGGCTTGATGAAGTCTCGGACATTTCAACTTGAGGCTAAAGATTCAAGCTTGGTGGTTTCTGAGAAGGCCTTGAAATTAAGGCATAGAAGGTCTCCAGTTGTGGCAGCTTTAGCAGCAGATGCTAATGATGATAGTGAAAATGAAATCACAAATGGGTTAGTATTGTGATGGAAAAAGGAGTTTATGGGTGCCTTTAATACATCTTTTTTCATAAAAAAATTACTTTAAAAAAAATAAAAATAAATCACTTACTTCTTTATTGCGCGATGACAATATGAGTGATTAAAAGCATTTTGAAGAATTTGTTAGGGAAAAGAAAATAATGAAATGATGTTTTTTGCTGAAAACTTATAATCATGGTTTTAAAGTGCAGTAGCTATTATGTTGCGAACCTTTATATTGAAGTAAAATGCGGACGAAATTGCTGTTGTGATTCCGTTGCGAAGACTTCAAAAATCATTATGTTGCAGCTGCAATTGTGGTTGGAGATTGCAATTTAAAACCATGCTTATAATTTTACTCTTCTTTTGGAGGCAGAGGTGGTGGTGTGAGGAGAAGTTGGATTGAAATTGTAAAAGTACTTTTTTGTTTTGTTTTAGGAAACACTTTACTTCACAGTTAATTGATTGTGACGTCAAGGTTTGTGATGTCTTTGCAACCTCATCACAAACACAATTTTAACCTTATTTGACTTTAAATTTCTGCAATATCAAGGATCATGACGCAAGAATGCGATTTAGATTTAAAACCTCATGTTTAACATTTTTTTTATATATTTTTTCCTTTTTTAATTGTTTTGATTATTGATGTCCAATTACAGGTCTGTCCAATCCTCAAAGAGTTTTGGTGACAAATTTCCTGCATTGGTTACTGGTTTCTTTTTCTTTATATGGTAAGAATTCCTCCATTTTTTAATTACATTTTAGGTGATCATGAGAAAAATTATGAGACATGGATTAATACTGGTTTGATGTTGCTAAATTGCTCCTACCATCTTATATTAACACATTAACACTAAAGAAGAGCAAAAAGAGAATCTAAAATGCCAAATGAGGAACATTAAGATTGTTCTTGTCTGAAAACATAAGTCAACATCGGGAAAGGTTGACGGTAATAGATTCATCGGTGCTGGTTGTCTCCACGGTGGTGCCAATCCGAGGGAGAGGTACCTGCAAATGACACTCTGATGATTAAATCGGTCGGCCAGCTAAAACTGTCTTGGTACACCTGTTCTGAGCTTGGTCAATTATTCCGGTCGAGTCCAAAGATAATGCAATTTACATGTACATTGTACAGGCTAGATTGTTACAAGCTTGCAATATGTTTTCTGAAATTGTCCTATTTCTATTCTATGCAGGTACTTCTTAAATGTGATTTTCAACATACTCAACAAGAAAGTCTACAATTATTTTCCATATCCATAGTATGTTTTCCTCCATGATTAACTTTACAATTAGGCCAACATAACTGCTCTTTCTAGTTTAACACACCATTAATTTTGTAGCTTTTCATTGATTCCTTTTCTTTTTAAGTGTAACATATGCTAATATTTTCAAATTCTTTTCAGTTTTGTTTCTGTTGTACATCTCCTTGTAGGAGTGGTATATTGCTTTGTTTCCTGGGGTTTAGGTCTACCAAAACGTGCAGTGAGTTATCTTTCCTGGTTAATTATCAACTCTTTTTTTGATGATTCAGAATCAAACTCGATACTCCAAAGTTTACAACACTCATACACACTGCGAACCAACCACTTACGCTAAACCCTGTGGTTTTTAATTCTCAACTCTGAATGCATAGTATAAATTTCAATAACATGTTTTCTTCCAATTGTCAGCCAATGAATAAGGAGCTCTTGTTACTATTGACTCCAGTTGCATTTTGTCATGCCCTTGGTCATGTCATGTCCAATGTATCATTTGCTGCTGTTGCTGTATCTTTTACACATACCATAAAAGGTATTCAAGACTTTTTACACTGTTTTTATAGCTCATTGATTTGAATATTTCATTTATAACTTAATTGTCATTCAGCTTATTAATAAATTTATGTCCAAGTATTCATATACATACATTGATTAATGCATGTTAATCATTAACAATCTGTTGTATTTCCCCTCTTTTGTAGCTCTGGAGCCATTTTTCAATGCTTCAGCTTCTCAGTTTGTCTTAGGCCAACAGATTCCTCTGTCTCTGTGGCTATCTTTGACCCCTGTTGTTTTAGGTAAAAGCTTTTGTCCTTTCTTATTTTCCTTCTGGTTGATTCAAACAAGAGCTTTATTTTATGTATCTTATCTTAATAATATTGTATCTGTTTATATTTTGGCATGTGCACATAAAGTCACCTATGCTTACTTACATATTTATAATCCATGTATTGATTCTTAAAGTATTTAAAGGATATCCAGTATCAATGTAAATCTATTTTACACTGACATCCAATGAAAATCTATTATTTTACCACATCACCCTACTTTTGTAAGGATGTTTTGAAACCGGTAGTATGGCCTGGAAAAATTGTGGCCTCTCATTGGATGACATTGTAAACTTGTTTTACACTATTAATGTGTGTGCATTAAACTCATTCTTAATTAAAACTTGGTAGTTTACTTTCATAATGTTGATTATTTATTTGCTGATATAAGTTTCAATCTAGGTGTATCAATGGCATCACTAACTGAACTGTCTTTCAATTGGACTGGTTTTGTTAGTGCAATGATTTCAAATATTGCATTTACATACAGAAGTCTGTATTCTAAGAAAGCAATGGTAAGATCTTTTATTACATTACTTTTTTTCACAACAAGGTTTTTCATCTTGATAAGCAAGTAAGCATCTTCCAAGTTGTTGTCTGATATTTACACAATCCAAATATTTTTTAATTTTAACAGACTGGAATGGACAGTACGAATGTATACGCATATATTTCAGTAATTGCTCTCCTCTTTTGTATCCCTCCAGCAATACTTGTAAGTTCATTTGTTACAAAAACCTGTAAAATATTAATTTTACTGTTGTATTTTTTATTTTAGAGATTAAAGACTATACATTGTCACTATAAAGTTATTTTACACCGACAACCAATCACCACTCTTCAATTTTCCACGTCATTTTATACATTTTTTAAATAAAAACTTGAAAAATTAAGTTATGTAATTGTTTGATGTGATGGCAACTTCTAATTGGTCGTCAGTGTAAAATAATTTTACACAGAAAGTGCATGTCGTTTAATCTCTTTTTTTACAAGTTTGTGACTGATTGAGTTTTGGGTGGTTCCAGATTGAGGGACCTCAACTCATGGAATTTGGATTTAAAAATGCTATTGCCAAAGTAGGTCTGGTGAAGTTTTTGTCTGATCTTTTCTGGATTGGAATGTTTTACCATCTTTACAATCAGGTAATCTTGTGTTTTAGTTAAAGTTTATTTCTATGTGTGGTACTTTTCTTCTCTGAAGACTCAAGTTGATGTACAAATTTAATGAAATTTTCACAAGTTTTTTTGTTATAATTTCAGCTTGCTACTAATACTTTGGAAAGAGTTGCACCACTAACACACGCAGTTGGAAATGTGTTGAAGAGAGTTTTTGTCATTGGATTCTCTTTAGTGGTGTTTGGTAATTAATTTGATTCTCTTATCATTTGAAAATGCAATCGATCATTGGTGTTAATACTTTTACAAGGAACGTAGTTGTGGTAAATTTGAGTGCAGTCCACATTTAACATAGGTTAAAATGCAAGATAGCTTATGAATTGAAAAATAAGCTATTTTCAATTTTTTCCATAAGCTATCTATAGCTTATGACAACAGATTATAGCTTATATGATGATAATTTGACTTTATTTTATCTGTCTGCTGTTATAGAAATAGCTTATACATGAGCATTTATATGATAAGCACTTATTTAAGCTAATTCTAAGTAAGTTGCCAAATTTAGACCTTTGATACTTATTGTCAAAAGATCAAAGTTGAAGGGGTAATTTTATTTATTGAACATAAATTTTGTTTAACTATATTCCCCTATTTTTATTCTAACATATGATAAAATGTTTGCAGGCAATAAGATATCCACACAAACTGGCATTGGCACTGCTATTGCAATTGCAGGTGTTGCCATGTATTCTCTGATAAAAGCAAACATGGAAGAGCAGAAAAAGGTAAACTTTGATTCAAAACCTAACAATTTTTTTTTTATTATAAGCTCTTTTTGCAATTTTCACGTATATTAAGAAAAATAGATAATGTATATTATTTCCTAAAATACCCTTTTGTATATGTGCGTGTTTAACTTGATTTTTTCATCATTTTGGTATATTTGAAAATAAGTAATAAACATATCTCGTAATTTGAAATGAGACTTATATTTATCGAAATATTTTTCTTAAAAAAGGCTTATATTTAGGTACAGAGGGTAGTAGTATAACCTTGTAATGTTAAAGTAGTAACTTCATTCATTTCATTTCAGAAAGCTGCAGCAGCCCTTGCATCTTAAAGGATTTCTTTCTTCTATCAGCAATTTTGGATCATACTACATTAGAATAAATTTAAAAATGATATGAAAAGCATCTCAGAGAATAAAATATTTAGAAACATATTTCATTGTCTGTGTCTTAAAAAATGAAAACTTTAAGAAGAAGAGGATTGTGGAAGATGTACATCAGGGTGATGAGGCTTATTTTTGCTTCATTTTCTTCATGTTTTAGTATTTATCTGTTGTTGTGTAATTTGTCTACCAGTGGATCTTAGTTTATGGTATCTGCACAACTTGAGTGCAGGGTTTAACCAAGCATAAGTTGCTTATAACCAAAATGTAGGGGAAAACTATTTGGACACAATATTTACTGGTTTCTCTTATATACATATACTACTTGTGGCAACTATTGGTTTAGGACCTTATGCGGTCATGGCGGTCATTGACTATGTGATGTTTCTCTAAGGTGAACATTATATTACTTAAAGAAATGGAGGGTTTAATAATTATGGAATTTATGAATTTCACGTAAAGACGAATTGATTACCTGAATTTCAACTTTGATAGAAACATATTTTAACAAAACTTTATTTACCTTTTACCAAGCTCAAAGTCGACATGCTACACAATAATTTATTCAAATTTAATTTTCACTTGCATTGTTCTCAATTGAAGAGTATTTACATAAAATAACTATCACTAGGGCTGACAATGAACCAAAGCAATTCGAAAATAGTTAAAGATTTGATAATTAGTTCGTTGAACTTGGTTCATGAATCAAATGAGTTGAAATTGAGTTTATTAAATAAATGAGTTGAACTTGAGTTATGTATAGTTCGACCCATTTCGTTCATGAACCAGCTCGATATATAAGTGATTTATTCGTGAATTGATTCAGAGTTATTTAAGTGATACATGATCACTTAATAAAGTCACGTGATTTTTTTTTTAATATTGATTATCCATGTATGATATATATAGATTTATTTGCAATTTTGGTCCATTTATTATTATGAATTCATGAAATTGGTTCCCCTATTTTAAAAGTTGACAGTTATGGTCAATCCCTTAGATTTTTGAACTAAAAAAATGACGATTTGACTTATTTTAAATGACGCTACATACAATTCTATAATAAAAAATCGTCTAGATACATTAATTATTTATGTCATTAATTAAATTAAAAATATGAAAAAATTTTGAATTTGAAAGATAAGTTTTTACGTCATTTTATTCCAATTTCGTATGTGTTAATAATTATATCATATGTCACGTTATTTAAAGCATTTCACACAATCATTTTTAAGCTAAAACATCACAGGGAGGAACCAAAACTGTCCACTTTTAAAATAAAGGGACCAATTTCGTGAATTGATAAAAATAGAAGAACTAAAACTGTAATTAAGTCATATATATTATCAATTTATATCATTTTAAATTAAATTTAGGTGTAAGTATTAAAATGCTTGAAGATGATGTTGAATACATTGTAAAATCATTTTGAAACGAAATAAAAATTATTTGAAAACAAATATTAAGAGATTTTTTATATTATTTGAAAGCTACTACTAAAAATACATACAACTCAATTGGTGAGTTAACGGGCGACAAATGAGTTATAAGAAGAAGATCCCAAATTCAAACTCACGAAAACTAATATAACTACTAATTTACTAACATTTCTTAAAAAAAAAAAATACAACTCCATTGTTTATAAAAAAAACCAAATTCGGTCTCTAATATTATAAAGTGAAATATTGTATTTGTTGTTCAAATCAACTACTTTCGGTGATAATATTGAGTTATAAATATTGTTTCAAGATAAAACTTGTGTCAATTAAAAGATAGAAACAAAGTATATAATTCTGATTTATACCATGAAAGTAAATAAAATTGTTATAAATGTTATATTATTGTTTAAACTTAATTATTTAATTATGTTTAATACTTAAAAAATCTTATACTCAATAAACTCTTTGCAACTTTATTATTGAAGTCCCACGTTGAAAAATATACTCCATTATATTCTCCTCTTTTCTCTTTATAAAGTGTGCACCACCAACAAACGAGACAAAAATAAAATGATAAATTGATCTGAGAAATTGATTTTTAAACCTAACTTAAATTTAAATTATACAGGTTTTAGTTTCATTTTTTAATTAATTTTTATTAATATTTTAACTTAAAGTTGGAAAGAATACATTTGTTTCTTTAATTTTATGTTTTTGGTTCAATTAATTTAAACTATGGAGCTGAATCTGAGTTCAATTTGAAAAATAAGATTGTAATCAACTTGAATCTAATTTCGTGCTGAATTAATTTTTATCAAATCAAGCTGAGTTTCATGGCCAGTAATTCTATTTTTTATTTTTTTTCAAAAACCAAAAGAAATTTTATTCAACTAAATATTATCACAATGATGTTAGTTTTCCTGACAAAAACATTGATTGTTAATCCATTAAACGTTCTAAGGCAAATCAATACTTAGCCATTAATTGAAAATCAATATAACTAACTTAATATATTTGAGTAAAAATATATATGAAATAAACTCAATTCATCTTGACAGCAACTTTTGGATTCAATTTTCCCAAGTGTCAGAAAAGAAAAATAAAGATACAATTTAATATGCATGCGTGAATTTATTTGAATTAAGGCTGATTTATATGGCATACTTTCCTCAGTATTTGGACCAGAAAAACCTATTTTGCATGTGACAAATGAAAATCAGTCTTGATTTGAGAAATATATTAGAAGGGTGGAAGTCCTCTCACGCACCTCCCTCCACCCACATTTTTTCCAGGTGAACACCCAAACAAATATATTATACATACAATATTTATTAGTAGATATTTGACATTTCATATTCGAGCACCAAATTAAAATGTTGCCATTATTTGCAATAGAAATAAATGGAACCACAGGTCCAAACAATTAGGATTGTAATTGCAAATTATTTTACAAGGTTTTCAAATCCTTGCAGCTTCTGGTCGTTGGAAGTACCTAGTACTGGGTTGTCAGAGAGAGTAGTGCAAAAGGCCAAAAAATTAAGAACCACGAAAGAAATGTTCCTTAGTATCTTCTATCCTACTGAATTGGGATCTGTCCTACAATTATTTCAAAAAACAAAAAACTTATACTAGGAAGTTCACTGCTCAGATATCCTTAAAAAAAAAGCAAATTGCATCTTCAACACCCTTCCCCGCTTCATAAACACATAAATACAGAATCGAAAATTCCTTGTGCAACAATCTGCCATGGCTCGACAAACAACAGGATCATCCACCAATATACATACAGGGATTCTCTCAGAAATGGACGCAATAAAAGAATAACTGGCTTATAAATGGTTCATTTCAACCTCAGACAAGTGCACCTGTAAAAAAGATATGCTACCGTATGTCAATATGAAGAGTGGCTTTGGTACCAAGACCATTTTCAATTAACCTTCAAGGGTATGTGGTAAGACAAATCAAACCCTCTAATGCCACAGAAATCAGGGGTTACAAACAAAATAATGCAAAGAACCCCTTCAAAGCAGTCAATCCCGTGCGTACATGCTGAGTGTGTGTGAAACAAAACAAGAATCTCAACAAAAATGTACAGAACTACAATGCAAATGTGAATATCATATAAATTGTTCAAATATTTTATCACATGAAAAGGAGTAAAAACTTACCATTCAAGCCATATCCATACTGTAATTAAGATTAAACAGTATGTTTTGCCGGGCATCTGAAGCCAGACGTAAATTCAAAGATTGAGCAAGTGAGCCCACTCGTTGATTGCTGTCGTTGTCAATCTCTCGTACACACCGCCTTCTGACCTTTTGTAGTGTCGCTTTCAATGGTTCAAATCCAGCAGCTATCTGCCAATTATTTTGACATGTCAATGACCTTTGCAGGTAAAATATACTTAGTGTGTTAGTTTTCTAAACAGAATCATGCAGTTACCATATCATCAATCACTGCTAGAGCAGATTTGACATCCCGGTTAATCAGGTGGGCATCAACAAGCAGGGAATACGACTTTGCATTAGGCTTGACACCCAAACTTACTAGGTGTTCAAACACCTCTGAAGCTTCATGTGTCTGCCAAAAGATAATTAAAGTAGTAAGTAATTAATGGTTGTGAAAAGACATAGAGGAGTGGATGTGAGGGGCAATAAACAGCTTTATAGACCAGATATCATGAATGCATGGCACAAGCAAAACTGATTTTAAGACCAATGCATCCTTTCAAAAGAAGGAGCAATGGTGGTAAAGATTAAAGAGAATGCGCAGAAAGATCGTCTAAGAAAAGGTGAGTAGGGAGAAAGATCACTCGCCTTCTTGAGCTTCCCAAAGGCATACATCAGTCCGTTGTATGAATGAATATCAGGGGTCAACCCAAAAGCAGATCCAATTGATTCAAAAGTTTGGTAAGCTCGATCAAGATCCCATATGTTTGCACATCCTAAAATGATGCAGTTTAGTGCGGCAACAGACTTGTATGGACGCTCAGCACGGCTTAAACTCTCCAGTTGAAAATAAACCTAAATAGAGCATTACATGATTAGATCAACATGCAAATGAAGATATCAATGTAGCAATTTAATATATCACGCCGCTAGATGCAAAAAGGTAGTATAAATGCTATATATGTCAATAACACAGAATTTTGTTTAAAAGTATACATTTAGGAAATAAACAAACTAATGAATATAATGCACAAAATGAAACTTCAGTTAATCTATTTACAACAGATTACCTGTAAATATAATGTCAATATAAAAAATCATAGCAAAATTGGATTAATAACCAATCCTAATGGTTGGGTAATAATGATAGTTCTCTTTAACAGAAAGTAAGACATACAGAATCCAAAGTCTCAAAACCCTTCTTGGAGCATGCGACAACCAATGGATGTAAAGAAGTAAATGGGCAGAACAAGTCGTTAGCTTCTTGATTGGAATCTCCATAAGACATCTCATATTCATGGAGAGTACCAAATGCCTTTTGTAGATTCCCCAGTGATGCAAGGGCATATATCTTTCCAAGATAAGATTCTGGATTAGGAACCTTCTTTTTACGCAATGAGCGGCCCAAAACAGACCATGCTGCCCCTAGCAGCTCAGAATTATAGGTTCTACCTGCAGTCAACATAGCTGACACGACTAAACCTTCATCTACTGAAAGCAACACAGGAGGTCTTGCACGTTCACCATTTACCATCCATCTAGCCATAAACTCCAGGCCGTAATAGGCTAACTTGCTATTATCTTCTCGGATTGCAACTTCAGCAATAAAATTGCACAAGTTCCAGGAAGGGCAAAGGGATTTGTTTTTATCTGTTTCCTGCAGACAACAATGAGAAATCATATATAAACAATGACAAGTTGATAGTGAATCTGCTAATGAAAAATACATTCAGCATCAACAAGATTAACTACTCACCCTGCACTTTTCAATTATTGCCACCAACGTATCAAGCCTTCTCTGTTTGACACAACTCCTCACACAATTCATAAATGTATTCATTGACAACACATTACCATGTTTCAGAGTTAAATCTATATATTTGAATGCAGCATCAATCTGATCTGTTGAAAAGAACATTCCAATGACCAAGTCATATGATTCATCATCAGGGAGAGCCTCATTTCCTGACTGCAGCATCCTGATAAAAAAGCACAGCTTGATACATTAAAAAGAAAATTCTAAATTTACACAGGTACAGATATTAGAAACAATTCATGTCTATTAACATTATGAGTAATTTTGACTGATTTGATATTGGTTTAGCCGTTTAGCATGCTTATTGTCATTTGAATTTTTGATCATTTTGTTCAATAACAATTAAAGATTGGATACAATGCAAGACCAAGCCCTATACTCCCATTCATCTATGTTTAGGAAGCAGAACTACATTAAGAGTGAAAGCTATCCCCTCGTAAAAACCAAACTTCTAGGAGTCAGCTCACCAACAAAACAAATGACAGAGAACCACTTTTATCCACCCACCATTTATGGACTGTTCTTCCAAACTCAATGAGACTGACACAGTAACGACAGTCCCATATCAGCTGGGAATTAGACATGAAATTCCAATTTTAAAGTTACCACTTTCAACATTTAACAGCCTGACTTCTACCATGTGGTTACATTCAATCACTTTACTTCTATTTTCTCAAACTATTCCTAGTGTCCATGTGTCAGTGTTAGGTGTCATGTCCAAACTCCAATGTCCATATCTTTGCTTCACAGCGAGTGGGCTTTCTCCTATATTAGTCTCCAGAAAGCGTAAAGCTCTGTAGTCAGTAGCGGCCGTCGCGTTGCGGAGGCCTTGCGCTACGCAATACAGCGTTGCAGCCATATCGCTTTCGTGGCGGCACAATCGCAGAGATTTCACGAACGAGAAAAGTGAGAAGAAGCCACTACAGATATTTAATTGCAAAATGTCAAAAGTACCCTAATTTTTTTTAACAATTTAGGGTTTTTTCGTTAGTGTTCGTTTTTACTTTTTACTGCTGGTAATTTTTTAGGTGTCCTCATCGTGACCTTTCTTTGCATGAGTGAGTGCTTTTTTCTTTTTTATGAAAAAGGATATACTTCATGATCACGGCAAACTTGTTCTCTTCTCTCCAACCCTTCTAATGTTCTTTGCACCCATTTCCCTCTTCACAGAGCCCACCTTCCCCTCTTCTCTGCAACCACTCTTCTGCTCCCAGTTTCTTTCTTCTCTGCGCCAACTTGTTCTCTTTTGTGCTCTGTTTTTATGTTTCTACTTTTCTATTTCTGCACCAACAGTCCCTGTTATTTTGAGCCTTACAAGCTATTAGTTCCTTTGATTTATATATTATGTTTGAATATTAGATGTGTTATTTTGAGTCTTGGAGGCTATAATTTTTTTGTTATTTTGCTTAATATTATGTTTGAATATTAGTAGCAATGAACTTTCATGATTAGTTATAAATATGTGTTTAATTTTGTGCATTATTCTATTTTAAGCCATTGTATGTGTATGGTATAAAGTGCTTGAATTGTTTCCCTCAACTTCGACATAGCGGCCATACTGCTACCCTCTACACCGCTATAGCTATTCGGGGATCGGCTGCTACGCTATCTGCTACTGACTGCGTAAAGGACGTTTACATTTTCTAGACAAAGTATTTTCATCTTAACAACAATTGACGATAAAATAGTTAGTTAAGATAGTGTACGGCCAACCCATTGACTATTCTTTTAGCATTGTTATCTGTTACTACCATTTTCCCTATAAAACAGAAAAAACATCCCTATTAACAGTAATTACCAATACTGACCAAATCGACAATGGCACAGAAACTGGAGAGTCTAAAACATATTCACAAATTCATTTCATACCATACAACTAGCTACATGAAAAAGTAAAACAAAATAACAAATATATCAGTTAGCTTGATCTTCTGCCAAATACTGACCAAAAAACATACATAAAACTTAAGAGGGCGTATATAAAAACTCATTAATATCTTATTTAGACTATACATTAAAACATATAAGTACTCAAATTAACATCTACATGCACATATTTAAGATCCTCAATTAAATTATTTCATTTCACAAATACACATATGAAATCTAACCGTTCAATGAGTTTTTCAGCAGCAAGAGTCTCGCCAGCTTGATGCATAGCCTTAAGAACCAAATTAAACGACGCTGTATTAGGCGAAACATTGAAATGTTCCATCTGAGCTAATAAATCAAGCAAATCAGCAGCAGAAGCACCAATCATTAGATTAGCCCTAATATAATGATTAAAAAGATTAACATCAGGTTTATTAGGCTTCCCATTTTTATCCAAAGACCTAACCCAAACTTCAAACAAATCCTTCACATCATGCCACCGTTGCGAAGCCATCCAATCACCGAACATATCAAGAAGCGCGTGGGAATCATAAGTATCAGTGACTGAAGCGCGCGTTAAGAGTCCGAAAGGTGTTACCGCGTTGTTGGATGAGGATGAGGATTTCGGAATCGGGTTTCGCCAATTCTCGTTGTAGAGTGGACTACCCGAAGCTGGATTCGGAGGAAGAAACGAAGCTGGTGTTGATTGGTTCGGCGTTGGTTCTGCTAGTTCGGCTTCTTGAGAATGGAATGGGAATGTAGTTATGGTTTTGATTGTGATGTGGCTGGTTTTTGTTAGGAGAGAACGTGTTCGATTTAGGATCGCCATTTGCGACGCCATTGGAGGAGTTGAGAGTGTGAGTGAAGTTTGTGTGCGTGTGTGTTTGTTTTATTGGTTTGGGTTTAACGCATTTAGGGTTTTTTGGTTCGGAGTTAGGTTCGGTTTTTCTGGGATAGCTCCGATTGGGAAAGGTGATGAATTTTTTATTGTGGGTGATGAAATGAAATGGTAGATTCGGATTCGGGTTTTGCCTTTCGTATGTGTTGAGAAGTCGGGAGTGGGTTTGGGCCTAAGAGGTATAGTGATGAAATGTTGGGCCGTGTTCGAAGGGAATATTTTACCTCATTTCCCTTTTATTATACTTCTACCCTTATATTTTACACAAACTACTTATTTTATCTTTTTCCAAAAAACAAAAACAAAATAAATTGTCCACTCCACTATCTTTAATCTCTGTTCAGCAAAATTGAAGGTTTGACTTTTTCTGAAAATAAATGTGCTTTGGAAGAACTTAAATTAATTTTTTGGGAATACAAATTTGTTCTAAAAAATTTAAAGTTTGAGTTTTTCAGAATATTTTTGAGTTCTAGAAAACTCAAACTTTAATTTTTTTGGAACACAGAGCAACCAATCACGGTCCTATCGATACTTATTAACACTTGACTGGTGGCAATGTTTGCACATATTGTGTTATGTTTTCTTAGAGAGGACATGAGACGTGGGGGCCAGTTTGTTAGTAGTAAGGGATCACCGAAGGTTGCTTCATCCTTAGCATCATCGAGGATGTTAGAGTATGCTCAGGGGCCATCCTAGGCTAATTGGTTGGGAATCATAAGGATTTAAATTTATCCAGTTTTGTGTATTTTGACTAGTGTAGAATTGTCACCTCATAATCGAATCTTTTGTTGGTATTCGTCGTCATATTGATGCTTTGTATTTTGGTTATACCTTTGTATATGTGGGGCACTTTTGAGGCCCACAAGATATCTGACAGTGTGCCACTATATTTCAATATGTACCTACATTTTTTCCTTGTTTCTGTAATTACTACATGTCATTATATGTTTTATTTTTGTTGTGCGAATAAAATTCAAATAAATTTTTATTTTCAGTACGAGGACATGTATGAGTATCATTGGATGGGACTTAGATTGTCTTATTGATAATATTTCAGAGCAACTAGGTTTTTCAATCCATAAGCTAATGAGATAAATTTCTTTTAACATAAATAATTCCTTAGCAATTTTTAAACAAACCTTAGAGTTGTTATTATGTACAAATTATTTTTTCAACAATTATTTTTTACCTCTATCTTTATTAAATATTGAATTAGGGTTTCATTTTTTAGGTAGGGTTTATATCCTCATGGAAGCTACACTAGAGCTTTATTTGGTAAACTTTAGAAGTTATTAGTAAGTCCTAATCCCTATTTAACAGCTCCGTTATTTTAAACTCTATTATGCTCGAGGATTATCCTAAATTCACTGAAATATTATATTCGGATATCTGATTAATTATGGGTCATTACACATAAATAGACTTATTGTTGATGTGACGTTTTGAGGAGCTTAATTATGGGAAGTCACATGTCAAGACTAGAATGCTTTGATTACTTAGATTGACACTCTTTAAAGGTAGGGGAATATTTTGTATTTGTTGTGACAATTAGCATAAAATAGTTTAAGATATATGTGTAGTGTAACACCCCGAGTTTAAAACACAGCGCGAGTGTATTTTTTTTTTCAATAAATGATTAAAATGAGTTTTCCAAAATTAATGTCAAGGGAATTAAAATAAAATTTTCATCAGTTCATTTCAAAAGAGAACACCCGGCTTGTGGCCACTAAATAGCATCAGAGTGCAGAATAATAAAGTGGAAAAGTCATACATTAATTCCCCAAAATAAAATTACATTTCCCAAAAACTCAAGACCCTATACAAAAGTCTAGTCTGATCATGCACTAAGCTACAGTAGCACGGTCTCCACCGTATCCTCTATAAGTCTCGTCTTCAACCAGCTGTCCGTCCCTCTGCATTGTCCACGTAGACTCCATACGTGAAAATCAGGGGAAACTAACGACGTTTCCGTCGTTAGTGTATCCGTCGGTCGGACGGGTTCGGGTAACATCTGAGGGCAAAGCCCAAAGTCCACAATAATAGCAAGGGTCACCGACCGAAATTAACAGATAATCACATAGCATATATTTCACAGCAACAAATATATACATGGCATATCATATGATGATGAGGAAAATAATAATGCTCATTTGAAATTTAATGACATATATGCCTTTTCAAAAACAGCAGCCAATTATTATGAAATATGTGGTAAGTACAAACAACACCTCAACAAATCACAATCATTAATCAGAAATTCAGATTCTGTACAGTACTCACACACATCAATTTCCAACCATTCATCATATAATCAATCGTGACCCACCGGTCAATCACCCGATGCAATATGTATATGCTCAAGTACTCAACTTCTTGGAATTACCAAGGTGCAGTCGCTCACAGACCAGCACACGTGCAGTCTCTCATGGACCAGCACGATTTATATATGTCAGACTTTAACGGCCCTCAAGACCAGGGTGCAATCTCTCAACAGATCAGCACCTAGTGCAGTTGCTCAACAGACCAGCACTCGTGCAGTCGCTCAACAGACCAGCACGTTTTACAAATGGAATGGACTGTCCAATACACGCGCAACCATCCCGTAGCCCGGATAGAATAGACCGTCTAATACACGCGGAACTACTCTAAACCCGGATAGAATAGACCGTCTAATACACGCGGAACTATTCTATAACCATCAGGGTCACTACAATTACATGTATTAGCCTCTCACAGGCCAAATACACAGAAGTTAAATCCTCGCACGGATAGAATGGACCGTCTAATACACGCGGAACCACTCCGTAGCCCGAGTAGAATAGACCGTCTAATACACGCGGAACTACTCTGACCCCGGATATAACAGACTGTCTAATACACGCGGAACTATTCTATAACCCATGGTTACTACTTAACTTCGCGGCCCATCACGGCCACCGCATCAACTCTGTGGCCCATCGCGGTCACCACTTGACTATGCAATGCATGAATATGCAATGTTTTCTCTTCACTAAAAACAGTATGCAAAATCATAAAAATTCATGCCATCCCACCTTATTTCAAAACATCTCAACATAATCAATATCATCATCAACACATCAATGATTAAATAGTCAAGCAATAATTAACAATTCACATTATCTCACAAATTCCATACTTAATCATCTCAAGTCTTTCCATTGTTCCCCAAACTCTTAAAATTCACAAAATAGTGTTAAAACTGAGATTTATGGAAAATACGAATCTGTATTCGAATACAGAGAGACTGTATTCGAATACAGGAGCCAAAACAGTGCAGAATTAATACTCTATATTCGAATACAGCCCTCTGGTATTTGAATACAGAGGCAGTCTCAGTGCACAAATCAACATTTTTCACTACATCATTAAAGGTTTTCAAAACATCATCCTCTCCTCTTCAAAACTATATCAAGGACTCCATTTTAAATCCTTCTCAAAGTTTCCCAACACTTTAAAATTCACAAGGCAGAGTTTAAAACTTGATTTTCTGGAAAACACAAATCTGTATTCGAATACAGCTTCATTGTATTCGAATACAAAAGCTAAAAACTGAGTTTCTGGAAAAACACGAATCTGTATTCGAATACAGAAGCTGAAACTAGTGAAAATCTGCAATTTTAACATTCTGTATTCGAATTTAGCATGCCTGTAAGTCGAATACAGAAGACAAAACCAGAATGATCAACATCAAAACATCAAAAACAGAAGCAGAATGATTAACATCAGAACATCAGGAATAGAACCAGAATCAGAATGATTAACATCAGAACATTAGAAACAAAACCAGAATCAGAATGGTTAACATCAGAACATCAGAAACAGAACCAAAATCAGAATCAGAATCAGAATCACCAACACCAGAACATCAGAAACAGAACCAGGAATGATTAAAATTAGAACATCAGGAATAGAACCAGAATCAGAATGGTTAACATCAGAACATCAGAAACAGAACCAGAATCATCAGAATCACCAACACCAGAACATCAGAAACAGAACCAGAATCAGAATGATTAAAATCAGAACATCAGGAACAGAACCAGAATCAGAATCATCAACACCAGAATATCAGAAAACAGAACCAGAATCAGAATCATCAACACCAGAACATCAGAAAACAGAACCAGAATAATCAACTTCAGAAACAGAACCAGAATGATCAACATCAGAAACAAAACAGAATGATTCACACCAGAATCATCAGAAGCAAAACAGAATGACTCACACCAGAATCATCATAAGCATAAACAACAGAATGATTCTTCCAGAATCATCAGAAGCAACACATAATGATTCACACCAGAATCATCAGAAGCAGAAACAACATAATGATTCACCCAGAACCATCAGAAGCAACACATAATGATTCACACCAGAATCATCAGAAGTAGAAACAACAGAATGATTCACCCAGAACCATCAGAAGCAACATAGAATGATTCACGCCAGAATCATCAGATGCAGAAACAACAAAATGATTCACCCAGAATCATCAGAAGCAACACAGAATGATTCACACCAGAATCATCAGAAGCAGAACAATAGAATGATTCACACCAGAATCATCAGAAGCAACACATAATGATTCACACCAGAATCATCAGAAGTAGAAACAACATAATGATGCATCCAGAATCATCAGAAACAACACAGAATGATTTATCTAGAATCATCAGAAACCATACAGAATGATTCACACCAGAATCATCAGAAACAACACAGAATGATGTTGGAACCAAGTTGGTTCTAAATAATCTGGGTTTTGATGTGTACAAATACTACTTAACTTCGCGGCCCATCACGGTCACCGCATCAACTCTGTGGCCCTTCGCGGTCACCACTTGACTATGCAATGCATGAATATGCAATGTTTTCTCTTCATTGAAAACAATATGCAAAATCATAAAAATTCATGCCATCCCACCATATTTCAAAACATCTTAACATAATCAATATCATCATTAACACATCAATGATTAAACAGTCAAGCAATCATTAACAATTCACATTATCTCACAAATTCCATACTTAATCATCTCAAGTCTTTCCATTGTTCCCCAAACTCTTAAAATTCTCAAAACAGTGTTTAAAACTGAGATTTCTGGAAAATACGAATCTGTATTCGAATACAGCCGCTCTGTATTCGAATACAGGAGCCAAAACAGTGCAGAATTAATACTCTGTATTCGAATACAGCCCTATGGTATTCGAATACAGAGGCAATCTCAGTGCACAAATCAACATTTTTCACTACATCATTAAAGGTTTTCAAAACATCATCCTCTCCTCTTCAAAACTATATCAAGGACTCCATTTTAAATCCTTTTAATCCTTCTCAAAGTTTCCCAACACTTTAAAATTCACAAGGCAGATTTTAAAACTTGATTTTCTGGAAAACACGAATCTGTAATCGAATACAACTTCCTTGTATTCGAATACATAAGCTAAAAACCGAGTTTCTGGAAAAAGACGAATCTATATTCGAATACAGATCCCTTGTATTCGAATACAAGGGATCTGTATTCGACTACAGAAGCTGAAACTAGTGAAAATCTACAATTTTAACATTCTGTATTCGAATACAGCATGCCTGTAGTCGAATACAGAAGACAAAACCAGAATGATCAACGTCAGAACATCAGAAACAGAACCAGAATTAGAATGATTAACATCAGAACATCAGGAATAGAACCAGAATCAGAATGATTAACATCAGAACATTAGAAACAGAACCAGAATCAGAATGGTTAACATCAAAACATCAGAAACAGAACCAGAAACAGAACCAGAATCAGAATCACCAACACCAGAACATCAGAAACAGAACCAGAATCAGAATGATTAAAATCAGAACATCAGGAACAGAACCAAAATCAGAATCATCAACACCAGAATATCAGAAAACAGAACCAGAATCAGAATCAGAATCATCAACACCAGAACATCAGAAAACAGAACTAGAATAATCAACTTCAGAAACAGAACCAGAATGATCAACATCAGAAACAAAACAGAATGATTCACACCAGAATCATCAGAAGCAAAACAGAATGACTCACACCAGAATCATCAGAAGCAAAACAGAATGAAGAATCATCATAAGCATAAACAACAGAATGATTCACCCAGAATCATCAGAAGCAACACAGAATGATTCACACCAGAATCATCAGAAGTAGAAACAACAGAATGATTCACCCAGAACCATCAGAAGCAACACATAATGATTCACACCAGAATCATCAGAAGCAGAAACAACAGAATGATTCACCCAGAATCATCAGAAGCAACACAGAATGATTCACACCAGAATCATCAGAAGCAGAACAACAGAATGATTCACACCAGAATCATCAGAAGCAACACATAATGATTCACACCAGAATCATCAGAAGCAGAAACAACATAATGATGCATCCAGAATCATCAGAAACAACACAGAATGATTCATCCAGAATTATCAGAAACCACACAGAATGATTCACACCAGAATCATCAAAAACAACACAGAATGATGTTGGAACCAAGTTGGTTCTAAATAATCTGGGTTTTGATGTGTACAAATACACTTGATGGAATCTTATTTTGAACTTGAATTACTACGGTAAAAACCATCAGAAGATGAATGTATAGAGGATACATTCTGAATTTACAGAAGATGCATTTCTGGAATTATCAGAAGATAAACTAGAATGTCCAAAACCGACCAGAAGATAACTTTGGAGGCTTATATCAAACAGAAACAAAATCAGAAGAACATCTGGAAAACATCAGAGGGAAGCCTGTCATAATATGAATTGCTCCAAACAAGAATGATTCAAATATCAGAAGCAATCAAGAAGTTATACTGATCAGAGCATAGCCTGGCAGTGTAATTTCAACACAGTCCATACTTGTCCAGAAGTGACCAGAAGATATCTTTGATGGACTATATCAAAGGGAATAAATATCAGAAGATTCTTTGGGCCATTCTATTGTGAAACCTGCCATGTGGAGAGTTGTTGCAGGCCATAAGTTGTCAAAAGCAAGAAGTAATCCAGAAGATAATTTGACCAGAACATGGTATGACAATCGAATTTTGAATACCCAGACTTCGCCCAGACTTCATCCAGAATTGATCAGAAGAAGCACAGAATGGTTCATGCCAGAATCATCAGAAGCAGAAACAACAGAATGATTATCAGAATCATCAGAAGCAGGAAACAGGATGATGATCAGAATCATCAGAAGCAGGAAACAGGATGATGATCAGAATAATCAGAAGCATAATTTCTTCTTCTGTATTCGACTACAGGGCTCGTAGTCGAATACAAGTTTGAAAACTTAAGTAAAACAGAAATTTTACAGGTTGTAGTCGAATACACACATGTTGTATTCGAATACACCTTCGAAAACCAGTGAAAATTTCCTGAGATTTCAACATTTTTCAAACTGTTTTCTTTTAAAACAAAAACCAAACAACAAAACAGACTCAACACTTTTTTTTTCCAGACAATACTTCCCTCATTAAAAATCCATTTTCTTTTAAATCATCAACATCACCAGAATCATTCACAACAGAAACATAATCAAAATCATTAACACCAAATCATCCAGAACAGAAACAGAATGATCACACCAGATTCAGAACATGCATCTCCAAACTACATGCAAGGCATTTTCAGCATTCTTACACAAACAACACAACATGCAAGCATATTCTAGTCTTTCTCAAACATCAGAATAATCATGTAAGCATTTCAGCTTTCACAACACATCAGAATCACATGCAGCATCACAGAGCAGCAAAACATAATGCATTTTTGCATTTTAAAACTATTTTTCCAAAACAGTTTTATGACATGCATTTTAATCATATTTAAAATAACATGCCAAAACGTTTTTCAACTTTTCCACACAAATAAAACAGCTTTGCAGTAACAACAACAACATCACAGATTCCTTACACATCACAAAAATGCATTATCTTCATTTTTCAAACATGTGATTGCAAAATAGTTTTTTTCTCTTCAAAAACAAAATGAAACAACAAGCATTTACAGCCCTAATGCAACTAGAAAGTTGGAAGGTGCCCTTACCCTTGTTGCGTGTTCTGCTACTTCTCTCGTTTCTGATTCTGCTCCCATTTGCGCGTCCAAAACCGGTGAAACTGCAGCTTGCGTTTGCTGCTACGAAACTAGGTTCTTTAGCTCCGTAATGAGGTGGGGATTAACTTTAATATTGGGGGTTTTCTTGTTTGGTGTTTGTATGTTCAAGTAATGGCACTTTGAAGAGTTCCCTCTTTTTCTTTTTCCTTTGAAACTGTGAAACAGTTGTCAGAAAACAGGGGGCAGAATGGGAGAAAGGGTACTGTTACATGCAACACTATTACATGCAGAATGGGGAGGTATGGAGTTCTAATTTTTCTCTGCCTCCTCACATGTACTTATAGAGCCGCTTAGGTGCCACCTCACCAAAATTAATGTTAAAAAAATGATGAATCCTTCAGCACTTTATTGTCTTGTAATTAGCCACTAATCCTCATTTAACTTGTCCGATTAATTTAATTACTCGTAATTAAATTAATTTAATCTTCATCCAATAATTTTAATTCATCTTCCAAAATAAATATTTATATATATATATATATATTCACTCAAAACATACATATATTAAATATTTTACAAATATTCCCAAAATATCCTTAATATTAATTCCAGAATTAATATTAAATTTAAGGGTTTTACATGTAGGGTGACTCAAGCCCTACTATACATAAAAAGCTAATGAGAGCTCATGCTCATTAGGCGACTCTTTAGAATATGTAATTGAGGTTATTCCATTTTATGTCCTTTTTACTAAGATTACCTCCCATAAACTATTGGGAGTTGTTTACCACCTATTTTGTTGTGTGTGCTTTTATGACTACTTGTGTACTTGTTATTTGCAATACTTGACTTTGTGATTGTTATTGTAAAATTAGGATGACTAATTTTCTTAAATGAGATATCATGGATGATTTAGTGAGATTAGGAAGTGCGGAAAATGTGAGGAAATATTGATTATGAATAGTGAGGATCACATTAATTAGTATTTAAGAAGTTGATATATGATTATGATGGACAATACTTTGCCTAAAATGGTAATATTATGATGGTACTTTAGATGAAGAGTTAGGATTTGTGGGTTTGAGATACCAAGACGTGATGTGTGAGATCATATAAACTTGGATTATGGTCGAATAAATCAACTAACGTGTATATTGGCACATGAGATTGATTGTTGGCTCGATCCCAACAAAGATTAATATTATTATTGCACACTTGGCTGGATGACGCTGTCAATTAAGTCATACATGGGTCTTAAATTGGTTGTGATTGACTTACAATACTTTAGAGTCTGTATGAATTCAAGTGGCACTTGATCCAAGCATTAGAGAGTGTTTGTGGCACTATAGCTAGAGATGACCAACATTAGAGCATATAGATGAGGTTGCATTTCAAATATGAATTAAATGATGGATTAATCTATGTGCTTACTTGTGTTTGACATATATATTACATTCATCTCATCTTTTATATTTGTACATACATCTTAACCCCTATTACTTTGTTTTCTTGTACCTTTACTTTATGGTAGGTTCTAATATGGGAGACATAGCTTTGAAGACTATAGCAGTAAAAAAAAAGTGACCTTAATGTCCATCCTAGAATAATTAGTAGGGCTACTAGCATCGTTTATTTGTTGAAGCAATCAAAATATTTTCTTTGTAGCTCTAAAAAATATGTTATGAATATATTGGCTTATATATGAATACACTAGTAGTTATGTGTTCAATACTTGATATGTGTTTCTAAAAAGTTTTAAATTATTGAGAATTTTATATAGTTGGTTTAGTGTGTTTCAAATTGTATCATTCATGTTGTACATGTTATAAGTAACTAGCGCGCAAATAGACACAAAGTACCGTTGTAAGAAAGTTGATCCTAAACATATACTTATATTTATGTGTTTATATTAAAAGTGAAAACACAATACCTAAATTTGAGCTAAAAAATATCACTATAAACATCATTTATAATGAAGTTTCCATCTCTGTCTTAAATTTTTCCATCTTTAATTAGGATGTTTGTGTTAGCCTTAGAAACATCTCTAGATAAAACAAACATATAATTGTTTGTGCTAAAAGCATGTTGTGGAAGATAAATTTCAACATAGGAATGATTTTTCTTCGCGACTTGTTTATTGTCATTGCAATACTTGGCTTAACAAGAAACTGTTTCCTAATAAGCACAAAAAGAAGTCATGCATTCATAGTCGTCCTATTAGGATTTCCACGCCCAACATATTTTAAACCAAAACCACGACATAGTAATTTCATTCTATTACATAGGTCAAATTTGGGTTCTATGCTTCGCAACAACGTGCACATTTCTTAACCTTTAAAATGTGTGGTGACAAACCATCTGGAGTAATGGTGTGAAAAAAATGTTCTTGCTATAAGTTGCGTGTGTCCCCTTCAACCTCGTCAAATGATAAGAAAGTATGTTCTTGTCCATAAAAATGATTGATAATTATGTTATTAAGTTTTTTAACTTCATCATTTCTTTGTGTAAGTATGACTCTTTCTACTTTATAAAAAGCATCACATCCATGAGATTCTATTTAGGAAAATATTTTTTTGTATGAGACTTTGTATTGATCTTTTTCATTCCCATTATATTGAAATTTGGTTGGATACCATCACTGTTTCTTGTAGGTTCAACACCATCACCAATACAAATAAGAAATTGTGCAAAATATCTTGCATTGATCACATATTTTGGCACAAAGTAGGACACTTGTGTTAACCCATAAATGAGACTTAAAAATGTGCACCAATATCATTTGTGCCTTAGTGCCTTTCTTTATAGTAGGGATTTCTTGACAAAATATCCTCCAATTATCATCACTTTCCCCCTAAATGGAGCAATAATATCTTAAATTTCTTGTAATGTTCGATCTAATGCCTCCAAAGCATATTTGTGCATCATGGGTGCTTCGACCTAAATGATTGTTGTTGTTTCTCTGATTAAAATGGCAACATAAATCGCGAGTGTTTAATTCAACCACCAGGTAATAACGTCACAACTATACCAGATGAGGTGGTTACTGAGACAATTTTTTCCGTACTTCTTAAACTTGCAACTAAAGAACGATAAATGAATCTATTACATTCATAATGGTATTGAAAGCAATCATTTAGTCATTGCTTAAGTTTCCTATTAATTCTATGTCTTCATTGAGATTTTGGATCGATAACACTTCCTATATGATCCTTGGCACTTGATTTTCTTGAGGTGTGTCGATTATTAATGTTGGTAGATCATATTTTGTGATATCTTTTTCATGTTGGATCAGAAGGTCATTCAAGCCCCTCAATAGCATATTAGTCAAAAGTGTTTCACTGTTAATTCCTGCTATAACATAATCATCAACCATTGCATAGTAAAAGTTATTATAGAGGCGTCTAACACTAGTTGGTTCACAAAAATTCAATATAGTCACAAACAACCTCCTTAAATCATATGTCATTTATAGACGTGATACTTCTTCTAAGCATTCACAAATACTACTATCACTCTATAGAATTCCCCCAATGATCTGTTACTTTTTTGAATGCGGAGAAGCAAGTGTCATTTATTGAAAGCAAGTATTTCCAAGCGGTTGGACCTCTTAAATGAGATAACAAAACACAAGTAGAATTTCTCTCTTTCAGATAGTGATATAATATATATCCAACCAATAAATTTAATTTTTGACCTTCTTTGATGTCATTCCTTATCCCTTTTGTGCCTATAATAATGTTTTAGAATCTCTTTGTACAAATAACTTCTTGATTTCGCATTTCTACAATTTAGTGAAAAAAATTGTGTGAGCATTGTTTTGGAGTTATGGTTATCATTTAGTAGATTTTTGATTCATTGGTGGTTATAAAATTGTACTTGTTGGTAGGCATGACAACGGGGTGGATGCTAGTTTTACCCCCACCTCCGCACCCGATTAGTCGGGAAATACTCGCATCCGCCTCCGTTTTTTATTGGGTGTGAAATTTAAATCCACATACCCGCCTACGACGGGGTTCAAGTTACCTCGTTCGCACCCGGACTCGTTCATATATATAAAATAATAAATTTAAAAGTCATATTTATTATAATTAATATAATAAAATAATTATTGTTATACAAAAATAAAATTAAAAAAATATTAAATATATCAACAAAAAAATTTCAATATATTGAATATGTACATGTAGATATAATTTAAAAATGACAATAATATTACTAACGGTGCAGTTTCCCTAAACCCTAAACCACAAATTTAAATCTACATCCTCGCCTGTGACGGGGTTCAGGTTTCCCCGCTCGCACCCGCACTCATTCATATATGTAAAATAATAAATTTAAAAGTCATATTTATTATAATTAATATAATAAAATAATTATTGTTATACAATAATAAAATAAAAAAATATTAAATTTATCAAAAAAATAGATTCAATATATTGAATATGTACATGTATATATAATTTCAAAATGACAATAATATTATTAACGGGGCAAGTTCAGGTGCATGGACGAGGTAGATATGAACAAAGTGAGGCGAGTTTTCTTTGTCGTAATCAAGACGGGTTCAGATGGGTACTCGTGGATGCGAGTTGTGTTGCCATCCCTACATGTTGGCGATTTGCTAAGTGAATTGGTAATCTTTCAACAGAAAGATATAATCGATAAAGGGTGAATTTAAATATTTCCATATCGCCTCTGGAGCACATATCCATCTTGCATCAATATATTGTTGAACCTTCATTGCAACTCGATCAAACCCTTTGTAAACATATGTTGGAACCAAGTTGGTTCTTACAATTAAGGTTTTGATGTTAACAAAAGTATTTTATGAAAATAACATATTTGACTTCGAAGAAGAATGCAAAAATCAGAGGATGACGTCACCAGATGATACCACCAGAAGATGACGTCACCAGAGGATGACATCACCAAAAGATACAACCAGAAGATACCACTAGAAGATATCAACGTCACCAGAAGATATCAATGTCACAAGAAGATACCTCCAAAAGATGTCACCAGAAGATACCTCTAGAGGATACCAGAAGATATCACCAGAGGATACTAGAAGATGTCATCAGAGGATATCACCAGAAGATCTCATTAGAAGCAAAAATCAGAGGATATCATCAGAGGCAAGAATCAATGACATCATTAGAGGATATCATTCATGGTCCAGATCAGAAGGAAACATGGTCCAGAAGAAGACATGGTCCAGATCAAAAGGAAACATGGTCCAGAAGAAGACATGGTTCATATCAGAAGCAAACATGGTCCAGAAGATAACATGTGTTGAGGAAAAAAACCTTTTTGATATATGTTTTAATGACAACAAACCTTTTAAATTAAATGATTGAGTTTTATGAATGGTGATCTACTAATTATTGCACTTGAGTTTTGTTTAAGGAAAAAGGCTATGAATCAAGCTGTTCCAACAAGACAAATCAGTCTACAGAAATGTCCAGAATGATCAGTCTCCAGAATGTCCAGAATGATCTGCTGTCCAAAATGATCTTATGTCCAAAAATGATTATCATTCTCCAACATGTTAACATCAATCTCCAACATGTTAACATTAATCTCCAGCATGTTTAACATCATTCTCTAGCAGTGTATCATCAGTCTCCAAATTGATAAACAATCTCCAGCAGCAAACATCTTTCTCCAGCAGGATTAACAACTATCTCCAGAATGATCAAACATCATCCTCTAGTATGATAACATCATTCCAGAATGATACAATCATTCTCCAACATATTGAACATCATTCTCCATCCTTGTTACATCCTTCTGCAGCTTGACTGCCAAGAACGTTGAACGATCTTGAAGTATATAATCATCAGAGGATACTATCAGAGGATATCATCAGAGGATGACGTCACCAGAGGATGATGTCACTAGAGGATGATGTCACCAGAGGATGTCACTAGAGGATACCTCCAGAAGATGTCACCAGAGGATACCTCTAGAGGATACCAGCCTCAAGAGGATACCAGAAGATATCTCCAGAGGATACCAGAAGGTATCTCTAGAGGATACCAGAAGATATCACCAGAGGATACCTCCAGAAGACGTCACTAGAGGATACCTCCAGAAAATACAATAAGAGGATACTATCAGAGGATACCTCCAGAAAATACAATCAGAAAATACTATCAGATGATACCTCCAGAAAATACTATAAGAGGATACCTCTAGAAAATACAATCAGAGGATACCATCAGATGCAAAAATCAAAGTATGAAAGAACAATACTGATCAAGAACACAGTTTCAGCCCAGTCAAAACAGAAATTAAAAATAGTCAAAAGTTGGATTATTTTTAAGAAAAAATATTGCCTCTGGTTAAGCCTGACAAAAGCACTACCAACGATTCTATTGACCTCCATTTACTGCTCTCACACCTAAAAAAGGAAGGCCAAAGCTCAGGGAAAAAGTAGAAGTTCAAGTGCTAACTAGTCTCATAAAATCATTCACATTCACATACTTGAAAGCTTCTCAATCACAAACAAATGATTCAGTTCTGTTTTTCTTTTTCATATCAGAATCATTCTATTGAATTATTTTGTCAAGAATCTAATCTCAAACATGAGTTGAGCATACTCATATTATGTCCAAAATCAAAGACATTCAAGTGCCAAGATATATCATCAATCACTCACATTCATACTTGAAAAATATCACAAGAAATCAGTAACATTCATTCACGAATTCATTGTTGTTAGCTTACTAAAATCTCTTGTAAAGAATCTAAACCTCAAACAAGAGTTGAGATTTAATCAGATTCTGTAAAAACACTCTACATCATTATTGTGTAAACTCAAGACTATAAGAGGTGTTTATAGCTTGAGTAGTTTGTTTAGAAAATCCTTTTAAGGTTAAAAGGTGAAGTGTGAAATCCTATCAAGGTTGATAGGTGACCTGATTGAATTCCTTTATGGGTGGAAAGGATTGATGTTTGTAACAGATCAACGTTGATATGAGCTAGGTGCTGTAAAACCAAGAAGATTCTAGTTTTAAACACTTAATGGAAAATCTCACCGTTGTGAGGACTGGATGTAGCCCAGGTTGGGTGAACCAGGATATATCTGTGTGTGATATCTCTTCCCTTATCTCTATTTACTTTCAGTCTTTTAATTATCAAGTTAAATAGATAAAATGAATTGTTGATTTTAACTAACCAATAACGTTCTCTGTTTTCTGGTGAAAACCAAGAACATTATCCGTTTTCTATTTTCACAACCAAGATCAATCTTGAGTTATTTTCTTAAGTTTTTAACAGGAAATTTTAAAAGGGAGAATTTACAATTCAAACCCTCACTTCTTGTAAATTGACATTGCTACTTCAACATGGTCCAGATCAGAAGATAACATGGTCCAAATAAGAAGAATGTACGATATTGATTTAAAACGTGATTCAGATTCGTAGAAGACTTGATTCAAATTCGAAGAAGACTTGATTGGAATTTTGAAAGAGATATGATCAAAGTTTTAAGAAGATTTGATTCAAAAATCAAAGAAGACCTGATGAAAATTCGAAGGAGATCTGAGCAAAGAAGATTTATTTCAAAATTAAAAAGAAACAAAATCGGTCAAAGAATTTTTAAAGGAAATTTGAGCAAGATACATCTCGAAATTAAGCTTGGAAAAAGCCCATATCTCATCTATAAAAGGAGGCTTCAGGATGTAGAAGAAAACATCAAAAAACACAAGAACTCAAGCTTCAAATCCAAAGCCATTCAAAGTTCAAAAGAGAGAAACACTTGAGTGTAAGAGAAATATTTTCTAACTGATTTTTCGAGAGTGAGAGTCATTGCAACAATCAGCTTTCCAGAAGCAACATTGCAAAGTTCCAAACCCTTGTAATCAAACCCGGTAGTGGTGTAAGTTCTTTCTTCAATCTGGGGTTGTCAGATTGGTAGGAGAAAACTTGACGTGTAGGGTTAAGGTGTTGTTATTGTTCCTCAAAAGTCTGGGGTTATCAGACTGTTTGGGAAGGCTGGCTTAGAGGGTCTGGTGCTGTGTAATTCAAAGAGTTTGAATTAGTGGATTAAAGCCTTCTTGAATGAAGGGACTGGATGTAGCCAAGTTAATGGTGAACCAGGATAAATCTTTGTGTTCTTAAGCTATTATTATCTGTTGTCGAGTCTGATTGTTCTATCTCAAAGTAATTCACATCAATATTCATCAAAATAGCAAAGAGAATTCAATTTTGGAAAACACAATTCAACCCTCGCTTCTCGTGTTTGCACCTTCAACATACTTATACAAATATTTAATTTTCTTGATACTACTACATATTTTAATGTTTGTGTGTCAATCATACTTTAATAATAACCAAGTGTTGTAAGGAACAACCCATCTATTATCAACTAACACATTTCTGTTGAGAGATATTAGCTCGGTACTCTGTCTTCTATACTCTGGATATGAATCCTTACTTTGACTTGTCACTTGTAAGTACTCTTTTGGAAATCTCTTTTTACATCGACCATTCTCCGAGGACCATGGATTAAGTGTTTCACGAGGTTCATGGATCATATGCTTTAGTACTACTTCTTGTAATAGTGGTTCATCTTCCTTTAGTGGTTCATCAACTGCATATGCACATGTGGCAGTCCTCACCCTTGGTAAGTTTTTCACTAAAATGCTTGATACCAATTCTTAAATTTTGCACTTACAAGATCCAGTCAACCTAATCTTTATCTACTATATTTTCTTAGCCTTAAGAGGCTTACAAATCCTTTTCTTAGTCACTCTTGTCTAACCAACAATCACAGTTGAACCAGAGTCTCTTTTACAAACCAAAAGATGACTTTAGAATGTTTACAAAGTTTAGATTGTGCGTCAAGTTTTTAAAACTTGACGTAGATAAAACAAATATTTCACACTTGTGTATACTTTGAATATGATGATCTATGATGATCTTTAAGTGTGTTTGATGAACTTTTAATCAAACTTCTGCACTTTTGCAATGAGTGAGTTATATCTTGGTGTTAGTGTTTATTGCTTTCAAGTTTTGAGTTCTCCTATATATTTAACTAGTAAATGAGCATAAATAATTTTGCAAAAGTGTTTATGTATCGTTTGGTACAAGTTCGAATGCGTGACAACCTGTAACGATGGAGATCTTGGGGATTCATAAACATTATGAGTTTTAAGTTGATTTCAGAATATTGGTTGGGTTGTTTTTGTTTTAAGTTGAACTTTCTAATGTTCATAACGTTGTAGTTTTGATTAAGTTCAATTACACTATTGTGATCTTCTTGGACTTCAGTTCTTATTTATTCCTTTGATAGCTTATTTATCATATGATATATTTTATAGCTTATCAAAATGACCCTTCTTTGACTTAATGATCTTGTGAGAATCTTGGAAGATTCTTCTTCTTACTCTTTTTAATACATTTAAGTAAGACTCTTCTTCTTGAATCAGTGTATGAACATGAACTTTGATAATTGAATTTACTTTTTTAAATATATATTAACATATTGTCTTATGTTCATGGCAAAATATTCTAATTTTCCAGTGTTGAACATTCTAAAGTCTGTTATGAGAGTGTTTCTTGTTTTTCACATTGTTCTTTTTTGCTTAATATTGCATGATTTTTCTGTCTTACTGAAATCACTTAAAAACACATATTATATAACAAGATGTATCAAAATCTCTTAATCCTTAAGGTTTGTAATCATTGAAACATCATAAGATATTTTACCTCAACAATATGTTCAAGATAAAAGTGAAGGTGCAAACACGAGAAGGGGGGGTTGAATTGTGTTTGACTAACTTGAATACTTTTTCTGTTTTTGCAGTTTTATAACAAAAACTGATGTATGAATCAAACAGAGTTAGCAGCGGATATAAAGTAAAAATAAAACACAGAATTTTATACTGGTTGACCGTTCACGAGGCTATATCCAATCCCTTCACTTTGAAGGATTTCATTAATTTAAAACCTTGAATTACAACAATACCACTGACCCTCCAAGTCAGTCTTCTCAAATAGTCTAACAATCCTAGACTTTTGTGGAATACAACACCTTGACTTCTCAAATCAAGACTTCTCCTACCAATCTGACAACCCCAGATTGTAGAAGAAATTACAACACCTTGAATCTAATTGCTAAGTAATCTGCTACCCCTTCTGACTCCCTCAGATTGTAGACTCTACTTCAACAACTTAGATCTAACACAAGGGAAAGAAAAACACGAGTGTTTGCTTCTGGAAAGCTGAAACTCACAATTAACCTCACTGAAAACTTTAGTGTTTGCTTTTGGAAGTGTATGACTCTTTTGTGATTTTTCGATACTGAGTCTTGTGCCATGAGCCTCCTTATATAGATGAAGAATAAGGGTTGCTTCCATGCTTCAGTTCGAGCTGTATCTTGCTAGATACTCTAGCAAAAATAACTTGGCCAATCGGGTTTCACATAAATAAAAAACATATCTTTTTAGCTCCAGATTTGCTTTCAAAAATAACTTTGGCCAATCCTGTTTTTGATTAATTCTAGATCAAATCTTTCTTCCCGCTAATAGCTTCTGAACTCCCATAAGACTTTAATTTATTTTTGTATCAAATCCTTTTAATACTTTGATCAAATTTAATCAAGTCTCCACTGATTATCATCATGATTAAATCTGGACCATTTGATCTTCTAATCTCGTCCACATCTGGACCATACAATTTGATCTGCTGTGATCCTCTGATCTCGGCCAACCCTGGACCACACTTTTTGATCTTCTAATCTCGACCACTCTGGACTTGCAATCTGATCTGCTGTGATCCTTTGATCTCAACCAATATTGGACCACACGTTATGATCTTCTGATCTCGGCCAACACTAGGCCATATGCTTAAATCTGGACCATTGATCTCAACATCTTCCCTCTGATCTGGACCAATTCTGGACTGGGTTTGGATTGAACTGAAATTAAGTCTGTACAAAGGATATTTTAATTTGGACATTTACCTTCTGATCTGGATCAGTTCTGGATTAAATCTGGACATCATTTCTTCTGGTTTGGACTTAGTTTCATACTCTGAACCATGCTATCTTCTGGTCTGGGCCAAATCTGGACCAAGTCACTTGTTCTAGACCAATTATCTGAAGCTCTAGTTAAGTCTGGATTAAGTCTAGACTGATTATCATTTCACTGCCAAGCTATCTTCTGGTCAGAATAAATTTTGGACCAAGTCTGACTTCTGAATCCTTCTGGTCTGGAACATATCTCCCTCTGGCAGGCTTCCTTCTGGTCTGGTCCAGTTTTCCTTCTGGACTCTGCTTCCTTCTAATTTGGGCCAGGAAATATATCCTCTGATGGTGTTTTGACATCCTGGTGCATCCTCTGGTGCCTTCAGGATGCATCTTCTGGTACTTTTTGGATGCATTATCTGGTATCTTTTGGAGGTGTATCCTCTAGTTTGATTTTATCCTCTGGTAATTCATCTTCTGCCTCTGGTGACTTCATCTTCTGCCTCTGGTAACTTCATCTTCTGGTGGCATTTAATACAAGAATTCAAAGTACAAAATAAGATTACATGGAGTGCTTTTGTAAACATCAAAATCCTAAGTACTTAGAACCAACTTGGTTCCAACAATCTCCCCTTTTTTGATGATGACAAAACCTTAACTTATTTTGCTAGCTTATAACCCGAAGTACTTGAAATACTCCCCTCAGACCAATCTCTCCCCCTAAGTCTAATACTGACTTTTTCTTCTCTTTTTCAACTCCTTCTTGAATCACTCTTTCTTTTCTTCTCTTCTCATATTCTTTTCAATTCATTCTCTTTTCATCTCTTTCTGATTTATTTTTCTCTCTCCCTGTTTCTTCTCCCTTTCAACTCATTCTCTTTTCACTCTTTCTTTTTCTCTCTTTATTTTTCTCTCTCCCTGTTTCTTCTCCTTTTCAACTCATTCTCTTTTCATCTCTTTCTTTTTCGCTCCTCCTTTCTTTTTATCTCCCATTTTCTACTTATTTCTCCTTTTTCTCTCTCCCCCCCTTTTTGTCATCAGCCAAAAAGAGGTTATACTATTTTTGTATTTTTGTTTTTCTCTTTACAAAGTATAGTAATTAAAAACAAAAAATTAAAAACATAAATTAAAATTACAAGAAAATTAAAAACTCCTAAGAAGACTACTTTAGCTAGTTAGATATGAAGATAATATTGAGATGCTTCTTGATCAACTCGAACCTATCTTCAGGTAATGCTTTGGTGAGGATGTCAGCCCATTGATGATCAGTGTCCACAAACTGGATGCTTAAAGTCTCTTTTTGAACATGGTCCCTAATGAAATAGTGTTTTATTTCAATGTGTTTGGCTCTAGAGTGTAAGATCGGGTTCTTGGTTAGGTTTATGGCTGAAGTGTTATCACAGAACAAAGGGATATTGGTTTCAAGGATGTTGTAATCTTCAAGTTGATGTTTCATCTAGATTAACTGTGAGCTGCATCCTGCTGCTGATATATACTCAGCTTCAGTTGTTGACATGGCAATGGTGCTTTGTCTTTTGCTTGACCAAGAGATCAAATTATCACATAAGAAAGTGCAGTTGCCACTTGTACTTTTTCTTTCCAGCTTGTCTCCAGCATAGTCGGAATCACAAAAACCTCTTAGTTTGTAGGTGGGGGTTTTCTTGTATAACAAGGTAAGGTTGGTGGTTCCTTTGAGGTATCTCAAGATTCGTTTGACAGTAGTTAAATGGGATGCCCTAGGGTCAGCTTGAAAACGGGCACAGACATAAACACTAAACAAAATGTCAGGTCTAGAAGCAGTTGAATAAAGAAGGGATCCAATCATACCTCTGTATGTTTTCTGGTCTACCTTTTGGATGGTTTCATCTTTCTCAAGAGAGCAGGTTGGGTGCATGGGGGTGGCCATAGGCTTACAGTCACTCATTTTGAACTTTTTGAGAAGTTCTTTAGTGTATTTAGATTGGTGAATGAGTATACCTGATTTACCTTGGTGAATCTGAATTCCCAGGAAGAACTTAAGTTCTCCCATCATGCTCATTTAGAACTCTTTCTGCATTAGGTCAGAAAACTCCTTGCACAAAGTGCCATTAGTAGATCCAAAGATGATATCTCAACATAAACTTGAATAATCAAAATATCATTTTTAATGGATTTCGTAAATAGAGTATTATCAATCTGGCCTCTATCAAATTCATTCTTAAGCAGAAAGTTACTAAGTCTGTCATACCATGCCTTTTTTAAACCATATAAAGATTTTTTAAGTTTAAAAACATGGTTTGGAAAATCAGAATTTTCAAATCCAGGGGGCTGTTTGACATAGACTTCCTCACTTATATAACCATTTAAGAAAGCACTTTTAGCATCCATTTGATACAGAATTATATCATGATTAGCAGCAAATGATAAAAGAATTCTAATTGCTTCTAACCTGGCACTGGAGCAAAAGTCTCAATGTAATCAATACCTTCCTGTTGACTATATCCTTGAGCTACAAGTCTGGCTTTGTTCCTTACCACTTCACCTTTTTCATTGAATTTATTCCTGAAGACCCACTTGGTTCCAATAATGTTTTTGTTTGGTCTGGATACTAGATCCAAAACATCATTCCTTTGAAATTCATTCAGCTCTTCTTGCATTGTATGTATCCAACCTTCCTCTGCCAAAGCTTCATCAACATTGGTTGGTCTGCACCAACTTCTGGTTTTGGTAGATCTGTAACAGCTTCTGATTCTGATAAATTAGCTTTTGGTTTTGGTAAATCTGTAACAGCTTATGATTCTGGTAAATCTCCAGATTTCTCTTCTCTTATCTTGGCTATTTTCTAACTTGATCAGATTTATCTTTTGAAGATTTGTCATATGTTGCTGACTTGCTTGTATCCTCTACCTTTCCAGGTACTTCTGTTTCTTTTGCTTCTGCTCCCTTTGGTTCTGATGAACTTGCACTATCTTTATCTTGCTTTGATTTGTCAAGATCAAGCTATTTGTCATATAACATAATACAAATCAAATAATTTAAAAATGAACTCAATACAGCCAAACCATTAATTCTACTTCTGGTGGTTTCTGCTTGATTTTAAAACCACTGAAATACTGTTTCTATTGAAGTGTTCACATCACGTGAATCACTTGGTTCCTCTGATAGTTTTGAAAACCTACAGAATACTTATCTAGCTTTGATTTTTAAGATCAAGCTTCTTGTTATCACATTAAACATAAATATCAAACAATAATAGTATCTACAGCAAGATGTAACCTCTATGTCAGTAGTTTCAGTTTTACTCTAAAAATCCTCCTGTTTCTGATTTTCAGATTCTGAATCTGTATGTTTTGTGATTAGATGATTTGGATGAGGGGATTTGTATTCCCTTCCAGGTTTGTAGTCTTGATTAATTTCACTGGAGTGTTTGAGGAACTCTCCTGATTCTGATTCTTCTCTTTCAGCTTTGGCTGATACACCATGTTCCTCTGGTGATTCTGGAACTTATGGTGATTCTGACAACCTTGATGATTCTGGTGATTCTGGTGATTTGGATGAATATGGTGATTCTGATGATTCTAATGAGTCTGATAATTCATGTTCTGGTTTTGGTTCGGGTTCTGGTACTGATTCTGATTCTGGTTCCAGTGTTGGTTCTGGTTCCAGTTCTGGTTATGATTCCAGTTCCTGTTCTGATTTTGATTCCAGTGTTGGTTCTGGTTCCAGTTCCTGTACCTCTCATTCTGGTTCCAGTTCCTGTTCTGATTCGTGTGATGTGTGTGATTTCTTTGATATTTCTTGTTTCTCCTGTGATTCTGGTTCTAATAGGTATTGTGTTGACCACTTCTTCTTCTACCAGAGTCAATTTGCTTCTGTTTGGTAGATGTTGGAACATAAACCTTCTTCTGCTTGTGCATTGCCAACACCCATTATCCAGGCACCATTGTTGGTGTCTCCTTCTGGTTGCTCAGAATATCTGCAACATAGACGATTTTATCTTTTGGTACCCAGAACTGATTGGGTCCAGGTTTGTTAGTTTTAACAGCTCTCTGATCTTGTTCAGATTTTACCATTGGACAAGATAATTCAGAGTGACCTTTCTTAGCACAAACAATACATAAAACATCAGAATGAATAGTTTTAGTTTCAGCAATAGTTTCTATAGATGCATATTTACTTCTTTCCATTCCATTAGAAATAAAGTTTTGAAAAAATTGCTCATGCATATCAGATTTACAAACAGTTTTGGAAGTGGAACAAATATCACTTTTGAGAGTTTGGTTTTCAGATTTGAGTCTTGCAACTTCAGTTTTAAAATCCTTGTTTTCAGTTGCATACTCAGAATTTTGATTCTTTAAAACTTGGACTTCTTTGGTAAGATTTTTCTTATCTTCCCTAAGAGTTTTCAGTTTTAAAGACATCTTATTGTTTGCATTTAAAAAGTCTTTAACTGCATCAATTAATTCAGATTTAGTGAGATCAGAGAATATCTTATTGTCTTCATCTTCTAAATCTGTTCCAGAGCCTGAGCTGTATCCAGAACTTGAGTTGGTATGAGCCATCAGAGCTAGAATTGCTTATTCTGATGTACTTCCAGACTTCCCTGAATGAATGCTTTGATTATTCTTCCTTCTGCATGCTTTCCTTCCTGAAACTGTGCCTTTATAAAGTCCAAAGGCAGACCTGATGTGTGCCAGCATTGTTGTTTCTGCCTCTTCTTCATCAGACGATTCTTCTTCTGATTCTGATACATCCCAGGCAGCCATCAGACCCTTCTTTCTAATCCGGAACTCTTCTTGTGTTGTTTGCCTTTTTCCAGATTTGGACATTTTGACTTGATATGTCCAAATTCATTGCATCCATAATAGATGATGCTCTTCTTTTCAAATTCTTCCTTTCCTTTGCTGTTATGTTTCTTCTTGGAGCCTCTCCTCTTCCTGTTTTCCCATATCTTAACCATCTGTTTGTTTAAGTAAGCCATATCATCACAGTCACTGTCGCTCTCCTCTAATTCTGGTGCTGCCCTTGCAGCTTTCTCCTGTTTAGACTTCAGGGCCAGATTCTTCTTCTTCTTTGGTTCATTTGCTTCCAGTTCTATTTCATGAGACTTGAGTGAGCTGATCAGATCTTCAAGTCTTAAGTTATTCAGATCTATGGCTTGCTGAACTGCAGTAACCATTGGTCTCCACTTGGTTGGTAAGTTTCTTAGAATCTTCTTAACATGATATGTTGTTGTGTAGCTTTTCTTCAAGACCTTCAGTCCAGATATCAGAGTCTAGAATCTACAGAACATTCCATCAATGTCTTCATTGTCTTCCATCTTGAACATCTCATACTGTTTGACCAGTATGTTAGCCCTTGCTTCTTGAACCTGCTGGCTTCCTTCATAGGTCAGAACCAGACTGTCGAATATGCTATTTGCTGTTTCTTTATCTGTGCATCTGTCAAATTCCTTGAATGTGATGGCACTGATCATGATGGTTCTGGCTTTGTGATGCAGTTTGTATAATTTGCTCTGATCTGGTTTCATATCTTCCATGTCCAGTTCTTTAGTTGGATCTCCTGGAACAGTAGGTGCAGTGTATCCTTTGACTACCAGCTTCCATAATTTAGGATCTTGAGATATGAAGAAACTTCTCATTCTGTCTTTCCAATACTCAAACCTTTCTCCATCAAACAATGGTGGTCTGTTGATGTTGCCTCCTAAATCATCTTTGGATTCTTCCATGTTGAACCCCTTGGACCTTTCCTCAAACAATGTTAAGTGCTCAGCCTTGAGATCGAGCTCTGATGCCAATTGAAGGTGCAAACACGAGAAGGGGGTTGAATTGTGTTTGACTAACTTGAATACTTTATCTGTTTTTGCAGTTTTATAACAAAACCTGATGTATGAATCAAACAGAGTTAGCAGCGGATATAAAGTAAAACTAAAACACATAATTTTATACTGGTTCACCGTTAACGAGGCTACGTCTAGTCCCTTCACTTTGAAGGATTTCACTAATTCAAAACCTTGAATTACAACAATACCACTGACCCTCCAAGTCAGTCTTCTCAAACAGTCTAACAATCCTAAACTTTTGAGGAATACACCACCTTGAGTTCTCAAGTCAAGTCTTCTCCTACCAAATTGACAATCCCAGATTGTAGAAGGAATTACAACGCCTTGAATCTAATTACTAAGTAATCTGCTACCCCTTCTGACTCCCTCAGATTGTAGACTCTACTTCAACAACTTAGATCTAACACAAGGGAAAGAAAAACACGAGTGCTTGCTTTTGGAAAGCTGAAACTCACAATTAACCTCATTGAAAACTCGAGTGTTTGCTTATGGAAGTGTATGACTCTTTTGTGATTTTTCGATACTGAGTCTTCTGCCTTGACCCTCCTTTTATAGATGAAGAATTAGGGTTGCTTCCATGCTTAAGTTCGAGTTGTATCTTTCCAGATACTCTTGCAAAAATAACTTGGCCAATCGGGTTTCACTTAAATAAAAAACATATCTTTTTAGCTCCAGATTTGCTTTCAAAAATAACTTTGGCCAATCCTGTTCTTGATTAATTCTGGACCAAATCTTTCTTCCCGCCAATAGCTTCTGACCTCCCATAAGACTTCAATTTATTTTTGTATCAAATCCTTTTAATACTTTGATCAAATTTAATCAAGTCTCCACTGATTATCATCATGATTAAATCTGGACCATTTGATCTTCTAATCTCGTCCACATCTGGACCATACAATCTGATCTGCTGTGATCCTCTGATCTCGGCCAACCCTGGACCACACTTTCTGATCTTCTAATCTCGACCACTCTGGACTTGCAATCTGATCTGCTGTGATCCTTTGATCTCGGCCAATACTGGACCACACGTTCTGATCTTCTAATCTCGTCCAACACTGGGCCATATGGTCTGATCTTCTGATCTCGGCCAACACTGGGCCATATGCTTAAATCTGGACCATTGATCTGAATATCTTCCCTCTTATCTGGACCAATTCTGGACTGGGTCTGGATTGAACTAAAATTAAGTCTGGACAAAGGATAATTTAATCTGGACATTTACCTTTTGATATGGATCAGTTCTGGATTAAATCTGGACATCATTTCTTCTGGTATGGACTTAGTTTCATACTCTGAACCATGCTATTTTCTGGTCTGGGCCAAATCTGGACCAAGTCGCTTGTTCTGGACCAATTATCTGAAGCTCTGGTTAAGTCTGGATGAAGTTTGGACTGATAATCATTTCACTGCCAAGCTATCTTCTGGTCAGAATAAATTCTGGACCAAGTCTTACTTATGAATCCTTCTGGTCTAGAACAAGTCTCCCTCTGACAGGCTTCCTTCTGGTCTGGTCTAGGTCTCCTTCTGGACTCTGCTTCCTTCTGATCTGGGCCAGGAAAGATATCCTCTGATGATGTTTTGACATCCTGGTGCATCCTCTGGTGCCTTCAGGATGCATCTTCTGGTACCTTCTGGATGCATTATCTAGTATCTTTTGGAGGTGTATCCTCTGGTAATTCATCTTCTGCCTCTAGTGACTTCATCTTCTGCCTCTGGTAACTTCATCTTCTGGTGGCATTTAATATAATAATTCAAAGTACAAAATAAGATTACACGGAGTGCTTTTGTAAACATCAAAATCCTAAGTACTTAGAACCAACTTGGTTACAACAAAAAGTCCTTGAAATATGGACCTAAAAATCGAATTTTAAGCTCATTTTTTGTGAATGGACTTTTATAGTGTTGTAAACAAATATACAAATAAATTATACAAAAATTTATGTTGATGTTTCAACATGGACTAAAAATACTTGTATGATAACTTTGTAAAGACTAGAAAATATAATTCTTTTTACAAGACTAAAATTTACTTTTCAAAATTTTATAGAGAGTAAAAAGTTATTTAACCCATATTCAAATTACTATGGGTTGTTTAATTAATTTTCCTTACGAGTGACCCTTCTTGTCCCCAAGATAAAACAACCAGATAAAGCCTCAGAATTGGGTTTTGACCACCCAAGCCCAGACCTGGCTGAGCCGAGCCGGCCGACGGCGGCGCGCGTGTGGTGATTAATTTTGCAGGCGTTCTCGCTCCTTCACAAAATTGAGTACCCCTTGGGGCACACTCCAAGTTCCATATCTCCACCTTATAAACACTACTAGAATGTGTAATCCCTCATAGGACTTCTTTATTTTTCCAATTCACATATTAGCTCAAACTATCATCTTTTCCAACAATTATGTTATGAGAGTTTAAATAGATAAAAATAATGAAACAAAATTAATAAATTGTTAATCATAGAGACAATAATATAGAGAAGATGTGTATTGTCATTGATATTAGGGGTGGGCAAAATTTGAAAACTGAACTGAACGTTTGAAAACCAAACCGAATCGGTTTTCAGTTCTAAAAAACTGAACCGAACCAGTTTTCAGTTCAAAAAACTGAACCGAATCGAATTGGTTTTAATTTAATTTTTTTTTGTTTCTATAAGCCAAATTTTACACAATTACCCCTAATTATTTCTAAAAACAAAATTCGGTTCTAGTTTTTAACCAAAAATCGGTTCGGTTCAGTTTTTTGAACTAAAAACCAGTTCGGTTTTTTTAGAACTGAAACCGGTTCGGTTCTGTTTCAATTTTAAAAAATCAGTTCGAAAACCAGTTTGGTTCAGTTCAATTCTACAGTTTGGTTCAAATTTTGATTTTTTTAAACAACCCTAATTGATATATGTAGTACTTGGTCCAGCTTCGTTATCATAGATTCCTTGAAAGTTTGTTAATTTAAAATTATGATATTCATGTGGAAGTAAAAAAAATTATCGACTACAGGAAAAATCAAATGAGTTCAAGGAGACATTAATTAAAAATAAAAATATGAAAATAAATTAATAAATATGATTTTTTTATCACTTAACGAGTATAATGTCATTGGTATGTGTAGTACTTGGTCCAGCTTCATTATCATGGGTTATATAATTTGTTTTATCATTTATCAAGTACAACTTCATTGGTATGTGAAGTATTTGTTTGGTCTATATGCTCATTCTTTGTCTGCTATTGCTATAATTTTGTCTTCGTCTTTCTAATCGTTGCCATCATGGTTGTGATTAATTAACGACTGTTGATATTTTCCATATTTATATTGACTATAGCGTATAAAAAGTTAGAAGGTTAAAGATATTAACTTTCAAAAATAAATAAATATGGCTAGTATTTAAAAATTTAAAATTAGGATAACATCTTAAAATATGACACAGTAAAAATAGAAAGACACCTTGTATAATTCGTGATTAATAAGTGAGAAAGAGATATAATAAAGATAACTTAAAAGATAAATTGTGGGATAAAATGATGTATATTTTAGATAAAAATTGTGAGGATATTTATTTTTGTTATTTATCCTTATATAAATTTTAGTTTCAATATATGTGTTTAAATTTGAAATAAGACAATCTAAAAAACTGTTTTGAGAATTTGTTTTTGGACTTCCTTAATATCTATCTTCAAATTCAAAATATTATTTAAAAAAAATATAATTCAATATATTATAAAATAAATTAAAAAGTTTTAACCATTGTTGTAAAAGTGCAAGAGGTGCGACATTTTAACCATTTGCATGCCTATAATATTGTTCGACCTATTAATGATCATTGTTAGCAATATATGCATGCCTAAAATTTATTAGTCCACTTATTATACTAATTTTTATACTACTCATTCTATGAACTATTGTAGAGAAATACTCCAAAGTTCTATATGGCGAAACACTACTCTTAAAAATTCACACCTGTTATTCAACGAAGAAAATGTATCTAAATTTTGATAAGGTAGATGAATTGGAAAACGCTGTTGGAGGTGTCTATATCGGAGGATATGTAAACTGAATCTTGACATATTTCTGCTCCTTATAATTATTAATTTATTATCGTCTTGCTTAATAGAGTATTGCAACTTTTATTTTACTTTTAATAAGTAAAGGTTGAGATATCTGTAGAGAAAAGAAAGCTTAATAGAGTATTTCTACTTCTATTTTACTTAGAGAAGAAAATGGTTAAAAAATATGGAGAGAAGAGTGGCTGTAGAGTAAAATTAAGGAGTTTGTTTGTTTTCTTAAAATAATAAGATGAAGTGTCAAAATGATTAGCTATAAAGTTGGAAAATAATGAATAAAAATAGAAATTTGTTATATTATGAAAGATTATATATTTGACCAAAGAAAGGTCCTACCAAACCGTTTTTAGTTCTTAGTTAACTCGTGAATTGCCTTTATATTATGTTATAAATATTTATATGTTAAAAAAATAGGATATTGATGACATGTTGGGTCTTGTAAAAATATAAAAATGGTATCCTAGAATTGATATTAGGAAAGACTAATTATTATTTTCAGACTCTACAATAAGTGGTATCAAAGTCGTTCTTCGGTTTGGTAGAAAAGCAGGAGTCAGATCATAGTATTAAATTTTTGTATCAAAAGTCTTACTAGCATTGTGGTTGGGAAGCGTCTTCCATTGATTGTAATAGCGATGCAAGTATAAGATGTGAGATAGGGGGAGATTGTTGAATTTAAGTGTGAGTAGTAAGTCCTACATTGACTATGAATGAGTTAAATGTTGGAAGTATAAGATAATTTATCCATATATCTAATGCATTAAGGTTTTTGATGGAGATGTGATGTCAAAGTTGAAGGTGTTGAAATATACAAGAAAAAGAGGTTTGAATAGTGTTGACCATTTTTCAAATCTATTTCATTTCATAAACTAAAATGTGCTCTTTATCAAAACATCCAACTTTGGTTATAAAGCAATTTAAATATTAGTTGAAGTTGAACCATAAAGAACTGATTAAATTAAAAAGACGAAGGCAAAGAAGAAAGACAAATGTATTTTTTATCTCAGTTCACAATAAACTATTGCTACATCTAGTCTGCCTATTAAAAAGAGATTTTGTCTCAGTATAATCGATGACTCAATCCATTGTAATCCAATAGAAAATAAATATTGTTTACTCTACCTCTTTAAGCTTTGAATATTATTCTACTACCTCTTTAGGCTATACCACCAGAAATCTTTCTAGTCTTCTCAACTTTCTTGCAATTTGTCGTTGAGGATTACAAGTATTCTACACCTCTTCAAGTAACTCTTTTAAGTTAAAGAGTTGTTGTCACTATTGGGTTGATTTACAATGTAATTATTGATTTACATCATAATATAATAACTCTTATTGGAGAGGATTTTACATTAAATCATTCTTTTGATATGTTCAACGCTTTTTTAGAAAGCATTTTTTAATTGAGTATTGTCTTTTATCTTTAGATATTGATGTCAACTCTAAGAATAATATTCTTTGTATCTTTTTGAATGATTAATGATTAGACGATTGATATTGGGCATTGTCGAGTGACTACAAACCCTTTTGGAAGATTTTGTTAATCATGAACGATGATCTTCATCGTCGTTATCATCATCAATTACTTCAATTAAAATCATTCTTTTTAATTATTGAAGAATATATCCGTTAAAAATAAATTCGTCGAGTATTTTGACGTCTTGAAATAGTAGTGAGCTGTTAAAAGAGATGTACTACTCATAGTACTATTCTATGTTGAATAGTATTATTAAGAGGAATAACATTTGTAAGACCCGCATTTTTCTTTATTATTAGTAATGTGTGAAATATATTTCTATTTATTTTTTTAATTTATAATGTGATTGTTATTATTATATTTTTTATTCAATTATTATTTTTGAAAAGTATATATGTGTATGACATGACTTATTTAATTTGACTAAATATTTTTGCTAAGTATTTGAAAAAGAAAATGTTTATAATAATGAAGATTTAACTATTTTTAGAAAATAAAAATAATTTAGATTAGTCAACCGCCCATATGTTTGTTAGTGAAAAAAGTCATTTAAATCTCTACTTGTTTATTAGGTAGGTTAACTAGACGGAAGGAGAGGAAAAAAAATGTAGAAGTCCCTAGTTAATAGCTACTCTATGTAAAAAAAAAAAAGGAATCTTACTGTAGGTTAATATTCTTACTTTCTTTCTCTGATTCAATTTGATAAAAAAACGATGATTTTTTATACAAAATTTATATTTGTAAATTAAAATATTGATTTTTATGGTAAGGTTGTTAATGTTGTTACTAGTCAAAAATTGATTTTAGTAAATGACTTTACGATGATGGATAATTTTGAAAATGGTGTTTGATATTATTATTATTATTATTATTGTGTAGGAAAAATCCTTTTTATTTTCAAAGTAAAATTGTGATATGCAATTATTTTCTTAGAAGTGATCTTGATTTTCTTATGATATTGATATAAGAACCTATTTTGATTAGAGAAAACGTTTATCTATGTCAAAAATTAATTTTCATCCAGTAGAAATCCTTATAAAGACTAGATCGTGTTTTAATCAATAGAGATCGTTATTGGATACAAACTCAATTTTTATTTGGTTAAAATTTTTAGAAACCTTATTGATTTTAAAAATAATAATTTTTCTAGAAATAATATATGTATTGAAAGTTGTTGTTATATTTATTTCTTTTAGAAGATTAAAGTCATGATTTTTATGAGACAATTGTGTGGAAGATGTGTTGATTTATAAAATAATAATAATAATAATAATAATAATAATAATAATAATAATAATTTGATTGTTTTGAAATTTTTTGTCTAAATCTTAAACTAAACTCAAACTTTATTTGAGTAGGAGTTAGTAGTTGAAAGACAATTAAATATTAATTTAATTATTACTTATTTAAAGGTGTGAACCGAGTTGAACAAGAGTTATGGCGCATAATTCTATAAACAACTTTGGTAACGGTAAGAACAAATCAATCCATTCGCTTTCCTACTTGAATTATATGTGATATAAATGTACTGTGATGTTGTGTATTGGTTATGTTTGTGTGTTATCTTAAAAATATGTGTTATATATATGAATTACATATTTATGGATGATATTATGAGATTAAGTAATTTGCGTATTTTTATTGGTAACGAGTGGTTATTTAAGGTGATGACTTTGTGTCTAAACTAGGTTAGTTTATGACAATGTTGAATGGTTTTGGACGCTATGGTTGAGTGATCTATTTTTTTTACTAATTAAGGTGATGAGATTCATGCATGCGTTGGTGGCCCGGAATCATGCATTGACATATAGTCTAACAAATAGGATTTGTGCATTTTGGTTGATTTGTATCTTTGGTGCTTTGTGATTTTAAATGTTAAATGAAGTATATGATTTATTTATATTTTTGCTATAACAATTATATATGTATGTTTATTTCATCTGTGTTTGTTATTTGGAGATGACTCTTACATTTGACAAGACATCACATATAGTGTTACTTGAGCGAATAATGTCGCGTGCCAACCTAGTAGAAGAAATGCGAGGAAATACAATAGCATGTAGTTGGAGGCTTCGAGATACTTTTGTATTGGTGTTAGACTTGTTGGGAGAGTTTTCCACAAGGATCCAGAATTATGACCAACTAGGATTTATCTTTGGGTAGAAGAACGTCAAGTGTTTTGTCAATAGGAGTTTCTTTTGTTTTACGTATTAACTTTACTTTTTGTAATTACGAATACTCTGAATCATCATTTTTGAAAATACAATTGAAAAAAATTATTAATTGGTTTATCATTTTTGAAAATACAATTGAAAAAAATTATTAATTGGTTTTAAAGTAAATGGGTTTTTAAGATAATCTTATAAATATATAAAAAAAACAAATATGTTTCTTTACGTTTAGAATTTCATTAGTTAATGTCTCGAAAAAGCGGGATGGTACAACATTACTCTTTCTTGGTGCTTCATCCAGATGATCAAAATTACTTCTTCAAGGAATTTTTATCCAAACGATTAAATGAATTTTTATCTAGCGAATTTTGATTAAAGGATCATCAAAGTCTTGACTCATAGTTGACTTTTGCAATAGACAAATTAATATTGTTGTGCTCTTTGCTTTGTGATCAAAAGAATAAATATTAACTTTTCACCAGTGGTTTCTAATTGTTGACTCATAGTGTAAGCTATCAGATGCTCGTTACAAAGCTCTTGTTTACATTACTTAAGGGGATCGTCAGGTACAACCAAATGAAGACTCACTTGATAACGTTCTCAAAGACATTCTTTATTAAACCAATATATATATGGTCTAAACCAATATACATATATAGTTTGAACATATGTTCTTACACTCATACATTATGACTTTCACTATTAGTAAACATAATTAATTGTTTATTAGATCATAATGTTTTTTGTGTTCATTCAGCTGAATAACACCTGTATCATTATTCTTAATTTACTCATAATTTATGCTACCTTAACATAAATAGTCATTAACATATACTTTATTTACAAACTTAATTTGCACACTTAACAAACTCAATTAGAGGATGGTAGTTAAACCAATATAATATTTACAAAAGTTCCTTGTGGGTTTAAAGCATTTGACTCGTTGTTGCTCTCGTACCCTCGAACTCCCCAACAAGTGGTATCAATAACTTTTTGGCTCAATGAGGTATTAAATTCTTAATATTCTTTGTTATTGCAGTATTGTCTGATCTTCTACATCAACATATAATTTTGATACTTTAGAAATGTTGTTTCAAAAAGATTTTGGCTAGGAAAAACTTGATATTTAAGTGGTTCTTTGTGACTCACTTATCTTACTTGGTAACCTACACATGGCATAGTTTACAATTTGTATACCGTTGTAATGTTAATTTTTCAACTGTAGTGAAGTTTAACATAGAAAGATTTGATGGGAAAAATCAATTTTGGCTTATAGAAAATACAAGACAATGACGTGTCGATACAACCAGGATTACACAAGGTGCTGAAAGGAAACATTTTCAACATGGACAAAGAAAAATGGGAGAAATTTACTTGGGAGCCGCAAGTTCAATTTGATTGTATTTGACTAACAATTTTCTTGCTAATGTACAAGACAAGTCGACACTCAGAGCTTTGGGAGAAACCTAAAGAACTATATTAGGCAAAATGCATCTCAGATTAGTTGTTGTTAAAGGAGCAATTTCATAATTTACATATGGATGAATATATACAAGTATCTGATCATCTAAGAGCTCTAAATGTTATTATCTCTGAATTAGAAACCATTGAGTGAAGATTGACGATGAAGATGAAACATTAAGATTCATGTGGTCCCTTTTATATTCTTACAGGCATATCAAACATGTTTTGATATATGGGAAGAAAACTTTGAGCTTCGAAGAATTTGCTAGCAAAATTTAATTTGAAAAAAAAAATTGAAAAGTAAAGATATCACTTCATCAAACTTAGTGTTGATTTCTAGAGGTAAGACTTATGTGAAGAAAAACCATGGAATGATTATGAAATGTGGAAAATCTGATCATGTGAAAAATAATTGTCCTAGTGGAGAAATGCTATAGAAGGGTTATAAGTAGAATGCTAACGATGTCTCCTTCATAATGAGAAATAATGATCTTCTCAAAAATGAGAATTGTACCTTGTGCATTTCCACAATGCCTATTTTATTAAAGAAAAAATTAGCATGCAAAAGCATCAAACGACAACTTTGACATCAAAACAATGTTGAGACTCCAAAATATTCACCTATCATCTACAACACCCTAATAATTATATTGATTAAAATAAAGGAAAACAATAAATGTCCTTGGAGGACTAGGCCAAAACCCAAGATAACAACAACAATTTTAGATAATTGTCACATTAAAAACCTTATCAGAAAAATCCAAAAGGATAAAACCTTGAAAAGCAAACAAGAGTGCAGATTAACAACAAAAATAACAATAAGACCATAATCCATATAGTGAAAGTGAAACATTATTTAAATCTATAGTGGAGAAGACCACTTCTATTTCTAAAAAAGTCTTCCTTGATGTAACTTGGTATAGAATCTCACCAAATGAAGTCCAATATTTGGAAACGATAATTAGTTAATTTATCTGCACAGGTGTTACCTTCGATGTATATGTAAGATATATTTATAAAACAAAATTCTCTAATGATGTTTTAATGTAACATCTCGATTTCCACAATTAATTTTTTTCTTATTAAATAAAACATTTAAAAAAAAATCTTTTAACGTAAACTAATTAACAAAGAGTACTATTTCTTAATACCATAAATCACATGCTACAACTAAGTGTTCTTACACACCATTCGCAGGATCCTATGGCCGCATCATTTTCAACACTATGCCATGAGCTCCAAACTCACAGTTGAATTACAATAGTAAGGGTATTCCTACACCATTACCAAGCCCCTTTGAAATTTTAGGTCTAAATGAACGAATTGCTAGAGTTACTCCTAGTCTTAACAACACAACCTTTTATGCTACCCCAAATTTTTTACCATTCTCAGTAATTTTCCACTAACACATACAATGGAGTTCTATTGTCAAACCAACAAAAATATGTTTCTAATCTTCTCGTTCTATCCTTGGAATCACATGCTCTAACAAAATTTCTATTTGGACCATCCCACTAAGATTTTAATAATTTTACCCTCTTATTGACATTCAAAACTTCTTTATCAAACTAAAATTAGTTTTAGAACATTTCTCTCACTAGTATTTTTCCTCAAATCCATATACTCGAATCTACTACCACCAATCGTCATTATTGTCCTTGAGTAACAATCATTTTGATATTCTCTTACTTTAGAAGGATCAAGTCTCGACTCGTAAATCTACATCATCGTTTTGTATCTAACCGTTTTATCTAATAGTTTTGTGAACTCCATTTGTTTTTCTCCATTATTCCACTATTGAATACCCTCCCTTCAATTTTCTCTAAAATATTAGTTCACGATGTTGAGACAAAACCCCAATTTAAATATTTTGATGATAAACAAAGATTAATTAAGAATTATAATTATGATTCTAAAGAATGTTTTGTATCTGATAAGTGTTCTTGAGTGTATTAATCAAGATAGGTACCAAGAAACTTAAACAAATCATATCAAATAAGAAACAAGCTAAGTTAGTAAAACACCAAGAATGTTCTAGACAATTTTAAGAAAAACGAAGAACATTATTCAGGTGCTCCAGAAATGCAAAAACGCAAAACAGTTTCAGATTCAGTTTCTGCAGTTTCAATCTAATCATGTTCTCTCAATTATGCTAAGAGCAAATCTTTATCGGAAGATCCCTCTACAAAGTCAAAGGTCAAGGATATGCATCATTAAGATCAAAATTCAGCTGCCACAAAGAGTAAGAACCAAGAATGCTCTTGAACTTCAGAAGCAAGGATGAAGAACATTCTTGCTTTTTGGCTGATCTCACCTACTCATTGACAAAGGACAACAAGTCTGTTCCCAACAGGAAAATGAGCTGTCATAAGCTCCTTTTAAGCCTATAAAAGAGACCTCAAGGTGAAGGCAAAAATCAAAACATAAGAAAGCAATCATTCCATCATTCATAAATAGATTCAAGAGTTTCTACATTTTCATACATTTCTCTAAATTCTGTCCAGTTCTTAGAAACTGCAACATCCAATCACGATTTTGTTCAAAGTTCACTCTGAGTTCCAAAGATCAGAATCAATACTCAAACACGAGTTGAGGATATTTAGATTCTATCAAACACTCTATAATTCCATTGTAATCCCAAGACAAGGTGTGTTAAAACTAGCCTTTGGAAGTTGTAAAAATTCTTCTACGCTATAAAGAAGGTAGTGTGTAAATCCTTTCTAAAGATTGGAGGATAGAACAGTGAAAATCCTTTCTGGATTGAAAGGTATTGATTGTACCAGATCAAGATTGATTTGTAGAAAGTTTGTGTAAAAGCCAAGAGGGTTATTGTCTTTGAGCACTTAGTGGAAAATCTCACATTTGTAAGGACTGGACGTAGCCCAAGATTGGGTGAACCAGGATATATCTGTGTGTTATATTCTTTCTCTTATCTATTTACTTTTAAGTCTTTAAATATCAAGTTCAATAGATGAGCTAAAACTGTTATTTTCAACTAACCAAGAACGTTCTCCGTTTCTGGTTCATAACAAAAAACGTTCTCCATTTTTCTGATTTACAACCAAGATCAATCTTGAGTTAGTTTTTTATAGGAAATTTTAAAAGATAAATTTACAATTCAAACTCCTTTTCTTGTAAATTGCTACTTCAATTGGCATTAGAGCACGATCTCTAAAATCAACACCTAAATAGTGTAGAGAAATGATCTAGGAAGAAAATGTCAAGAGCTAAGTACATTGCTGAAGGTGGGTCATCAAATAGACCACCCTATTTGATGGCTCAGATTACTACTTCTGGAAAAACAAAATGAAGTTGTTCGTAAAATCTCAAGACACAGGAATATGGCGCATCATTACAAAAGGAGATTACATACCAATGGTCGATCAAAATGATCCAACATCTACTGAAAAGAAAGAAACTGATTGGACAGCAGAAGAAAAATCTAAGGTGCTCATAAACTCAAAAGCTCAATTATTTCTATCATGTGCCTTAAGCAGGGAAGAGAGTGAGAGAGTCGATGAATGTGACACTGCAAAAAAGGTGTGGGATACACTGGAGACCCATCATGAAGGAACAAGTCATGTAAAGGAAACAAGAATTGATATAGGCATAAGAATGTTTGAGTTGTTTGAAATGAATGAAGGGGAAACCATAGATGAAATGTACTCTAGATTTACAACTATTGTTAATGAAGTGTGATCCTTAGGCAAGGCATACTCTATGCAAGATAGAGTAAGGAAAATCATGAGACGTCTACCAGTTATTTGGAGACCAATGATAACAGCCATAAGTCAAGCAAAAGATCTTGAAACACTCAGGCTAGAAGAATTAGTTGGAACCTTGCGAGCACATGAGGTATTGCTGATGGAGGATAAACCAACAAAGAAAGGTAAAACAGTTGCCTTAAAAGCTTCTCAAGAAAGTATGCTATCACAATCTGAAGAAGAAATCGAAGAAGGAGGACAGGAAGAAACAGATGAAGAAATAGCTCTCCTTACAAGAAAAATCCAAAGAATTATGAGAAGAAGGGAGCAGATCAAGAAGGGATTTCCAAGTAAGAGAGAAAACTTCAAAACTGAGACAAATAAAAGCCAAATCACTTGCTTTGGCTGCAACAAACAAGGGCAATACAAAGCTGAATGTCCAATGAACAAAAGAGCACCAAAGAAATTTCCCTTCAAGAAAAAGTCAATGATGGTAACTTGGGATGACTCTGATGATTCAGATACAGAAGACGCCAACATATGTCTAATGGCAGGCATAAAAGAAAATGAGGTAAAAAATTCGGAACATTGCATTTTACGTGATCAAATGGGAATTGAATTTGATAACTTACTTAATGACTCAAATATTCTTATCCAAAAATGAAGTTCCTTAAATGAAAAATTTCATAAAGAAAAAGAAGAAAATGAGAAAACTCAAGTTATGAATGATGAGCTTAAGAAAATTATTCAAAACTTGAAAGAATCACAAACCAAAAACTTTAATGATGAAAGACAAGAAAATCAAGAACGTTCTTCGATACAAAAGGAGAACGATCTCCTCAAACCTGAAGTTGAACTTCTTAAGAATGATTTGTCAAACTTCATTAAAGCAACTGGATCTTTTCAAAAAATAATGGGTTCTCAAATGGGAATTTTTGATAAAGCTGGCCTTGGTTTTGACAAAACCCAAAATACAAAGATGTATGAAAATTTCTTTGTGCCAGAAAGAAAAGAAGAAAAATGCAAAATAAGATGTTCATATTGCAGCAAAATAGGAAATTTTGAGTGTGCATGCTATTTTAAAAGAAGGGATGAGAAAATCCAAAACAGAAGGAATGTTAAAAATGGAGAACGTTCTCCAAGTATTTTAGAAAAGAGAGAAAGTTCTGAAGCAAAAGCAGAACATTCTCCATAAAGCAAAAAAGAAGGACAACATTCTGGAGGCACATTCAAAGCTGTTTCTTAAACTTCAAAAACTCAAAGTTTTAAAACTTTTCTAAAACCAACAGTTAAATGTTCATACTGCCCTAAATTTGGTCATCATGAGTCAAAATGCTATTTTAGAAAATCAAGCTTTAAACTGACTTCCAAGGACCCAAAGAAAAAAGGGTACCTAAAGAAAATATAACATCTTATGCAGGATGGATGTTAAAATGTCAAGAAAAATGTATGGTTCTTGGCCAGTGGCTGTTCAAGGCATATGACGGGAGATAAACAAAGTTTTTTATCCTTCACTAAAAGAGATGGAGGATCAATAACATTTGGAAACAATGACCAAGCCAAGATTAAAGGTAAAGGAATGATAGGTAAAGAAAATTCTACCAAAATTAATGATGTTCAATATGTTGAAGGACTGAAACACAACCTTCTAAGCATCAACCAGCTCTGTGATAATGGCTTTGAAGTTGTGTTTTCAAACCAAACATATGCGAAATCAAAATGGCAGAATCAGGAGAAATCTTATTTTCTGCATCCAGAAAGAAAAATATCTATGTCCTGTACATTGAAGAATTACCAGCTGAATCATGCTTCATGTCCATCAACAAAGATAAATGGATATGGCATAAGCGTGTTGGACACATCAGTTTAAAAACTATTTCAAAATTGTTCAAATTAGACTTGGTTAGAGGACTTCCCAAAATTAACTTTGATAAAGAAATATCTGTGAGGCATGTGCAAAAGGAAAAATTGTTAAAAGTAGTTTTCGTACAAAAGAGTTCATCTCAACTAAAAAACCTCTTGAACTGCTCCACATTGATCTATTTGGTCTTATCAAAACCACAAGTCTAGGAGGCATGAGATATTGGTTTGTCATCGTTGATGACTTCTCTAGATATACATGGATGCTATTTTTAAAAAATAAAGGTGATGCATTCACTGCCTTCAAAACATTCTATAAAAAGGTTCAAAATGAAAAAGAATCCAACATAATTGCTGTAAAAAGTGATCATGGAGGAGTTTATAAATGCATCATTCAAAACATTTTTTGACGAACTTGGCATCTCTCACAATCTATCATTTGCAAGGACACCTCAACAAAATGGAGTCGTTGAACGAAAAAATAGAACATTGCAAGAAATGGCAAGAACAATGTTAGAAGAATCCAATGTTGAAAGGTATCTTTGGGCTGAAGCCATAAAAAATTCATGCTAAATTTTGAATCGTGTATCAATAAGAAAAATCATAAACAAAACACCTTACAAAATCTGGAAAAACAAGAAACCCAATATCTCATACTTCCACATCTTTGGCTACTATTGTTACATTTTAAAAGACAAAGAAAATTTGGGAAAATTTGATGCCAAATCTGACAAGGAAATATTCTTAGGATATGCAACAGAATCTAAAGGTTATCGTGTGTTTAATTTAAAAAATAAAACTGTTGAAATAAGTATGCATGTGTTATTTGATGAGTTTAATGATCTTGATCTAAGAAAAAAGGATGACAAGGAAGAAGAACAATCTGGACAGTCACAGCAGATCGTTCTACAAGAAAACGAGATTGATAAACAATCTTCGTTTCAAACTCTTCCTAGAAGCTGGAAACTTGTAGGTGATCATCCTCAGAATCAGATAATTGGTGACACAACTAATCGTCACAGCAGATCGTTCTACAAGAAAGCGAGATTGATAAACAATCTTCGTTTCAAACTCTTCCTAGAAGCTGGAAACTTGCAGGTGATCATCCTCAGAATCAGATAATTGGTGACACAACTGATGGCATTAGAACAAGACTATCATTCAAAGATGATGTTCACAGTAACATGGCAATGTTATCACAATTAGAACCAAAAAATATCAAAGAAGCCATAATTGATCAATTTTGGATTGAAGAAATGAAGGAAGAACTTCTTCAATCTGAAAAGAATGAAGTTTGGACTCTTGTTCCAGATCCTCAAGATCAATCTATCATTGGCACAAGGTGGGTGTTCAGAAATAAACTTGATGAACAAGGAAAGGTAATTAGAAACAAAGTAAGGTTAGTAGCCCAAGGTTACAATCAATAAGAAGGAATAGTCTATGATGAAACCTTTGCACCTGTAGCAAGGTTAGAAGCTATTCGAATTCTTCTTGCATATGCATCTTACAAACTCATTAAACTTTTTCAAAATGGATGTAAAAAGTGCCTTCTTAAACGACTATTTAAATGAACAAGTCTATGTTCGTCAACCCCCTGGGTGTGAAGATCAAAATAAACAAAACCATGTTTTTAAACTCACTAAAGCTTTATATGGTTTAAAACAAGGTCCCCGAGCTTGGTATGAACGATTAAGCTCATTCTTGATCAAAAATGGATTTTCACGTGGGAAAATTGACACAACACTTTTCAAGAAAACAAACAAAGATGAATTGCTCATTGTACAAGTCTATGTTGATCATATCATTTTTGGTTCAACTAATAAAAAAATGTGTGATGATTTTTCAAATCTTATGCAAAGTGAGTTTGAGATGAGTATGATGGGTGAGTTAAGATATTTTCTTGGACTACAAATCAAACAACACAAAGATGAGATATTCATTTGTAAAAAAAAAATACATAACGGAACTTTTGAAAAAATATAAGATGTGTGAAGCTAAAATCATGACTACTCCCATGCATCTATCATCCTCACTAGACAAAGATGGAATAGGAAAATCAATTTCTGAAAAAGAATGTAGGGGAATGATTGGTTCATTACTTTATTTAACTGCAAGTAGACCAGACGTTGCATTTGCAGTAGGATTGTGTGCAAGGTTTCAATCTGCACCAAAAGAATCACATCTTACTACTGTAAAAAGAATCTTTCGTTATCTTGTTGGTAATACTGATCTTGGCCTTTGATATAGCAAAGGTTCTCACTTTGATCTTGTAGCTTACTGTGATGCGGATTACGCTAGAGATAAGGTTGAAAGGAAAAGCACAAGTGGTGCATGCCAGTACCTAGGAGAAGCCTTGATAAGCTGGTCAAGCAGAAAGCAAAACACAATTGCTTTATCAACCACAGAAGCAGAATACATTTCACCAGTAAATTTTTGTTCACAAGTTTTGTGGATCAAAAACCAACTTGAATATTTTTCAGTAAGTTATTCTAAAATCCCTATTTACTGTGACAACACAAGTGCCATAAATCTCTCAAAAAATCCCATTCAACATTCAAGATCAAAGCACATTGAAATAAAACATCATTTTATTAGAGATCAATGTAAATAAGAAGGAAATATAATTAATTTTTGTTGATACAATGAATCAGCTTGCTGATATTTTTACTAAGCCTCATGTTGAAGAAAATTTCATTTCAATAAAAGAAAGACTTAAAATCATCAAAAATCCTGCTCAAGATTGAACCTAAAAACTATTCTGGGAAAACATAGAACGTTCTTTGTTTGGGTTGGCCTTCTGCAAAATAGCTCTAGAACGTTCTTCGTTCTTTAAGAAAAATAGAAATCTCAAAATTCAACCTCTGCACACGTGTAGTTATCACTCATCAAAAAGATAAATGCTACTACAACCTACTCTGCCACATCACTACAACTTCCTCCTTCCCAATGTACGTCCATCCCATCCACCCTTATCACGTGTGGCAACAAGGACACACTCAACTGCACACAAAAATAAATTGTCACCTCTTGATTTTCACAAACCAACAAATTGACACTTTTCTGAAAAAATTCTTCATCCTGTTTCTTGAAGTAAGTCAAATATATATTTCCTTTGAGATAAATAGATTCCATGTTTGGACCGTGCCACTTCCATTCCCAGAAAATACCTTAATCGACCAAGATCTTTGACTTCAAATTCCTTAGCTAGAATCATGTTCAGTCCTTCAATTCCAGTATAATCATCACCTGTAATAATAATGTCATCCACATAGACAATGAGGGTGGTTACCTTGCCTTCCTTTGAGAACATTGTGTGGTCAGTTTGACATTGGGAGAAGCCATGCATCCTAACTACTCGTGTGAGCCTATCAAACCAAGCCCGAAGGGATTGCTTGAGTCCGTATAGTGATCTTTTGAGTTTACATACCTTGCCTGAATTTTCTGATGTCTCAAGTCCAGGTGGTATTCTCATGTAGACATCTTCTTCAAGTTCACCATTTAGGAAAGCATTTTTTATATCTAACTGGTGAAGTGGCCAATCCAAATTTACTGCCACAGAAAGGAGTACACGAACTGAATTCAACTTTGCTACAGGTGCAAAAGTTTCTTCATAATCCACCCCATAGGATTGGGTGAATCCTTTTGCCACCAGCCGAGCTTTGTACCTGTTTACACTCCCATCTGCATTGTATTTTACCGAGAATATCCATTTGCATCCAACTATCTTCTTCCCCTATGGTAGGTGGGAGAGCTGCCATATGCCATTCTTTTCAAGTGCCTTAATTTCTTCCATTACAGCAGCCTTCCATTCTGGAACTAGGACAACTTCATCAAAGTTTTGAGGAATTTCGATGCTGTCCACATAGCTAATGAAGTTTTTGTACCCCTGCGATAATTTTTCACTAGAAACATGGTTTGCAATTGGGTGTTTGGTACAAGACCTTACTCCCTTTCTCATAGCAATAGGTAAGTCTATGTCTTGGTCATTAGTGACATTATTAGATAAATTAGAGGAAGAGTTAATGCTACCTTTTTGGGTAGAGTCTTGGTTCTGCTTTGGAAGAGTGCATGCTTCTACTTCCTCAAGGGTTTACTGCTTGTTCTTCTTCTTGCAGTTCTTTTCCTCCATTTGGTTTTCCTTTAGGACCAATTGTTGATGCTCTATTTGTTGGCTTGGTAACCTCAAAAGTGGTTGTTTGTTGGTCCAGTTCAGGTTCAACAATTATTGGGAAAGATTCTGTGTTTTTAGTGATTTGGACAGATTCAGGAACATATTCAGGTAGGATTTGGACAAATTCTGATGGGGTGGTTAAGACAGATTCATGTGAGACAGATTCTGGTATTTTTAATTTCCCAAGGTTGGTGTTCATCAATTGTAACTTTCTCCCCCTGAATGCCAACTTTGGGATGAAAGACCTTGTCTTTAAAAAAGGTAACATCCATAGTGCGATAGATTTGTCTTTTTTGGGGGCAGTAGCATTTGTATCCTTTCTTGGTAGGAGAATATCCCAAGAAGATACACTTGATGGATTTCGGGTCCAACTTATTAAGGTTAGGCTTTTGGTCATGTACAAAGGCAGTACATCCAAAAATATTTGGTGGAAGATTTGTGAGGAGTTTGGTCGAAGGATAAAGGGACAAGAGGGTTTGGTGTGGTGTGTTTAGGTTGAGCATTTTGGAGGGCATTCTATTTATTAGGTAGGACGAGGAGAGGACTGCATCTCCCCAAAAATGGTTAGGTACGTTCATGGACATCATAAGGGCTCGAGTGACTTCCAATAGGTGCCTATTTTTCCTCTCTGTTGTCATATTCTGTTGTGGAGAGTATGAGCATGATGTTTGGTGTATAATGCCATTTTTGGTAAGGTAACTACCAAGGGTGTGGTGGAAGTACTCCCCTCCATTATTAGTTCTTACTACTTGAATATTGCTTTGAAATTGGGTTTGGACCATTTTATGGAAGTTCTCAAATATACTCTCAACTTCTGATTTTTCTTTCATGAGGAATACCCAAGTGACTCTTGTATGGTTGTCAATAAAGGTAATAAACCACCTTGATCCAGTAACATTGCTTACTCTTGAAGGTCCCCACACATCACTATGAATGAGTGCGAAAGGTTTAGACGGCTTATAAGGTTGTATGGAATAATGGGATTTGGTGTGTTTGGCTAATTCGCACACTTCATATTTGAAAGAACCATAATCTTTATTAAATAAAGTTGGAAACATTTTTTTCAAATACATAAAATTTGGGTGTCCTAGGCGATAATGCCATAACATTACATCATTATCATTCTTTGATGAACACATAAGGGCAGCCTTGTAGGATCTCTTATTTTGGTCTTCAATTTTAAGGAAGTAAAGGCATGCACTTTCCTCAGCATTGCCAATCATCTTCCCCGAATTCATATCCTGAAATTCACACAAATGTGGTAAGAACTTAGCAACACATCCTAAGTTTTTGGTTAATTTACAGATAGACAATAGACTGCAATCTAGTTTAGGAACATGTAAAACTGAATCAAGAGTAATATCTTTGGAGATAACCACCGAACCTTTACCAGCTACCTTGGAGGTGGTACCATCTGCTATCCGGAAAAAAGATTCATCTTGACATGGAGTGTATTTACTAAATACATTGATGTCCCCAGTCATGTGATCCGAGGCACCAGAATCAACAATCCAAGAGTTTGTTTTCTGGTGATTTACATGAAGGGCAGCAGAAAAATTACCTTTTTGGGCAAAAGTAGCAGTGGAAGAAGAGGTACTAGTGTTTTGCAGTGCCTGTTGCATCAATTTCTGCAACATCTCTATTTGTTCTTTGTTGAAAGGACTGGCCTCTGCAATGTTTTTGGACTTACTTTCATCAGCAGCAGCATATCCGTGCGCGTCCTTGAATCGTAGTTTTAGATCCGTGGGTTTTCCATGAAGCACCCAACAAGTTTCCTTCGTATTGAAGGTGCAAACACGAGAAGGCGGGGTTGAATTGTGTTTGACTTAACTTGAATACTTTTCCTGTTTTTATACTTTTAAAACAAAACTTGATGTATGATTAAAAACAGAGTTAACAGCGGATAAAATTAAAAATAAAACTCACAGTTTTTATATTGGTTCACCGTTAACGAGGCTACGTCGAGTCCCTTCACCTTGAAGGATTTCACTAATTCAAACCTTGAATTACAACCTTGCTACTGACCCTCCAAGTCAGTCTTCTCAAACAGTCTAACAATCCTAGACATCTTTGAGGAATGCAGCTCCTGTCTTCAGCCAATCTGACAATCCCAGATTGTAGAAGAAATCACAACACTATAAATCTAACTTCCAAGTAACCTGCTACCCCTTCTGACTCCCTCAGATGGTAGACTCTACTTCAACAACTTAGATTTAACACACAACACTATGAATCTAATTGCCAAGTAACCTGCTACCCCTACTGACTCCCTCAGCTTGTAGACTCTACTTCAACAACTTAGATTTGACACAGTGGAAGGAAAATAACACGAGTACTTGCTTCTTGAAAGCTGGAACTCACAATTGACTTCTATGAAAATTTGAGAGTGTTTGCTTTGGAAGTGTATGACTCTTTTGTGATTTTCGATGCTTGAGTATTCTGCCTTGAGCCTCCTTTTATAGATGCAGATTTGGGCCTCTTCCAATGCTTAAATTCGAGCTGAATCTTGCTGGATTCTCTGTAAAAATAACTTGACCAATTGGGCTTCATATAAATAAAAAACATATCTTCAGATTTCCTTTCAAAATAACTGGCCAATTAAATCTGTTGGTTCCTTCCCGCCACAGCTCCTGAATTCCACAACACCTCAATTTATTTTTGTAATAAATCTTTTTAATCCTTTGATCAAAATAAATTAAATTCTCCACCGTATAAATTTCCTGATTAAATCTGGACCATTGGATCTTCATGCGCTAGTCCACATCTGGACCATACTGATTGTTTATGCTGTGATCCTCTGATTTCGGCCTTCCCTGGACCACACTTCCTGACCCTCTGATCTTCTGATTTCGGCCATCTTGGATGCGCACCTGATATGCTATAATCCTCTGAATTCGGCCTTTGTTGGACTATACATTTTGTCCCTCTGATTTCGGCCAACACTGGGCCATGGTCTGATTTTATGATCTGGACCATCACTGGACCAAATAATTAATTGTGAACCACTGATCTGGAAATCTTCCCTCTGATCTGGACTAATTCTGGACTTTGTTCTGGATTAAATTGAAATTAAATCTAGACAATAAATATTTCAGTCTGGGCATTTTACCTTTGATTTTAGATCAGGTCTGGATCATTCTGGAAATCATTTCTTCTTGTCTTGACTTAGTTTCATGCCCTAAATCATGCTCTCTTATTGTCTGGGTCAAATCTGGATTGATTCTCTTGTTCTGGACTCATAAACTTAGCTTCTGGTTGAGTCTGGAACAAGTCTGGGCAGTTTAATATTTCACTGCCAGGCCATCTTCTGGTCAGAATAACTTCTGGAATAAATTTGATATTTGATTCCTTTTGGTCTGGATCAACTCTCCCTCTGGCAGGCTTTCCACTGGTATGATCCATGTTTCCTTCTGATTTTTCTTCCTTCTGTTTTGGGCCAGCAAACATATCTTCTGGTGATGTTTTGACATCCTGAAACATCTTCTGGAAATTCCAGAATTCATTTTCCTTTGATCTTCTGCTTCTGATTTCTTCATCTTCTGATTGTATTTAATTTAATAATTCAAGGTACAAAATAAGATTACATTGAGTGCTTTTGTAACCATCAAAATCCTAAGTACTTAGAACCAACTTGGTTCCAACACGTATGTCCAGGTCGCTTGCAGTGATCGCACCATCCTCTACCTCTCTTTGGTGGACCTCTTACTGCAAGTGCAGAGCCTTCAATGTTTGAACTTGCACTTTGACTTCCCAACATGATTTTCCTTCTGCTTTCTTCCCTTCTCACTTCTGCAAATGCTTCACGAATGCTAGGGAGAGGCTTAGTTCCAAGAATCCTCCCTCTTACTTCATCCAAATTTTTATTCAGTCCCAATAGGAACTGAAAGTTTCTGTCCTTCTCGACCAGTTTCTTGTAGATTTTGTCATCATCTATGCACTTCCACTCTATGTTTGCATAGATGTCAAGTTGCTGCCAGTATTTTGTGAGTGTATGATAGTACTCGGTGACCGAAGAATCTCCTTATCGAAGATTGTGTAAGAGACTTTTGATCTCAAATATGGCTGAGGTGTTGTCCACATTTGAGTAGGTCTCCTTGGATGCCTTCCATATTTCTGTAGCAGTGTCATAATACATGAAATTTTCACAAGAATCATTAGTCATGGAGTTGAGCAACCATGTCATAACAAGACTGTTTTCAAGTTTCCATTTTTCATGGCTTGGATCAGTATTATTTGGCTGCTTAGCCTCGCCAGTGATGTAGTCTTCCTTTCCTTTTCCTTGGAGGAAGATGCAGAGAGATCTAGACCACTGTGTGTAGTTCTGCCCATTGAGTTTGTAGCTAGTAATGATAATTGTTTCATGATGACTAGTGGTGTTTCCAGTCGCTTCTGCCTTAGGGTTAGCATCTAGGCTGCTTGAATTGCTCTGTTTTTCTTCCATGAGAAAACCCTAATTTTTTTTATCGGATCAGAACTGTAGCTCTGATGCCATGTGAAAATGTTGTGTTTCTTATTGATTTTGTACAAATACAAATGGTATAAATAGCCTAGGGAGTACAACTAAATGAGAAAGCTAATTAAATCCATTAATTACAATAAAGAAAGATATTATAATGGTAAGAGAATATCTTTATGATTAAAAAACTGTACAGTTGTCCCTTAATGGACAGAATTGTAACCAACGGGTACCTCTAAAACAAAGATGATAGATAACACAGTACGCACCATCTCTGATGATGATTCTGACTCTACACTCGTACCAGAACATCCCATCTCCGAACCAACACCGCCCACTCAAACAACAGAAACTCCAACAATAACACCCAAAAACCCTCCTCCAAAGAAATCCCAGAAACTCAATCACCACCACCTTCAATCACCAAAACACCCCAAAAAACCCCCTACAAAGCAGTGCCATCAAACCCTAAGCCAAACAAAATACCTAAATCCAACAAAACAAAACCAAAACAAACAATCAAACCCTTATCTACGTTGTCTGACTTTCTGACATCCAAAAACTAAAAAACCCTAAACCTGTCAAACTTCCAGAACGTTCTCCACAAAAATCCCCAATCCCATAATGTTCTTCAAAGAGAACCACAAATCCTAAAAACAAACCATCTTCCAAATCATCATCATCAAACAATCCAGTTTGTCCTCTGATATCTCTCAAAATGAAAACAATCTACAATGACAAATGGGCTCAAGGACCCAATGGCATTGGCCGAGTGTTTGTGTTCGAAAATCTAAAAATTGATGAAACTTATATTCAACATCACACTGATGCCTTAGGTTGGATTGACTCCTCAAAATCTCTGATTGCAATTACCCCGAGGCAATGAGGGCATTTTGCTGCAAGGCTGAATGCTTTCCTAATAAATCCCTCATTGTATCCAAAATCAAAGGAACTGACATACAACTGACCCCATCCATCATTGCTGAAATTCTCAAATAAACTACTAAAGGGCCTGCAGTCTTTGGTCAAGATTGGTGTTCTGCCCTCGAAGTTTCAAAAGATGATGTATTTCATGAGTTGTTTGTTGCTGATTCCACAAGTTTTCTCTCTGCCGACTTGAAGCCTATTCCCAAAATCCTCAATAGCATTAGTCAACATTCTGTGTTACCCAGATGTGGCAGCCACGAATCTGTAACTGATAATGATGCTCTGGTCATTTATCACCTTCTTCACCAGAAAAAGCTTAACTTGCCCCATCTGATCATTCATAATATGATCTCGGCAATCTGCAAAGATTACAAGCGGAACACCATTCCCTACGGTATGGTTTTCTCTCAAATCTTTAGGTTTTTTTCTGTTGCTTTGGACTCTGAACTTTCCCACATCAAACTCTCCAAATTTTCCCTCAAAAATATTAGTCACATGAAACAACCCCAATCCGCTCCATCCTCCACCAAAAAAATCAGCCTCTCCTGTTACTACTGAACCATCACCAATTCCTGATCCAAACACCACTACTACTGCACCAACCACCCTTCCAGAATCATCTCTTTAGAGTATGCGTTCCCCTCTGCCTAATCCACAAACATCCACCATGTCACCCATGTTTGTTTCACCACAAAAAACCTGTTCTTCAATCTTTGGCATTAGCCAATTATTGGCTTTTCCAAAAGATGGCACATCCATGCCTCCAAACATTAATACTCCAATTTCCGTACCACATGTTTCTTCATCCTTTGCAACTATTTCCACTTTTTGTACTACTACTGCTCCATCACAGGCTACTCCAATGTCCACTCCAAAAGGTGCTCAGCCTCATCTGAAGAAATCCAAGATGGAATCTCACAGCTTTAAGACCAACAAAGCCATCTTTGAATCTCTCCAGACCATAGTGGCAAGGCAGATACATCAGGACAGAGAGCAAGCCATTCTCAGAGATTGGATGACAACTCAGCTGGCTCCAAAGCTTGGCCTTGAGCCACCTATGCCGAATCCACCCCCTATGTTCCCATCCATTCCACAGTCGCCTCTCTCATCATCCTCTGAAGGCTCTTCTCCATCCCTCTCCACTTGAGTGCCTCTCTGTTGTTGTCCCCTTTTTGCTGCGACAAAGGAGGAGAAGGAATTTTAATTAGATTTTAAGTTTAAACATTGTTGGTTTTTAAAACATTGCTAAATTCTGAAGTTTTTTTGTAATATTTTGATAGCTTCAGCACATTTATGAATTACCTTCTATGACATTCTGTTATTCCATATAGTTTATTATGATATAATGAATTCTATGTTTTATCATGAATCAATGTGCTTAAACATGAAATTTGTTTCAAGAAAAACCAGTATAGATAATCATTGTTTTAAAACATGAATCAACTCAGTTTCAGTAGTTTCAATCCAATCATGTTCTCTCAATTATACTAAGAGAAAATCATTATTGGAAGATCCCTCTACAAAGTCAAAGGCCAAGGATACGCATCATTAAGATCAAAACTCAACTTCCACAAAGAGTAAGAGCCAAGAGTGCTCTTGAACTTTAGAAGCAATGATGTGTTAAAACTAGTCTTGAGAAGTTGTAAAAATCCTTCTATGCTATAAAGAAGGTAGTGTGTAAATCCTTTCTAAAGATTGAAGGATAGAACAGTGAAAATCCTTTCTGGATTGAAAGGTATTTATTGTACCAGATCAAGATTGATCTGCAGAAAGTTTGTGTAAAAGCCAAGAGAGTTCTTGCCTTTGAGCACTTAGTGGAAAATTTCACTTTTGTGAGGACTGGGCGTAGCCCAAGATTGGGTGAACCAGAATATATTTGTGTGTTATATTCCTTCTCTTATCTATTTACATTTAAGTCTTTAAATATCAAGTTCAATAGATAAGCTAAAACTGTTATTTTCAACTAACCAAGAACGTTCTCCGTTTCTGGTTCAAAACCAAGAACGTTTTCTGTTTTTCTCATTTACAACCAAGGTCAATCTTGAGTTAATTTTTTTTTAGGAAAATTTAAAAGATAAATTTACAATTCAAATCCCCTTTCTTGTAAATTGCTACTTCACACGACACTACTTGTGATATTCACCCAATGTAAACAAACTTCACACTGTCATCCTGAGCATCAATCACTACAACATCATGGATTAACCTAAAAACTAATTACTTCAGGTCATCCAAATGTCCAACGATCTCCTAAATCAATGACAACGAAACCTATGTTGTCATGTGTCAAATTATCACACATTTCTTAAACTTGTTTTACTTATCGTAGAATATAGATGTCCTTGATCCAAAGGATAACTCAATGCATCATCTAAAAGGCACTACTTGGTCGTTTACTTAATCCTAGCTGATTAAGGTCCAACAACCAAAAAATTTCTTACTTGGGATCTCCAACTAAACTTTAACCAAAGATAGTCGAAACTTGTACCGAAGTTTGATAGATGTCCCTACTAACAGATGAAAGATTTAGTGATGTTCAAGAACATTATGAAGAAATGGTTGTTGTTTCCATATGTAGGAGAAGGATCACGCAATTGTTAAAGAAAAACGACCGTTAGAGAGTTTGTGGTTCATTAAGATCATTATTAGAGTATTTTGTATGTTGTTAGAATGTCAAAAAAGTTGAGCATAGTAAAGTTAAAAGAGCATTATACATCAAGGATTAGAAGAAACTTGTGATACCAGAAAGGATTTAGGATGGTAGAGCCTACCACTTGAAAATAGTGATGGATGTTTGAGATATGCTAGATTCAACAACTAACTCGTTAAGGGTGAATCTTGTGATGATTATAGGTATGAAACCAAGTAGATCAATGACAAGTAATATCTCCATATGGGTTAGGAGATAGTAAATGTTGATGTGATTTAAGGTGGATTTGAGTTTATCCTTAGGTTGGTTATTTGAATGATATAGTTTAGCGAAAATTGAAGTAATAGGTGATGTCGGCACTTAAGGATTTCTGTTATCCAATAACAGTCCTAGTGTTTTGCGTTCCACTATCAACAAGTAATTGAGATGATTAGTCTCACAACTAGTTACCAAGTAGTGTCCAAACATAATGAGCTATAGACTAAACCCTTCCATCTTTAGTGGTTTCTTGTTGGTCACCTCTTTATAGTTCCGAGTGTAAAAATTCTCAAGTTCAGGGTCTACATAAGGCTCTACCATATTTTTTGATCACTCAAATTTTCATCAACCAAAATTAACTATCTCTAATAAATCTGGGTGTAGAACTCAACCACTAATTTGGAACCTGCCTTTAACTCTCTACGACTTTCTATCATCAATCTATTTTCTCTAGATTAGCATTCTTGAAAACTCCAGTGAGACTTATGAAAATAAATCCACCAATCCTCTAGCTTTAACATCTCTTACTTCACTTCCCCACTTCAACTAGCTCCACCGTTTCTTATTAACAATTTTGCCCCACTAAGATCATCACATCAACAGTGTTCTGATACCATAGTGTAACACTTAATTTTCACAATAAATATTTTTTTAAATAACACATTTATCATAAATCTTTTAAACTAAATTAATTAACAACTTATTCCCATAGTAAGGGAAAACTTCTAAAATCAATCCTTTTTATTTTGAAGGTAAATTACATTAAGTTAAAAGGTTAAAAAAGTTTTTAGTCTCTATTAAATTTTTAAATTTTGTTTTTAGTTCATGTAAAAAGAAATCACATTTTTTAGTCTCTACAAAATTTGAATGGTTTTTTTGCATACATATTTACAACACTCTAAAAAGTTTCTCCACAAAATATGAGCTTAATTCAATTTCTAGGTCCATATTTAAAAATAAAAAATTCTTTAATATATGACATTTAAAAACAATCATATTTAATTCATCCCAAGTTAAAAAATTCTAAATTTGTGTGGATGAATTATTAATAATAATATAAAGATACTTGCAAAATATCATTCAAAAATTTAAAAGTTGAAGGATGTTTCGTTCCACCACAGACTAAAACAACTTGTACAATAATTTTGTAGAGACTAAAAAATGTGATTTTATTTTACAAGGATTAAAAATAAAATTTTAAAATTTTATAAAGACTAAAAACTTATTTAATCCGAAGTGTAATAATAAAACCACAAGGGTTACCGAAACTGATAACCTAATTACCGCTAAGATGATTGTATCACACTTAATAAAGGTTACTAGGTACTATGGACCCCTTACCTACATAAGCTTTTCCGCATTGAACTTAAAGTCAAAATCATGAGTCTGCTACTCCTTTACCAACAACTTACACTTATCATACATGGGTCCTACCAATCTGGGGCATTGATAAGTCTTTAGCTGTTTCTTGTGTTTAAGCATGTTATAGTTAGTTAAATTTGAAGTTTGATTTAATTTCATATCATTTTAGAGTCAATTTAATAAAGAAAAGAGCTTTTGACTTGCTTGAATTGTTTTGGCCGTTTGTGCTACAAACCCTTTCTAACCAAGCTAGTTCTCAAAGTGTTTTCTTCTTATTATTTACTTTGAGGAAATTTGCATCTGAGGAATTGTGGAGGATTACTGCGGTAACAAGATGATTTTTGGAGTGCAAGTTACTTACTTTTGAAGTCCAGCGCGCAACAATACTAGTTCAGAGTGCATTGCACCAGTCATTGCATCGTAGTGTACAAGCTGACACAACTCACTGTCTCTAAAGCGCAACGAATAGTCCTTTTTGAGCATTGTGCTAACTGGTAAGTTTCCCGCATCAATCAACCAGCACAATGCACAAGCACGCGTTGCCTAACCCTATTTTAGCCAAAAATTGTTATTTTAAAAGGGTTTCGACTTTTGGATGCAGAGGAGGCAAGGCTACTATACTTTTAAGGATCAATTTGTTCACCTTTGATGTGTAATTCTTACTTCTCATTGAATTTCTTATCAACCGTTATGAGTAGCTAAGTTCCTTTTGATTAGGGCATATATGAACCTCCTTGAATTTATGTAATCTTTTTTATATACTATTTTTGTAATTATAAAGTGCTTGATTATTCAACTATATTTGTTCTTCATGCTTTTCTATAACTGACCAATATAAAATTGAACTTAGGTATTGTTTCATTATTGGAAAAAAGATTGTAATAACCCAAACTAAATAGATGTTCATGTTTCAATGTTAATGTTGGAATATAAAATATTAACATGTGTCATTAGGAATTAACGATCGTAAACGCTTTGAGTAACAAGCTAGATCACCTAAGGGATTAGAGGTCATTGTTATGAGAATGGGATTTTGAGTCAAAGACTTGGTCTTAGGCTAGTGGGTTAATTCAACGTAATCAAGTAAGTTAGATTGTTAAAATAATGAATTAATAATTACATAGTGCAAAAGAGGTGTTTCGAATCCCTAATCATGTTTCTCATGATTTCTATCTTGTTATATTTTATTTCGTTGAAACTCAAACAAATATGTGATCAAACTTTTTACTCGGCTAAGTGTTTATAACTTTGTTGTGTAATTAAATTAATAACAATCCATGTGGAGACAATTTTACTTATCATTATTATTACTTAAATGATATGGTACACTTTTTAAAGAGTTGTCAAGGTTCACCCCAGTCCACAACAAAGTAAAGAGTCACCAATCAAGATTAACACATAAGAATTAGAAATTATGAAAACATAAGCATCAGTTAAGAAAACATGCATATTTCTCATGGTATGAAACACGACTAGTGTGTCAAAGCACCTTCATGTAATGCTTATATGTTAATGCACATGATTCCAAAATTTCAAACCCTCTACAAAGAAGTGTGGACCTCTTGTCCACATATCCTCTTAATCCAATGTGAAGTCCCTCTGGAAAAATACAACTCAAAAATCTATGCAAGGATATGGCAGTCACTCCAAACAAACTATTGACGGGTTTGTACTCTATGAAATACCACATACAACCATGAATGCATGAGCATACTCAAACTCATTCTCAACAATTATTTTATAAATGTAGTTACTAAAAGAATATTCTTTTAAAAACTCATTCAAACACTAATAATTCTCGCCACATATTACTTAGAGGAAAGTCTTAGCATTTATCACAAAAGGATTCATAAAACAAATCACAAACACACATGTTTAGTGGTTATGAATGCACATCAATTACACTTCTCAATACAATCATTAACAACAAGTACAAACATATAGTCATGTACAAATAATTCAACAACATCTACAACATGTACAAACTTCATGTTATACTAGAAAGTGGAAGGAATCCTTACTTGAATGTGCTTCCTTATTCAACAACCCTATGTTACCCACATTTAATGCATCTTTGACCGACAAGTCCAAGATCCGTTCACTCTTTTTAACCTTTAACCATGTAAATTACACTAAGTTAAAACGACATTCTAAGTCCCGGTAAAGTAAAACCTCACCCATTTCATTCCAAAGCTTCTTTTTTTTTTCTTTCTAAAATATCTAAAGGGCAACAACCCTTTAACTTGTTGAAACTATAACCTTTAAAAGTATGTCTTTTTCTCTTTTCAAAGTTTCCGATATAACTAATGAAAAACTCATACTTTTTTTACAAAATTTTCTAATATTTGTCTCCATTACTTTTTACATCAAATATTTAACATAAGACAAATATAAATATTTCAAAATTTCAAAGTTCTCCTAACTGCTAAGTCAATATCAACGGTCTCAATTTCTTTTCAAGACTCAAGTAGTAAACTACGTAAATATAAGGACTCAAACAATCATTTCTTCAAAATTACACACCTAAAACTCAAATTTTAAATTACAACCCAAATGACATGAAAATCACCAACTTACTTTAAAATTCCAATTCCCAACTTTGAGTTTAAATTACAACTTCCTTTCCAAACACACCGATTTCTCAATTTGTCATTTTTGTTCTAAGAGCATCAAATGCACATAAACCAAAATTCTCACAAATTTAATAACTTAAATTATTTAAGTAAAATTTATAACATTAGTTCACAAACACAGCGTTTCTAAAAGGTATTTTGTAAACATATTAAAAGATAAAAAAAAAACCTACTTAAATAAGATAAATAAAAGATAAATAATAAATTTGTAAACATTTTCAATGATAATGGATAATTTTGTAAAGGTTTTAAAAATAAAGGTTTTAAAAGATAAAGAATCCAAATGAAAAAAATAAAAGATAAAGGACCTCAGTGTTACAAGTAGAAAATAAGCCGAATAAAAGATCTGCTGAATTGAATCTCTACTTTATCTTTGAAATTATTGATTATCTTCTAATGTGTTGGTTTTGGTGTAGCTTATGTTGATTGCTTTCCACTTTCAAATTTTATTGGATTCTTTCGAAGAATGGAAGCCAGATTTGCTGAGCAACATAGAAGAGATGCTTTTATAGACATGTTGTTAATTAGGGGTGTACATAAGTTGAGTTGGGTCGTTTTTTATCAAATCTGATATCCAATCAATTTTATTTGGATTGGGTTGGGTTCACAAATTAATAATTTTTTTTAACAAAATGTAATTAAATTTAAATACTTAAACATCTAAAAAATAAAAAAATTATATCGCAACATATCATTTAATACTTAAAATACATTCACAAACACAACAAAACACTTAAATTAATTAAATTAGCAACAAATTCTCAATCATAGTCCAACAACTAAATTTGAACTATATATCAATAGTAAATAAATAAATAAAAGTATATATGCCACATCAATGGGTTGGGTTCGCAGGTTCATAGGTTCAAAAAGATAAATCTGATATCTGAACCGAACATAATTGGATTTCAATTGGTTGATTCGGGTCAGACTAAACTTGAATGGGTTGGATCAAAACGCAGATTGGATTGGATTGAATGACTGAGTTTGCGGATTTACCTTTACTCATGTACACTCCTGTTGCTCGTTGATGCTAAATTTTGTTCTCATTTTGTTTTACTGTCTTGTAGCATACTAATTTCACTATTTTTCATATTACTATTTTGAAAATTTGGAATTGGAAGGTACTAATATTCCGATTGCATCTTATAAGAAATTAGTTCATTAAAATAAAATTAGAAATTAGTTCTTGGTCTAGAAATTAGTTCCTTCAAATCAATATTTGGAGTTGATAGAGACTCTTCAACAGGAGGTAACTGTAAAACTTCTCCCCTCTAGTCCATTGAAGACATGAAATTGAGAGGTCTTTTGTGTACCTCTTCTAGCACATGATAAATAACTTATATATCAAGGTTAGTATTTTATGATATTGTTGAAGACTATTGTCAAATTCACACTAAAAATTGAGGCTTTGATTTTAGGAAGGAAGTGAAGAAACCATTTGAAAATGACAAGTTCGTAATCAAGTTGATCAAGAGAGAGGAAGCAATGTGAGAAAGTGAAGAAACCATTTGAGAACATGATTAGTTATGGTAAAATAACAAATGTTAAAAGTTCAGTACAATGAAAGGGAAACAACATCACTGAGGGAGAAGAAATTGTCACCACAAAATTTATTAATTAGCTATTGCAACGCCACTTTATATAAGTGGAAAAAAACGGTTGTCTTAGAGAACAACCGACAACTTTTTTTTTTTTCTTATGTTGACTTAGTATATAATTTTTTTTAAATATTTTTAACAACAATTAAAAAATGTTCTTAAACAAAAATAAACAACAGTTTTTTTATTTAAATTAAGCAACCCATATATAAAGTGTTGTGTAATAACTCATTAACCTCTTTCACTATCTACTCTGAAACACTCACAAAACACTTTTTACTTGTTGTTTAATTATTATTATTATTTTTAAAACGGTGTTTATTATAAGAAATTTTTTAATTGTTGAATAAAAATATTTAAAAATTTATGTCCTAAATCAACATAATAAAAAAGGTGTCAAGCCTTTTATTCCTTATGAGGGATATTTTTTTTTCTCTTCCATAAAATGGTGTTTTAGTAGCTAATAAATGTTGTATTGAAGTAAAAGAAAAATGAACTAAGTGTTCCACGTAAATATGATAAATAACTTGTAATGTAATTTTGGTTGTTGTTTTTAATTACAAAGAACTATTTTTTAAATTAAAAAAAAAGGAAAACTTGAAAGGTGATAATATTAATTTGAAAACATTGTAATGTAATTTTGCCTATTGTTTTT
>JBBPBO010000003.1:15806638-15837933 GCA_037974295.1 Cicer cuneatum
AAAAAAAGGAAAACGTGAAAGGTGATAATATCAATTTGAAAACAAATCTGGATATGAGAAACAATTAAAATATATTACCATAAGTAAATCATATTACCATAAGTAAATAATCTTAAAATACATATTAAATATTTTGCGTCAAAAATTTGTATTAAATTCTTATCAATTAATAGCTTGAATTGATACTTGATGAAATACTTAATTGATATATGGGCCAAATATATGGACAGATTTGAGTGACAACTCTATAAATAGGTTATGGTGTATCTTTTGTATTCATCTAGAGATCTCTTACTCTTAGTTGAGGAAGAATATAAAGCAAATTAACAAGTGTTCATTGTAATTATCAGCGATGGCGGATCCAGGTATTTTTTATTTTTAATAAACCAGCATGTAATGGTAGATCCTTTAGGCTACCAACATATGATGTTTTATTTTTATTATTATTATTATTATTATTAAAACAGTATTTACAAAAGCAACTACATTAAAATTATATTGGATGCTATATAATTTGTAAGAGAAAAAAGAAAGTTTCTCGTAGTAATAAAATTCTATGCATAAATATTATGATATATTGGTCATCCCAACATGTATTAAGGTCTAAAACAGATTTAAGAATGAGACATTTTGAAAGACAAAATACTTTTTTTTTCAATTATTAACATTTATTTTTTAGACGCTTATCATATAGAGTCATTTATTAAATTAATGTAATTAATTTTGTATTATATTTTTTATTTGATAGTAAAGTCAATGAATTTAGTATTTGTTGATATAATATTAATTTTAAATATATTAAATTTTATTAAATTTAGTTTGAAGAGTAGTATAAGAACATTTTATTAAATAAAAACTTTACTTTTTTGGAGGCTTTAAGACAATAGTTCCCAAAATTAGTGATATGGTCCTTGCTAAACATTGGAGCGTATATAGTTTTTGGGTCTCAATGGGGTGGAGCTAGGTTTAGGCTCTTGTTTCTTGTAGTTTTGTTCCTAAAATATTTTGTTATTATGTATATTCACTTTTTTTATTTCCTTTCTCATGGGAAAGAATAAATACATGAACACTATGCTATATTTGTTATTACTCTCTTTTCTATCGGTATAAGATCGTAAACAAAAAAGTACACTTATCTGTATTTTCATATTTTTTTATTGGAAAAAAATAACTAAAGACAAACATCGTATACTTAATTTAGTTTTACGTTTTAAAATCAATTGAATTAAAAATAGTCGTGAAAAATAATTTTTTTAAAAAGAAAAAAATCAAACAATATCTTAAATTTGAATTTTTAAAAATCACAAAACAGTTTTATAAAATCCTAATCTAATGTTAATTTATTATAGAAGAACACTTTAATTCGGATTTAAACCAAAATAATAATACGTTCACTTAGAATATGCATAAATATTGTCATAAAAATTAGAAAACATGTCTCGAGTTTTGATAATTATTTTATTGCAAGAAGTGCTGGTATTTACTATGTGCCTCGAAGGAGTGTGTCATAAAAGAAACATGTGAGAAGAAAAAAAAAGTAATACTGTTTTTAGCTCTTGTTTTTGCTAAATATACTATTTCTAGCTTTAATATTGTCAGTTTTATTATCATATATATATATATATATATATATATATCACAAATTTAATATTTCTATCACTTTTCATTTGTCTTGAAAATTTTTTTTTGTGCTAACACATTTTTTTCCTTGTTATGTTGCACTAGAATTGGGTAACATAACCAACTCAAGAAAATTCAGATGTACGGAACCCAATAAAGGTCGACTTATCATTTTTGCTATTGTGCTCGTTTCCATTATCCTAATTTTCTTGACTTTATTCTGGTTCACTTTGCACATTAGTGACCCAAAGTTTGGAGTTGACTCAGCTTCCCTCAACTCATTAAACATAAAAGGTTCTACTATCAATGCTAGATGGAATGTTACCCTCACTGTGTCCAACCCTAACTATTTGCACACTCTCTCATATGACGCGGTTTCGGTTGATGTTGAATTCATTGGTGAGCAATACAGAAGCATTCTTGCCACGACTTCCTTGAACCCTTTCTCCCAAGGAATTGATAACAAGTTTAACCTTGAAGTTCAATTCAAGATGAATGTGGATAATGACGTGTCAACCGACATTGCTAATAGTTACTCTCGTGGAACTATTAACTTTGGGATTGTGTTGTCCACTTTGATCAAGTTTAAGGGTATGTTCAATTTCCATAAGAATCATAATTTGAAGGCTGTTTGTGAACCTCTCGGCTTCATGCTTTCGCCAAGTTCATCAAATTGGGTATTATCTAATGCTATAACATGCAACTAGCTATAAATGGGTGATCACTATAAAGTATTAGTTATCTAAGACTAAAATTATGTTTTTTAGTTCTTTGTTTGCATTTTTTTTATTTGATGAAAAAGAAATTAAATTACGAAAACAAACTAGGCAGATAGATTGTGGCTTTTATACTCAATTCTTGACATAAGGAAGAAGCTATTTCAAAAGACACATTGTTTGAGGAAAAAAATATGAGACTTGTGCAAATTGACTTGTTGGCCGGAGCTGTCAATGATTGATCAATTCCGCAAAACTTGTTTGAATTTTTTTTATTTCTTAATGAATTGAGGTGGATGTATAATCCATGTCGAGTGATTAATTATTGATATTCTAGCTTAGTAAGCGTTTAATTTGAGGATATTTCATAAGTTATTAATAATATACGGTAAACTATTCAGTGTTAACTAATTTGATTTTGGATTTAATTTATTAAGAATAAATGTCTTTCTTCCTTATTATCTTAGATTCATTGTGTTTATTGCATTTGTAAAAAAAATAATAGTGTTTTATTGCAAATAGACTCGTTAAATGTTGAAAAACCATTCTTTTGTCACAATAATAGTTTTTAATTCTTAAATTGAAATATAATCAAGAGGAGTGTTACATTAGAGTAAAAAAGGACGATATTCATTTATTCAATAGGTAAAATGGATCTATAAATACAAAATTAAAAACTCTAAAATAAAAAAAAAAAAAGTAAATATGTAAACAAACTCATATCATCCAAATTAATAATACAAAACCGCAATCTAACACAGAACGACAACATGTCTAATATGACAAAATTCGAGTGTTTGGAATACCTATGCCTTCGAATTTGTAATGTTGATGACGTCAAAGTCATTGATTGAAATCTATAATGGATAAAAGTTACTATGTCAATCTAAACCAAACGAACATCACACCAACAAGGACAAGAAAACAAAAAAGTGTTGCACAAAGAGAGAACGCCAAAAAGCACCACACTAAATCTATATGGAATCCACTTATTTAGATAAAATGGAGGAAGAGAGTTTCAGAGTGATTTCGGATAAAAAAAATGGTCTTAAATCATCCATCTCTAACAAATGAAGAAGAAGAGACATTGGGTTTAGTTATGTTAAATAGTTAATTCACAATGATTTGTAATGATTAAAAGTTAGTTAAGGAAGTTAGAATACATTAATGAAGTTAGTTAGTTTGTTGTAATTGGCACTATGCAAATTGTTTGATATAAAACTTAAAGCTGTGCATGTTGCTTGGACAACAAGTAATTGAAATAAACTTGATTTTTTTTCAATCTCTTCTTCTACATTTTCAATTCCTCTAATACCTGTAATCTGTTCTAACAATTGGCATTAAGAGCTTGGGTTCTAATATAGGGAAACACGAGTGAAAAGGGTGAGGATTTCAAATTGGGAAACACAAGTGTGAGTGAAAGAGAGAAAGAAATCATGAATGGATCATAGAGTTTTCCATCTAATTTGCCAATTCTTGATGGAAAAAACTAGGAAAGATGGTGTGCATCAATGAGATCATTACTTGGAGCTCAAGAAGTGTTTGTAGTGCTACAAGATGACTATGATCAGCTAGGTCCAAATCCAACAGAAAGACAACAAGCAACATTCGAAGATTCCAAGAAAAAGGACTGCAAAACATTGTTTTATGTAAGACCCTTAAATTTAAAATTTAATTATGGAATTAATATTAAGTGTATTTTTGGGATATTTGTAAAATATTTAATATATGTATGTTTTGAGTGAATATATATATATATATATATATATATATATATATATAAATATTTATTTTGGAAGATGAATTAAGATTATTGGATGAAGAGTAAATTAATTTAATTACGAGTAATTAAATTATCAGGCAGTTAATTAAGGGATTATCGGCTAATTGCGACGAAACCGGTTAAGTGCTGGAGGGTTCAGCAATATTTTAGTATTATTTTTTATGAGGTGGCACCCACATATGCCTATATATAGGAGTGAGAAGGAAGGGCAAAGTCAGAAAACATTTCCTCCTCCATACTGCATGTAACAGTAACCATCACCTTCTTCATCCCATTCTGATTTCTGTTTCACGTTCAAAGTTGTTCCTCTCCTCATTACAGAGCTAGAGAACCCACTTTGGTAGCGGCAAACGCAAACAGAAACTTCGCCGATTTTTGACGCAAAAACGTGAACGGGAGCAGAAGCGCAACAGGGGTAAGGGCACCTTCCACTTTCTAGTTTGCATTAGGGTTGTAAATGCATACTGTTATGGCATTAATGTTGTTTCATTACTGTTTTTGAAGAAAAACTGTTTTTCATGTCACTTTGAATGATGAAAAATGCATTCTATTGAGATTTTTAACAATCTGTGATGTTGCTGTTTTGGTGGTTACCTAAATGTTGTTTTGTCTGAATGGGAAAGCTGAAAAATGCTTTGCATGTTATTTTGAAGATGATCAAAATGCATGTTCATAAAATTGTTTTGCATATTGTGATAAAATGCGAGAAATGCATTTTGTTGATGTTTGATGTTATGTGATGGTTGTTGTTTTGGCTGAATACATCAGTGTTGTTCTGTTTGTGTGAGAAAGCTGGAAAATGCTTTGCATGTTGTTTTGACTGTGTAAGAATACTGGAAAATATCTTGCATGTGTTTTGAGAAATGATCCAAATGTAAACGTGTAAAAATGTCTGTTTTGTGGGGGAGTTGACATTCTGTTTTGGGTGATTCTGGTGTTGCTGATGTTTTCAAAAGAAAAGGATTTAGAATGATGAAAGTGCTTTTCTGGACAATCTGTTCTTGATGAAAAATTCCTGAGTTTTGTGGTTCAAAAGAATGCTGAATCTGTTTTGGTGTTGTGTTGGTTTTTTCAAAGGAAAAAGTTTGAAAATGTGTTGAAGTTTTAGGAAAATTTCACTGAATTCGAAGGTGTATTCGAATACGGCATGAGTGTATTCGAATACAACCTAAAAAGCTTCTGTTTTATTCAAATTTTTGAACTTGTATTCAAATATGAGCTTCTGTATTCGAATACAGATGAAGGATTTTTGCTTCTGACTTAGCATCTGTATTTGACTACGACCCTGTCGTATTCGAATACAGAAGTGAAATTTTAACATTGTATTCGCATTTGTATTCGAATACAACACCCTCGTATTCGAATACAGGATGCTGATTTTCACTATTTTTGCTTATGTATTCGAAAACAAATTCGTGTTTTTCCAGAAAATCAAGTTTTAGACACTGTCATATAAACTTTAAGTGTTGGGGAGCATTGGGAAGGTTTGAAATGATTTAAAATAGAGTTTTTGAAATATTTTTGAAGAGGAGATGATGAGGTTCTTGAAACCTTTAATGATGTTGGGAAAATGCTGAATATTCATTGTTTTGTCTTCTGTATTCGAATATAAGTATGCTGTATTCGAATACAGAGTGCTGAAATTGCAGTTTCAGCTTCTGTATTCGAATACAAGAGATCTGTATTCGAATACAAATTCGTGTTTTTCAGAAATCCAGAGTTTTAAACATTGTTTTATAAAATTTAAGTGTTGGGGAGCATTGGGAAGGTTTGTGACAAATTAAAATGGAGTTTTGTGATAATTTGAAGTGGTAATGATGAAGCTTTTGAGACCTCTACTGATGTTGTGAAAATACTGATTTTTGCACTATGACAGCCTTTGTATTCGAATACAAGGAAGCTGTATTCGAATACAGAGTGTTGATTCTGTATTGTTTTGGCTTCTGTATTCGAATACAAGGAAGCTGTATTCGAATACAGATTCGTGTTTTTCCAGAAAACTCAGTTTTAAACACTGTTTTATGAATTTTAAGAGTAAGGGGAACATTGGGAAGACTTATGATAATTAAGAATGGAGTTTTGAGATAATGTGAAGTGGTAATGATGAGATGCTTGAATGTTTAATTATTGATGTGATGATAATTAAATTAATCGTGTTGAGATATTTTGGGGAAATGATGGAAAGGCTTAATCTTACTGATGTTGCATACTGTTTTCAGTGAAGAGAAAACATTGCATGTTCATGCACTGCATAGTCAGGTGGTTCCCGCGATGGGCCACAGAGTAATGCGTAAACGTGTTGATCTGTTGAGCGATTGCACAAGTGCTGGTTTGTTGAGCGACTGCACTCATGCTGGTTTGTTGAGCGACTGTATCCTGAAATACGCAAAAACGTGCTGATCTGTTGAGCGATTGCACGAGTGCTGGTCTGTTGAGCGATTGCACTGGTACTGGTCTGTTGAGCGACTGTACCTTGGTATATGTAAAACGTGTTGGTCTATTGAGCGACTGCACGAGTGCTGGTCTGTTGAGCGACTGCACTGGTGCTGATCTGTTGAGCGATTGCACCCTGGTCTACAGGGCCGTTAAAGTCAAACATATTTAAATTGTGTTGGTCTGTGAGCGACTGCACCTTGGTTATTCCAAGAAAATTATGAACATTGGCATATACATATTGCATGAGGTGGTTGACCGGTGAGTCATGATTTGGATATGTGTTGACGAGTGGAAATCGATGTGTGTAAGTACCTTATGAAATCTAAATTTATGATGAATTGTTGTAATTGCTGAATTGATGTTTGTACTTACAACATGATTTTCATATTAATTTGGTTGCTGTTTTGCAAAGGTACAAATGTTATGTATTTTCAAAATGAGCATCCTTATTTATCATCATTGTTATATGATATGCCATGGATATGTTTGTTACTGTGATATAAATGCTATGTGTTAATTGTTAATTTCGGTCGGTGACCCTTTACTATTATTGTGGAAATTGGGCTTTGCCCTCAGATGCCCCCCAAACCCGTCCCACCGACAGTTATACTAACGACGGAAACGTCGTTAGTTTCCCCTGATCTTTACGTACGGAGTATTCGTGAGCAACGTAGAGGGACGGACAACTGGGGTGTAGATGAGACTTGTGGAGGAGGCGGTGGAAATTGCTTGCTACTGTGGCTTAGTGCATGATCAGACTAGACTTTTGTATAGGGTCTTGAGTTTGGGAAATGTAATTGGTTATTTTGGGAATTATTGTATAACTTTTCCGCTAATATTTTTTCCGTACTCTGATAATATTTTGGTGGGTCCAGGATACAGCTGTTGGATGTATCTTTATTTTGTTATATTTTGAAGAATTAAATTCCGAAAAATAATTTACTTGATTAATTGTGATGTAATTATTTAATTACTTCTCTATTTTGGATTACGACGTCGAATAACTTTTAATTTGAATTGATTTTAATTCTTTTGAATTAATAATTTTGAAAAAGAAAATTCCTTTTATTTATTTTAAAAAGAAAAAAAAATACACCCGCGCTGTGTTTTAAACTCAGGGTGTTATAGTTGTGGTATCAGAGCATTTGGTTAAAGTTTTGGGTTAAAGCTCTGGTTTTGAGTCGTTATCTGATCATGCATAAGAGCAAGTAGTTAGAGTGTCAAGTCTTGTATAGATGTGGTGTTAGTCAAAGGATATCCGGACGTATTTCCAACAGAAATTCCAGGATTACCCCCGGGGAGAGAGGTGGAGTTCTTCATTGATTTGCACTCAGGAACTGGACCTATTTCAATTGCGCCGTACCGGATGTCGCCATTGGAATTAAGCGAGCTTAAGGGTCAAATTGAAGGTTTCTTGGAGAAAGGATTTATCAGACCAAGTGTGTCGCCATGGGGAGCTCTGGTGTTGTTGGTTAAGAAGAAGGATGGAAGTTCGCGCTTATGTGTGGATTATATACATCTTTGTAACTATTAAGAATCGTTATCCTTTACCACGCATCGATGATTTAATGGACCAATTGAGGGGAGCCGCAGTGTTTTCAAAGATCGATTTGAAGTCAGGATATCATCAGATTCGGGTAAGAGAAGGAGATATTCAAAAGACTGCTTTCAGGACCCGTTATGGACATTATGAATATCTCGTTATGCCATTTGGAGATGCACCAGCGATTTTCATGGACTATATGAATAGAATCTTCAGCCCATTTTTGGATAAATTCGTGGTGGTGTTCATCGATGATATTTTGATTTATTCAAAGGATGAAGAAGAACACGGAGGACACCTACGCCAAGTTCTTGAAGTCATACGCGAGAAACAATTGTATGCTAATTTGTCGAAGTGCGAGTTTTGGCTAGAGGAAGTGAACTTCTTGGGACATGTGATAACAAAAGAAGGAATCGCTGTGGATCCGACAAAGATTGAGACAATTCTTGCCTGGAAACAGCCCCAAACTATCACAGACATACGAAGTTTTGTCGGACTAGCAAGATACTACAGGAGATTTATTGAAGGATTTGCAAAAATTGTAGCCCCTTTGACACAACTCACTAGAAAGAATCAGCCGTTTGCATGGACGGAGAAATGTGAGGAAAATTTTTAGTTGCTTAAGGAAAAGTTGACAACCTCACCAGTGTTGATCTTGCCACAGCCAGAGGAACCATATGAAGTCTACTGTGATGCAGCTCACCAAGGTCTGGGATGTGTTTTGGTGCAACACAAGAAAGCTGTAGCCTACGCCTCAAGGCAATTGAAGACTCACGAACGAAACTATCCTACTCATGATTTAGAGCTTGCTGCATTAGTGTTTGTGTTAAAGGTATGGAGGCACTACTTATATGGATGCATGTTCACGGTGTTCAGTGACCATAAAAGTTTGAAGTATCTGTTCGATCAGAAAGAATTGAACATGCGTCAGAGGAGATGGATAGAGACTCTCAAGGATTTTGACTTTTCATTGCAGTATCACCCTGGGAAAGCCAATATGGTGGCTGATGCATTGAGTAGGAAAAGCGTATCAGTGTCTTCAGTGATAATGGCCAGACAACAAGAGTTGTGGGAAGCATTTAGAGATCTACACTTGGCGTAAAGTTTGCACCAGGAATTTTAAAGTGTGGAATGATCACAATTTCGAGTGGTTTGCTTGAGGAGATTGCGAATTTGCAAGATGACGCATTAATCCAAGAAAAGAGGAATCTGATAGCGCAAGGACAGACAACTGAGTTCAGGGTCGGACCAGATAATATTCTAAGATGTAATGGAAGAGTTTGTGTACCGGAAGTTGCAGATATGAGAAGAACGATTTTGGAAGAGGCTCATAAGAGTAAGTTGAGTATTCATCCTAGAGCGACCAAGATGTACCAGGACTTAAGACATAATTACTGGTGGCCAGGAATGAAGAGGGACGTAGCGGAGTACGTATCGACTTGTTTAACTTGTCAGAAAGCGAAAGTGGAACACCAATGACCTGCTGGAATGTTGCAACCTTTGGATATACCGGAATGGAAGTGGGACAGCATTTCCATGGATTTTATAACAGGATTGCCCAAGACAAGGAAAAAGAATGATTCAATATGGGTAATAGTGGATCGATTGAATAAATCCGCACATTTCTTACCGGTAAGGACCACTTATAAGGTAGATAAGCTGACGGAGATCTACATTGCTGAGATTGTGAGATTACATGGAGTGGCATCGAGTATTGTATCGGACCATGATCCAAAGTTCATATCTCATTTTTGGGGAGCGTTGCATGAAGCTTTGGGAACGAAACTGAAATTGAGTTCCGCTTATCATCCACAAACAGATGGACAGACTGAGAGAACAAACCAGTCCTTGGAAGATCTATTGAGAGCATGTGTGTTGGATGATAGAGGAAACTGGGATGAGGTATTGCCATTGATTGAGTTTACTTACAACAACAGTTTTCACGCAAGTATTGGAATGGCACCCTATGAAGCTTTATATGGACGCAAGTGTCAAACGCCTTTATGCTGGTATAAGGATGGAGAAAGTATGATTGTTGGACCTGAGATGCTGGAACAGACCACAGAGAAAATCAAGAGGATACAAGAGAAAATGAAGATTTCACAGGATCGTCAGAAGAGTTATGCGGACAAGCGTCGCAGACCTTTGGAATTCGAGCAGGGTGATCATGTATTTCTAAGGGTCACGCCTACAACTGGTGTTGGCAGAGCTATTAAGTCAAGAAAGTTGACTCCGAAATTTATTAGACCATACCAGATTACTGCACGAATTGGACCATTGGCTTATCGGATTGCTTTACCTCCCATACTGTCCAATATTCACGACGTATTTCATGTGTCGCAGTTAAGAAAATACATTTCGGATCCGTCACATGTGATCGAGCCATACACAATTCAACTGAAGGATAACTCGTCATTTGAAGTATTCCCTGTGAGAATCGAAGACAGGAAGATTAAACAGTTGAGGAACAAGGAAGTCCCACTAGTCAAAGTGATTTGGAATCCGACTACGGGAGACGCGACTTGGGAACTGGAGAGTAAGATGAGAGAACAATATCCTCAGATGTTTATTAACATGTAGTTTCGAGGACGAAACTAATTTAAGGGGGGTAATAATGTAAGACCCTTAAATTTAAAATTTAATTATGGAATTAATATTAAGTGTATTTTGGGGATATTTGTAAAATATTTAATATATGTATGTTTTGAGTGAATATACATATATATAAATATTTATTTTGGAAGATGAATTAAGATTATTGGATGAAGAGTAAATTAATTTAATTGCGAGTAATTAAATAATCGGGCAGTTAATTAAGGGATTATCGGCTAATTGCGACGAAACCGGTTAAGTGTTGGAGGGTTCAGCAATATTTTAGTATTATTTTTTATGAGGTGGCACCCAAATATGCCTATATATAGGAGTGAGAAGCAAGGGCAAAGTCAGAAAACCTTTCCTCCTCCATACTGCATGTAACAGTAACCATCACCTTCTTCATCCCATTCTGATTTCTGTTTCACGTTCAAAAAAAAAAAGAGAGAGAGTTGCTCAAAAGTGAGATTACTTGGAAATCCAAGCACCGAAACACCAAGTGCCCAGAACAAAAGTTGTTCCTCTGCTCATTACGGAGCTAGAGAACCCACTTTGGTAGCGGCAAACGAAAACTTCGCCGATTTTTGACACAGAAACGTGAATGGGAGCAGAAGCGCAACAGGGGTAAGGGCACCTTCCACTTTCTAGTTTGCATTAGGGCTGTAAATGCATACTGTTATGGCATTAATGTTGTTTCATTACTGTTTTTGAAGAAAAACTGTTTTGCATGTCACTTTGAAGGATGAAAAACGCATTCTGTTGAGATTTTTAACAATCTATGATGTTGCTGTTTTGGTGGTTACCTAAATGTTGTTTTGTCTGAATGGGAAAGCTGAAAAATGCTTTGGATGTTATTTTGAAGATGATCAAAATGCATGTTATTTTGAAGATGATCAAAATGCATGTTCATAAAACTGTTTTGCATATTGTTATAAAATGCGAGAAATGCATTCTGTTGATGTTTGATGTTATGTGTTGGTGTTTTGGCTGAATACATCAGTGTTGTTCTGTTTGTGTGAGAAGCTGGAAAATGCTTTGCTGTTTTGGCTGAATACATCAGTGTTGTTCTGTTTGTGTGAGAAAGCTGGAAAATGCTTTGCATGTTGTTTTGACTGTGTAAGAATACTGGAAAAATGTCTGTTTTGTGGGGCAATTGACATTCTGTTTTTGGTGATTCTGGTGTTGCTAATGTTTTCAAAAGAAAAGGATTTAAATTGATGAAAGTGCTTTTCTGGACAATCTGTTCTTGATGAAAAATGTCTGAGTTTTGTGGTTCAAAAGAATGTTGAATCTGTTTTGGTGTTGTGTTGGTTTTTTCAAAGGAAAAAGTTTGAAAATGTGTTGAAGTTTCAGGAAAATATCACTGAATTCGAAGGTGTATTCGAATACGGCATGAGTGTATTCGAATACAACCTGAAAAGCTTCTGTTTTATTCAAATTTTTGAACTTGTATTCGAATACGAGCTTCTGTATTCGAATACAGATGAAGGATTTTTGCTTCTGACTTAGCATCTGTATTCGACTACGACCTTGTCGTATTCGAATACAGAAGTGAAATTTTAACATTGTATTCGCATCTGTATTCAAATACCACACCCTCGTATTCGAATACAGGATGCTGATTTTCACTATTTTTGCTTATGTATTCGAATACAAGGGAGCTGTATTCGAATACAGATTCGTGTTTTTCAAGAAAATCAAGTTTCAGACACTGTCAGATAAACTTTAAGTGTTGGGGAGCATTGGGAAGGTTTGAAATGATTTAAAATGGAGTTTTTGAAATAGTTTTGAAGAGGAGATGATGTGGTTCTTGAAACCTTTAATGATGTTGGGAAAATACTGAATATACATTGTTTTGTCTTTTGTATTCGAATACAAGTATGCTGTATTCAAATACAGAGTGTTGAAATTGCAGTTTCAGCTTCTGTATTCAAATACAAGGGATCTGTATTCGAATACAAATTCGTGTTTTTCAGAAATCCAGAGTTTTAAACATTGTTTTATAAACTTTAAGTGTTGTGGAGCATTGGGAAGGTTTGTGACAAATTAAAATCGAGTTTTGTGATAATTTGAAGTGGTAATGATGAGGCTTTTGAGACCTCTACTGATGTTGTGAAAATACTGATCTGTTGAGCGATTGTACGAGTACTGGTCTGTTGAGCGATTGCACTAGTACTGGTCTGTTGAGCGACTGTACCTTGGTATATGTAAAACGTGTTAGACTGTTGAGCGACTGCACGAGTGCTGGTCTGTTGAGCGACTGCACTGGTGCTGATCTGTTGAGCGATTGCACCCTGGTCTAAAGGGCTGTTAAAGTCAAACATATTTAAATTGTGCTGGTCTGTGAGCGACTGCACCTTGGTTATTCCATGAAAATTATGAACATTGGCATATACATATTGCATGGGGTGGTTGACCGGTGAGTCATGATTTGGATATGTGTTGACGAGTGGAAATCGATGTGTGTAAGTACCTTATGAAATTTGAATTTCTGATGAATTGTTGTAATTGCTGAATTGATGTTTGTACTTACAACATGATTTTCATATTAATTTGGTTGCTGTTTTGCAAAGGTACAAATGTTATGTATTTTCAAAATGAGCATCCTTATTTATCATCATTGTTATATGATATGCCATGGATATGTTTGTTATTGTGATATAAATGCTATGTGTTAATTGTTAATTTCGGTCGGTGATCCTTTACTATTATTGTGGAAATTGGGTTTTGCCCTCAGATGCCCTCCAAACCCGTCCCACCGACAGTTATACTAACGACGGAAACGTCGTTAGTTTCCCCTGATCTTTACGTACGGAGTATTCATGGGCAACGTAGAGGGACGGACAGCTGGGGTGAAGACGAGACTTGTGGAGGAGGCGGTGGAAATTGCTTGCTACTATGGGTTAGTGCATGATCAGACTAGACTTTTGTATAGGGTCTTAAGTTTGGGAAATGTAATTGGTTATTTTTGGGAATTATTGTATAACTTTTCCGCTAATATTTTTTCCGTACTCTGATAATATTTTGATGGGTCCAGGATACAGCTGTTGGATGTATCTTTATTTTGTTATATTTTGAAGAATTAAATTCCCAAAAATAATTTACTTGATTAATCATGATGTAATTATTTAATTACTTCTCTATTTTGGATTACGACGTCGAACAACTTTTAATTTGAATTGATTTTAATTCTTTTGAATTAATAATTTTGAAAAAGAAAATTCCTTTTATTTATTTTAAAAAGAAAAAAAAATACACTCGCGCTGTGTTTTAAACTCGCGGTGTTACATTTTACATCCAACAGAGTGTGGATTCAAACAATTTTGAGAGGATTTCGAAGGCATCTACATCAAAGGAGGCATGGAACATCTTGGTGAAGTGTTACACTGGTGGTGAAAAAACCAAGAAAGTGAAACTCCAAATGTTGAGAAGGCAGTATGAATTGCTGTAGATGAAGGAGGTTGAAAGTGTAGCTGATTATTTCAATCGTGTGCAGGCAATTACCAATCAAATACGAACTAATGGTGAAGTGATGATTGAGCTAATGATCAATGAGAAGATTCAGAGAACATTTACACAAAGATATGATCACATAGTGGTGGCCATAGAGGAGTTAAGGAATCTTGAAACATTGAAATTAGAAGACTAACTAGGCTCATTAGAAGCTCATGAATTGAAATTAAAATAGAGGAGTACAACAAATACACAAGTGCAGGCACTACAGGTTCAAGTCAGCAAGAAAATCAATCAAGATGAAGTGAAATACAAAAGGGAAAGGGAAAATCCAAGTGGTACAAGAAGCAAGACTCTGATGAAGGGGCTGGAAACTCAAGGAATCAGAACAGCAATGACAATCCCTACAAAAAATCAAATGGTAAGAAGAAATTTAACAAGAAGGCGATTCAATGCTATAATTGTAAAAAATGGGGCACTTTGCTAATGAGTGTAGAGCAAAGAAAGTGAAAAGAAAGAAAGATGAAGCTCATATGGCATAGGCTGATGGCTTAGATTCAGATGATGTATTTATTGATGGCTGTCACAAACTCAGATGATAAATGTCCAGAACTTTGGTATCTTGACACAGGTTGCTCCAATCATATGACAGGGCATAAAGAGTGGTTTGTAAGCATTGATGAAAGAGTAAAGAGGGAGATTAAGTTTAGGTTGCTCCAATCATATGACAAGGCATAAGGAGTGGTTTGTAAGCATTGATGAAATAGTAAAGAAGGATATTAAGTTTGCAGACAATAGCTCAGTGACTACTGAAGTAGTCGACAAGGTGTCGATTCAAAGAAGGAATGGTAAACAATCATTTACATGTGATGTGCTTTATGTACCAAACATGAAGAATAACATGTTGAGCCTTGGACAACTGCTTGAAAATGGATATTCTATAAAGATGGAGCATGGTGAAATGAATATGTTTGATAGCTCAAGAAGATTGATCTTGAAGGCACCACTCTTAAAGAACAAAACCTTCAAGATTGAAATCCAAATTAGTGAGAACCAGTGCTTGATTGTTGAAGTCAGAAGTGAAAGTTGGTTATGGCATCAAAGATTTGGTCACTTGAATTTTAGAAGTCTCCGGATGTTACAAGACAGGGATATGGTGCAAGAAGTGTCTAAAATTCAGATACCAAAGGAGCTATGTGAGGAATGTTACCAGGCTAAGCAACACAGGAATTCATTTAAAGATGAAGTGCTAACTCGATCCTCAAAAAGATGGAGGTAATTTTGTCTAATGTCTATGGACCATTTGAAGAAATGTCAATAGGAGGCAACAATTATTTTGTATTATTCATTGATGATTTTACAAGGAAAAGTTGGATCTATCTAATCAAAAGGAAAAGTAAGGTGTTGGTTGTGTTTAAAGGATTCAAACTGATGCTAGAAAGACAAAGTGGTTGTGATCTTAAGGTGATTAGGACAGATGGAGGTGGTGAATATCAATCCCATGAGTTTCATGAATTCTATGAAAAAGATGGAATAATCTATGAAGTGACTTCACCATATACACCATAACACAATGGAGGTATAGAGAGGGCAAACATAACTATCCTAAACATGGCAAGAAGCATGCTAAAGGGAAAGAAAATGCCTCACAAATTATGGAGAAGCAGTGTCCATTGCAGTTTACATATTGAATAGGTGCCCAACTAAGAGACTTGGCATAAAGACCCCTTAAGAAGTCTGGTCTAGAAGGAGACCAAATGTGAGTCATCTAAAAGTATTTGGATCACTATGTTTCAGACATGTGCCTGCTCAAAACAGAAGAAAGCTAGATGACAGGGCTGAATAGATGATATTGTTAGGATATGATTCAACTGAAGCTTATAAACTCCACAATCCAAGCAAAAGGAAAATAGATATAAGCAGAGACATACTGGTGGATGAATAAAAAGGCTGGGACTGGAAGATGGATGCCACAACCAACTCAAGCAAGGCAGTAGCAATTGAATTGGATGATGATCAAGTGCCAGGATCAGAAGCTCAGCCAGCTCCAAAACCAGTGAGGCGTTCTGGGAGAATTAGATAGCCTTCAGTAAGATTGAACCAATTTGAAGTAGCATCTGACTCAGCAATCAATGCATATGGAGAATTGATATGTTTTCCATTGTTGGCTAAATTAGAACTAGTTAGTGATGAGGAGGCCCTAAGTGATCCAAAATGGAGACTAGCAATGGAGGAAAAGCTCAATGCCATAAAAAGGAATAAGACCTGGGAGTTGATGACCTTACTAGTGCACAAAAGACCAATTGATGTGAAATGGATCTACAAAACCAAGATGAAGCCTAATGGACATATTGCCACGTACAAAGCCAAACTTGTAGCAAATGGATTTTTGCAAAGGCCTGGACTGGATTATGACGAAGTCTTTGCACCAGTGGCCAGAATTGAAATAGTAAGGCTTGTAGTGTCAATGCCCAGTTACAAAGGTTGGTCCATGCATCAATTGGATGTAAAGTCAGCATTCCTCAATAGACCATTGAAAGAAGAAGTGTATGTGAAACAACCACCAAGATATGAGATAAAAGGAAAAGAAGATAGTGTGTACAAGCTGAGGAAATCATTGTATGACCTGAAGCAAGCCCCTAGGGCCTCGAACAAGAGGATTGACAGGTTTCTCCTAGAGAAGCAATTTGAGAAATGTGTGAATGAGTAGTGACTGGCAGTGATGGAATAGAAATCCAGCAGTTCAAATTAAGAATGGAAAATGAGTTAAAGATGACATATTTGGGCACATTGTCCTATTTCCTTGGTTATGAATTTGTGACCAGAAAGAATGGAGTCTTTATGCATCAAAAGAAGTATGCTAATGGTGTATTAAAGATATTTAATATGCAATATTGCATTGGCACAAGCACCCCATCAGAAGCAAGGTTGATACTGTCAAAAGAAGGGAATGAAGAGCTGGTTGATCCTACAATGTTCAAACAAATGGTAGGATCCTTGAGGTATTTGTTCAACACAAGGCCTGACATAGCCTATAGTGTTGGACTGGTCAGTAGGTATATGGAGAAGCCTAGAACACCTCACTACTTGGCAGCAAAGAAGATTTTGAGCTACATAAAAGAAACTAGTGAATTTGGACTGCTATACCCTAGAGATTCAAATGAAAATGAAGTTGGATTGACTAGTTTTTCTGATGCTGATTGGTGTGGAGACAAAGATGACAAGAAGAGCACCACATGTTATCTGTTTATGATGAATGAGTCACCAATCTCATGGTGTTCAAGGAAGCAAAGCATAGTAGCATTGTCCACTTGTGAATCTGAGTATGTGGCTGCATCAATGGAAGTTTGTCAAGCTCTGTGGTTGGCAGAATTGATGATTGAGCTAGGGTTGAGAAGTGAAGAACCAGTGAAGATAAAGATAGACAACAAATCTGAAATAGATCTAGCCAAGCATCTAATTACTCATGGAGGAGGCAATCTCATAGAAACAAGATTTCATTTCTTAAGAGACCAGGTGATTAAAGGCAAGATAAAGTTAGAACATTGTGGTACTAATGACCAGAAAGCAGACATTCGAACCAAAGGATTGAAGAGGGTGAAGTTCTAAGAGATGAGGAACAAGTTTGGATTAACATCACTTTAATCATTTTGAATTAGGAAGAATGTTAAATAATTAATTCACAACTATTTGTAGTGATTAAAAGTTAGTTAAGTAAGTTAGAATACAGTTAATGAGGTTAGTTAGTTTGTTGTAATTGGCACTATGCAAACTGTTTGATATAAAACTTAAAGTTGGACATGTTGCTTGGACAACAAGTAACTGAAATAAACTTATTTTTTTTCAATCACTTCTTCCGTATTTTCAATTCCTCTGATACATATAATTTGTTCTAACAAGTTAGAGAGCAACAACGGTATTGATCAATTGTATTTTTTTTGCCTATAGATAAGATGATGTAATTACCATAAAAAATACACACACAACTGTGAGGTCCTAGATTTAAACCTGAGGTCTAATATAATAACTTCGATATTTGTCAGTTGAACTAGGACTTAGACTTGATGTGTTATATTTAGTTAAAGTAAATCATATTACCATAAGTAAATCATCTTAAAATATATTAAATATTGCATGCGTAAAAATTTGTAAAATTGTCCTTAAGTCATAGCTCAATTGACAAATGCTGATATTATTTAGCTGAAATCATGAGTTCGAACCCGATACATCACACTTAGGAAGATTTAATTATGGCTTTTAAGATTAAATTTTTTTTATCAATTAATACCTTGAATTGATACGTGATGAAATACTTAATTGATATATGGGCCAAATATATGGACGGATTTAAGTGACAATTCTATAAATAGGTTATGGTGTATCTTTTATATTCATCAAACGAGTGTTCATTGTAATTATAAGCGATGGTGGATCCAGGTATTTTTATTTACTTTTTTAATAGTAGATCCTTTAGGATATCAACGTATGATATTTTATTCACTATTATCATTATTATTAATTGGTTCTAAAAATAATAACGTTTTGTTGATTTTTTTTTTCCGTGAAGTTTTGTTGATTCTTTTAATGCATGCTTATGTGAAAATATATCTTGTATGGAATTATTAGTTCAATTCAAACAGTATTTACAAAAGCAACTAGGTTAGAATTATATTGGATGCTATAGGATTTATTTTCTATTAGAAAGTATAGTTTGGAGACAATTAAAGAGACAAGAATTTTGCAGTCTTATCTCTACCCGGGCCTTTTCTATTATTAGACTTGTAAGAGAAAAAAGAAAATTTCTCGTACTAATAAAATTCAATACATAAATATTATAATGATATATTTGGTCATTCCAATATACATTGAGGCTTAAAACTAATTTTAAGAATGACATATTTTAAAAGCCAAAATATTTTTTAAAAATTATTTTTTAGACGTTTTATAATATAGAATTATTAATTTATTAAATTAATATAATATATTTTGTATTCTATTTTTTTATTTGATAATAAAGTTAATGAATTTAGTATTTATTGGGACCATATTAATTTTAATTTTAAAATTATAAGAACGTGTTATTAAATAAAACTTTACTTTTTAGAGATTTAAGACAATAGTTTCAAAAATTAATGAAATGGTCCTCGCTAATCATCGGAACATATTATCTTTGGGTCTCTAAGAGATGGAGCTAGGTTTGGGCAATGTTTGGCTCCTATTTATTGTGGTTTTGTTCTTAAATTATTGTCATTAAAAAAAAATTAGATGAACCTCTCTGCATATTCACTTTTTTATTCCCTTTCTCATTTGAGAATAAATGCATGCACACAATGAACATAATACTTTTTTTTTAATAATAACTATCAACATAATGCTATATTTGTTATTACTTTTATTTTTATCAGTATATGATCGTTACAAAAAAGCACACTTATATGTATTTTCATTATTTTTCTTTGAAAAAAGTAACTAGTAAAGGGAACAATCTTATACTTAATTAGGTTTTTTGTTTTGAAAACAATTGAATTAAAAATAGTCTTGAAAAAAATATTTTAAAAAAGAATAAATCAAACAATATCTTAAATTTGAATTTTTTTTAAATAACAAAACAGATTTATCAAACTTTAATCAACGGTTAACTTGCTATAAAAAAAAACTTTCATTCAGAATTTAAACCAAAATAATGATACACTAATTGAAAGTTTTTTCACTTAAAAAATGCATAAATATTGACATAAAAAAAAAAGAAAACGTGATCGAGGTTTGACCATTATTTTATTGTGAGAAGTGATCATATTTACAGCCGGCCTCCAAGGATTGCCTCCCCGTAAAAAAAAATGTGGGAAACCAAAACAAAAGCTAATACTATTTTTAGCTTTTGTGCTAAATATTACTTTCCATTTATCTTGAATTTTTTCTTTTGTGCTTCATTGACATATTCTTTTTCTTGTTGTGTTGCACTAGAATCATACAACATAACATAATCAACATAAGAAAATCTGGATGTTCAGAAACCTGCAAAGGTTAACTTATCATTTTCTTGACTATGATCATTGCCATCAAACTCATTCTCTTGATCTTATTTTTTTTTCACTTAGCACATTAATGACCCAAAGTTTGGAGTCGACTCGACTTCCCTCAAGTCCTTAAATCTAAAAGGTTCTACCATCACTGGTGGATGGAACATTACCCTCGTTGTGTCTAACCCTAACTATTGGCACACTCCCTCATACGATACCATTTCAGTTGATGCTAAATTCATTGGCGAGCAAAACAAAAGCATTCATGCCACCACTTCCTTGAATCCTTTCTCCCAGGGAAGTGGTAACAAATTTAACCTTGGAGTTCAATTTAACATGAATCCGAATAATGACGTGCCAACCGACATTGCTAGTAGTTACTCTCATGGAATAGTTAACTTTGGAATTATGTTGTCCACTTTGGTCAAACTTAATGGTATGTTCAATTTCCACAAGGACCATAATTTGAAGGTTGTTTGTGAGCCTCTCAAATTTGTGCTTTTGTCAGGATCATCAAATTGGGTATTATCTAATGCTGTAACATGCAACTATAGCTATATATGAGTGATTGATTAGTATAAATATTAGTCATTTAAGACAAAAAGTAAGGTTTTTATTTTTAATTTTTTGTTTGTATTTTTTTTATTTCTTAAAATTACATTTTTTATTTTAGGCCATGCTAAATATGTCAACGGCCTAAAAACCGTAGCCTAAAGTAAAAAAGGCAATGTTTTTGTATACGTTGCCATAGTCATACATTTTCCAAAGTATTACTCTTTTTCTTAATAAAAAACTGTTGCCTATTCATTTTAGGCCACGACTAAAAAATTGTGGGCGTTTTAGACCACATTTTAGAACTATTGCCTATGAAAATTTATAAGCAACATGTAAAATTGTAGGCATTTGATATGAAAACGATGTCTTTACATATTTCAAACAAGATGATATAACTGTGGGATAAAGGAAAAAAAATGTGGCCTAAAGTGACCTTATATTAACTAGCTGAAAACAAATTTGATATTTCCTCAAAATTATTCACAATCTCAAAATAATTTTGTTTTATTATTATTAGTATTATTATTATTATAACTGACTAAACAAAAACAAAAGAGAATTTAATAACAAAAAAACAAAAGAGACAATAAACAATTAACAAGGAACAAAACTTATCTCAATTCTAAAATCTAAATTGTTCTTCCTCCCACACTTGACCCTTCACACTCTTGCTCTCTCATTCGGATGTTCGCCTGTTCATCATCTTGCTCTCTCATTAACATCGCGTCCGCTCATCTGCCGTTGTGTACCGTCATCAACATCGCTTCTTCTTCTACACGATTTCTCTCAGGTTCATGCGGCTTAATCTTTTGATTCCTATTTTCTCTTCTTCTCGCGTTCTCATCAATTTTTTGTTTCTCTTCTTACTCTTCCCTCGATTTATCGTAGAATAGAAGTTCACGCAAAATATGTTTTAGTGGATTTGATTTACATCTGCTGTTATTTTGACACTATTAAAGAACCTTTTGGTCTTGAACTATTTTTTTACTGTTAAAGTTCCTCTTTTTTTTGTCTTGCACTATTTTTTGACCCTGTTAAAGTTCCTTTTGTTATTTTGACACTGTTAAAGTTCCTTCTTTTGCCGAAGTTTATGTTTTGAACTGTTAAAATGTTTAGCCATCCTGAAGTCTCAACTTATAAAACTGTTAAAATGTTAAATTTTTAGTCACATGTGCAGTAGTAACCTATGTTTTCTGCTAAACTTGGCCTAACATAATTAGCACATAGTTGTGTAACAATATTGCTAAGTAACACGTCTTTGTTGACTTTTTTTTTCACTAAAAAAGCTTAATATTGTGTTTTTGGATAATACTAATTATACTTCTATCTATATATTATAATATGTATATATTAGATTAACGTCATGGATAAAGAGTGGACTAAATTCACAAGATATGGGAAGGAGTATAGGAAAGGTGTTAACATTTTATTAGATTTTGCCTATACTAATGGAAAACCTCAAGGGCATGAGATTTCGTGTCCTTGCTAATTGTGCAAATGGTTATTGGGCAAGAAGGCGCGTGGTTCGCGATCATTTAATAGTAGTGGGATTTGTTGAAGCATATGATATTTGGATCATGGAGAAGATATTCCACTTCCTATGGAAATTGACAAGGACACGAAAGATCAAGATGACTCACATAACAACATTGATGACTTATTGTATGACATTCAAAAATGTAGTTGAAGTAGAGGGGAGTGTCGAGGGTCCCAATAAGGATGCTAAAAAGTTCTACAAATAAATGAGGCACAACATGAACTATACCCTGAATGTAAAGCCCTCTCTACTTTGTTATTCATTATTCGACTTTACTTGTTGAAGTGTTTACATGGGTGGAGCGATGCATCATGCACTTACCTTTTAGGATGGGAAATTGAGGTGGCATGATGAAGAACGCCCAAAGGATGAGAAATTGAGGCATCCTGCTGATGGCCAAGCATGGAAGGACTTTGATAGAATTCATCTTGACTTTACTTTAGAGCTACGTAATGTTAGAGTTGGCTTATCAAGTGACAGCTTCAATCCATTCAGGCTATGAGCATATCACATAGTACATGGTCAGTCATGATGGTGTCATATAACTAGCCCCCTTGGTTGTCCATGAAATATGAATATACAATGTTGTCACTACTGATTCTTGGGGCACAATCACTATGCTCTACCAGCACCACCAACTTCACCACTCACTGAAACACTCTCCATTATCCTCTATAAAAAAATAAAATCAAAACTCCGTAATCTTTATTTGGATTTTCCACAAAGAAAACAAGATAGCATAACATAACACATATAAGTAATTGAAGAATTGAACTCAGTTTAGATAAACGACTTAAGTGTTTATAGCATTAACATTTATTATATAAATTCTTGTGTATAAGCTAATTTTATAAAAAAAATAAAGTCAACTTATTTTCAAATAAGCTATCTTATTGAGTTTATAGAAATAAGCTAAAAACAAATTGTGATCCTATCGTAAGTTGTTTTTAAAAGCTATTCTAAACATCGGTTCTCAAGTATTTATACTAGTATATCAACTCAATTAAACCAATCCAAGATAGTACCTGGGTTCTGGAGGGAACAGCTTGTGGTCTCAAAAGGAGAGTTTTTCTGGGACATTTCTTATGTGGGAATGGAGTTCCAACCAAAATCTGAGATATTCCATTGATGGGCTGAAGCTGAAGAAATAACATAACAAATCAATTTTGATGATAAACAACAGAACAATCCATTTATGAATAATAATAATAATTTTAAAGGCACCAAATTTGCGCACCACAAGTGAACACGTGTAACCAACCAAAACTGTGTTTGTCGTAAAGGGAGGGTGTAGTAAGAAAGGGGTAAAAGTGAAACAGTGAAAGGAAAAGATAGTCATGATATATACATTTTATGAGATAAATCTGAGTACCCAGAAAGAAGGAACCCAAAATCTCTCATCTCATTGCAACTACAAATCCTCACTTGTTGTTTTCAAAAGGTAAACTCTCCAACTTTAATCATGTTTTTCTTAAACTATGAACATTGGAGTTCGTAATTCAGTTTCGGAGTTGTTTATCAATCGTTCACAAATTGGGATATGAACAAACCCTAATTAGATTGCTACTGTTTAATTTGCAATTTGATTTTGTGTGCTTTGGATTCTGAAATGAAAAATCGATTACTTTCTGTCTCTGTGTTTGTGTGCGTCTTCCCTTATGACTGAAAGATGGAAATTTGAATTTAGATTTTGACTTTGTTCTATATCATACTTTAGTCAAAAAAGTTGGAACATTTGGAAGAATAATTATTCATTCTTTATATAATTATTCCAATATATCAATTGCACTAACTATATAATGTTTTTTCTTCGGTGAATCTGTTGGAAAATTGTTTCCTTTTTGGGTCATTTGGATGGAAGAAAAGATCTCAGTAAAAATGTGATTTTAGTAAAAATGTATATATGTTTGATTACTGTCAAACAATTGACTTTGCATCTAATCTTCAGTTCAACCATAACTTGTTTTTGATGTTCAAATATAATTCATTTTGCTTCAAACACAATTGTAGACAAATTGATTCTGTAGAATCAGTTCTATACAAAATCACATTTATCAGACATTCATATAGAAACATACTAATCAGCTTCACTGCACTTGCGCTGTAGAATTTGCGAAAGATTATACTTATAGGAAATGAGGTGGTTTCTTACGATGTCTTTGAAATTCATAACATCTTGCAGATTTGTGATATTCAACAAGTGAAGCACTTTTGTTTGAGTATAAAAATTTAACAGGCATGTCAAGCTTGTTGACCACATCAACCTTCACTTATTCTCCCGGCAACAATGGTTCGAGGAGTTTCAGTAAGTCGAGAAACTCTTCTATACGTGGGTGCTGCATAAAAGCAACGAGGATAGAGAAATCCTTGGAGGAACTATACAATGTGAAGGTGGAAAGAAAAGTTTCACCTGATAGACTAGCTCAACTCGAAGTTTCAAGATGGTCGGCGTGGAAGACTGGAAAATGTAGGTTGCCGTGGGATTGGCAGGTAGACCAACTGGTGTATGTAGAAGAAGGTGAAGTTAGAGTTGTGCCTGAAGGGAGCAAGCGTTTCATGCAATTTGTTGCGGGAGACTTAATTCGGTATCCGAAGTGGTTTGAGGCTGATCTTTGGTTCAATGGTCCATATCAAGAACGTTATAGTTTTCGAGCATATGGTGATGACTATTGACAATGCTGCATGATGATCGTGTAAAAGTAATTTGTGTATCTTTTTTGGTTGTTGTGTGTTATCAAATAGATATGTTTTGTAGTTTTCTTGTACTGAATGTACTACCAATATATATATTTGGTGAATGCAAGTGATAATTTTGCATCCTTTATTAAGAAATGTTCATCTTGAATGCTTCTGGTGTGGATTATACTACTTGAGGACATATCTCACTAAAAACAACTAGATTTTGTTGTAAATATAATCAGTGCTAAGCAAAAACATAAACATTATCTCATCAATCATTATCAATTAAGCATGATGCAATTGCTTCATTTGAGTTGAGATAAAATAAATAGTTATACTATATACTTATAATCAAGCTTATTTATTATTAGGCTTTTATAATCCATATTGGAAAAACAATAAAGATAACAAGGAAACTCAAAATTGCAACGACAATTTCCTAAGTAAGTAGAAAATAAGGTTTATATAATATAGGCAAGCGGCAATACTGGAATTTATAAAGTGGCATAACATTTTAGTACATGCCATAAAAACATAGATAAAATAGAGTGATTCACAACAATTTTTGCTTTTTCTAAACCATTTCCTTCAATCTAGTAATTTCCCAATTTTCGTGGCTACTTATTATTCAAATATCTTACATATAACTATTTAGGAAAAGTGGGCAGGACTAAAATTGACCTCAATATGTTATCCCAATAATAAGATTATAAAACTTGTTTTCATAATAAGAGTATTAATAGTATCTTACAATGCTTTACAAATTCATTAATTAAATTATTGATACATAGAACTTCAAACTCGTTTGGATTTCTCGGATCACAACATCTACTTCTTCATCTATCTTTCTTCAACAATGTTGCAAATGGTACAATAGAAGATTCTTAGATAAACTTTTCGTGTGGAAAGTACAAAGTGAGAAAAAATTACATACTTGAGGTTGAGGGAAATAAATCAAATATATGTTTAAACGTTAAAATAAATAGCAGATATAAATATATTTGAATTAATATTCTTTAAGATAGTTAAAATAAAAGTAAATATTTTTAGTGATATGATCATTTATATTAATTGCAATAATCTAAACTAATAATCTTAATTGTGTCATTTGAGATATTAGGATTATAATTCGATATTTTAGTGATGTGATAATCTATGATTAGTTTTTATATTGGATAGTTTATGATCAGTTAATAGTGTAAAAAGAATATTATGTTGGATCAAATTTGAACTCTTAAATAAATTGTGATCAACTAAGATGAATATGAGAAATATATTAAAAAAAGTCAAAGTTTTTAAAAACTAAAATAATAATAATAATAATAATTTTTTTTTTATATTCAATCTTGAATACCAAATGAACTATATTTTTAAATTTTTGAACAAAAATGGTTTTTAATAAGCAGAAGTACTCTGAGTATAAAATAAAAATAAACACGAACTCAATGCACATCACTTAACAAAACCATAAATTTTCAATTGCTTTTTAATTTAACTAATTTGTTGTAAACTCAAGCTTAGCTTATTTGTTAAACAAGTTTTAAATAAATTGAAATTTTGATATTGGCTTGTAGGCCTAATTAACATATCAAGTAATTAACAACTCGAGTTATATATTAGTAAGATATTCATAGTTTATGTGAGTAAATTTCTAACTACACTACAATATGTAAAAGGCAAGATTTAAAGAAGGGAAAAAGTGTTTACCCACAAGCCTCAGCCACCTTTGAAATTTAGTTGCATTTAGCACCACAAACACATACATTGTGTCAATTATGTTGTTCCAGAACAAGACATATGCATGTCTCCAAATATGGATGAATAGCAATGAACCCCAAAGACCCAAAATCCTGTGATAAATCCCAATGCCAATCTCAAATAAATTGATTTTTTTATCTTCCAGACTACTTTCTTCAGGTGTTTCTAGTTTCTTAGGTGTAACTTCTTCATCTCCTGGACACTTTCTGTCAAGTGGTTTCCCACAAAGACCAACATTTCCTTCATGACTTGAAGGATTAAAACTCTGTAGCTATTTCAATTGGAATTCTTTCAAACAGGTTGTTATCACACAAATTCAACATAGAAAGGCGGTCAATGTGAGCTAAAGAAGGAGGAATTAAACCAAATAAATGGTTTCTTGACAAGTCAAGAAATTCAAGTGATATTAATATTCCAATCTTTGAAGTAATTTCTCTACTCAAATTGTTGCTTGATAAATTCAATGACACCAATTCTATCAAGTTACTCTTGAACAATCGTTCTTCACCTTTCTACATCAACCATGCATTCAAATCATAATTGTCATAAGAAAACGAGAATCCTGATCCTAGAAAGTAATGTGAAGGAGTTTTATGGAATTTAGTAGAGGAATCATTTTGAGACATTGAGGAAAAATTATTCAAGCATTTGAAAATCCGTCCTGATATATTGTTTTCAGGTAGATCCAACAATTGAATGTTTGTTATGTAACAGACTCTGATGAAGATTTCCATAAAATTGGTTCTTTCTTAAGCTTAACGATTGCAATTGTTGTCCTAACCAATACAATATTGGTCCTGAGAATCTATTATCTCCAAGATCTAGCATGCCTAGGTTTGTGCAATTTTCCAAGGATAAAGGTAACTTCCCTGTTAAGCTATTGTTCCACAATATCAATACCTTAAGTTCAAGTAATGATCCCATTGAGGATGTGATGTACGAAGGTTCACGGCCAGAATCGAGGAAGAAACGGCTTTGCGGGCAAACGTAGCGAGAAATGCGGAAAACGATTGTCCGGTGTCAGATTGCCTATTATTATACCTTTCTGGAAAGGGAATCGCGCCACATACACAACTCATCGCTTTGTCATGATGTATGGGCTCCAGAACCGTTTTGAGCTCGTCTTGGACCTCAAAACGGCCGTTTTAGTTTTTCATGTACTTTCGAGCTTTTTCTGTTTTACCGAATTTTCGCACTAGGGTTTCTATTATTTATTTAAAGACTTTCTATGCTGTAACAAAAGGGCTTCTTTTAATAAAATAATTAATTTTGAGAGTTTTCTCTTCTCTGGTGGATTCCAGAACTTGTTCTTTTTTTAGGATTAGGCTTGCTAATCTTTTGTGATTCCGACTGCGTCAGGATGAAACTTCTCCAGACAATGTATTGTCACTCAAATCTATAAATTCCAATTCTTTCAAATGACCACAACAATCGCGAAGACGCCTTGATAACTGATTCTTTGATAGATCCAATATGTGCAACGTATTAACCATGATGTTAGTATACAAGAACAAATAAATATTTGAAAATTTGTTCTTGGATATCTAAAGCAAAGTTGGAGTTCAAGAAAATGGTGGGATTGAACCTCTAAATTGATTTGAATCCAGAATTGCTTGAAAATCATCAGAAAATCTTACAGACAAATTTGGAATTGTGCCGTTGAGATTATTATTTGAAATATTCATGAGCATTAATTTTGTTGTTTGAGTCCAAAACCACACTGGAACTACTCTGTGATTTTAGCATAAAAAATGTCCAAGACTTGAAGATGTTTTTGACTCTGCAACCATATAGGAAAACTAGGCTCTAATATACAAGACCTTAGATGATATATGGCAGACAATTTAAAAGGTGGCACCCAATTTTCACTGAATATTAAAGCTAATGAATTGGAACTCAAGTTTAAATACTTTAACACGGACACGTTGCCAAAATGGGAGTCAGTGATCATACCTTCCAAGATATCGGAATCCAAGTTCAAAGTCTCAAATTGAAATTGAAAGGGAAATGAAGAATTTTGTATTATCTTCCCATATAATAGATTGTAAGAGAGTATCAATGTTTTAAAGGTGATAACACTGACATGTCAGGTAGTGTGCCAATAATTTGGTTGCTAGCCAAATTTAATTCTTGCATCTAGTACTTTGCACACCCAACAGATAAATAATGAAGTATTACTAAAAGATCTTCACTCAATTTGTTACTTGACATGTCTAATGACCTTAACGAACATAAGTTACCACATGATTTTAGAATTCCACCTTCTAAAGAGTTTTTTGCAAATATCGAAGAGTCCAATTTAGATGGAAAAAATATATCAGCCATTTGAATATCAATTATTAAATATGAATATCAATTATTTATTTTTAATGTGATGTTGAAATAATTACGTGTTTAAAGAAAAGAGGAACAAAAAAAGAAATTTTTTGTTAATGTGCTTGACAAGAGTGTGATCTTGCTCCTACGTATCTCCCGGTGCGATGGAGAAATCAAAGCTACGTAGTTCTTGGATAGAAAATGAGGATGTGTTGATTGTTTTTAAATAAATCGTGTTTAGTTATTAAAAAGGTTAATTTTGACAAAAATAAAAACGAGTTTGCTTAATTTGAATAATTATTTTAAAATGTGAATTTTAAGACAATCAAGTTGTACAACTTGTGTCTCAAAACTCAAGGAGTAAAAGAATGTTTAATCCAGTTAATCCGTTTAAAAATATTTTTATTATTTTCGATTTTAAAACTGAGTCTTAAAGCCACGAAGTAGTACAACTTGTGTCTTAACAACTCAAAGATTAAAAAGATGTCACATCTAATTAATCTAATATTTAAAAGAAGTTAATTTTAGATTCATTTATTTTCTTTTTAAAAATAATTTTTTTTAAAACTATCGGGTTGTATAATTCGTATTCTACTACTCATGGATTAAAGGATGTCATGTCTAGTTAATATTTAATAGTGATTTTTATTTATTAATTCGTTTATAAATTTTAATTTATTACTTTATCTGTGAAGATGAGATTTAGAAAATAAAAATAAAAATATTCAAACTAACTAATTTTTAATGCAATACTTATTATTATTTTTTTATAGAATTTGATATTAAACTAATAAATAAATTAAATTCAAAATATTTAGAAAGAGTATAACTGTAGTTTTAAAAAAACAAAAAAAAGTTTAATTGTTAAAGTTAAATTACAAAAAAACTAGAGGATATTATCAAAAGGTACTAGTAGTGGTTACATCAATAGGATGAATAGACATAGCATGCAGAAAATGGAGGAAGCATGGCTGGAACACAGGTACAATAGGAGATTTCTTTGGCCAAATTATCGATTAGAAGATTTAGCTTGTATAAATCGCTATTGGTTTGATACCCATAATGGAAGCCGTTTCAGTATATTAAGGATACATATGTATCCGCGATTGAAAATTTGATCGATAATCTATATTTCTCTTCTATTTATCCTTATCCTAATATTTATCGTAACATATCTACTATCTGATATGGTACTTTCCAAAATAACAGTTATTCGGATATCTTTACCCTTGGCCATGAACCTCCTTTGGTTTTTTTTTATTCACTTAACTCTTCGATTTTACGATTGTAAGCGAAGAATAAAAAAGGAACAGAAATAAAGTATAAGTTGATAATTCAAAATCAAATTATGAAAGATTTTGTTCCGATTAATTTAATATATATAGTACAGTAAAAATGGAGTAATACAATGATTTCGAACTATATTTCGAATCACAATACAGTACTTCGTTTTTCATTTAAGTATCTTGTATGATATTATTGCCCCTGCCCTAGCATTACAATTCCATTTCTGGTCTCACTCTATTATTAATAGCAATGGAATTGAAGTATTAATTCAATTCCATTGAAAACTGGGCAAAATTTCGAGTTTCACTGAGGCCAAATCGACCTTTATTCTTTGCTTTTTTTTTTTTCAAACTAATTGTCGTCTAATTCGAAAAAAACTAAAGAAGAGGGATTTAATCACAGAGATTTTTTTTTATTCGATCTCTAATCTTCGTCACCCCCTCCCGTGCCAATAATTAGAATGAAAAAAAGGGGAATGTCAATGCATCCGGGAATAAACATTGATTTCTATCAAGAGACCCGCTAGAGCCACGAACCATAGAGTACTTGCCACTGGTGCCACAGAGAGATATGTTTTTAGATCTCGCATTTCAAATCCTCCTTCGTTTTTTTCTTGTAATTTGTAATACATAATTACATATAGGAATATTAATCAATTTTTAATATTAATTAATATTAAAAACCACTTGCATTTGTCGGGGGAAGTCCGAATTCAATTTGAATTGTAGAACGATGAATTAGATATTTTTTTTTATAGAGTATTTTCTTTATTTTAATTATAATATAATAACTATATTACTATATTATGAATTTCAAAAAATTCATAATTTGATTTTAAATTTTTGATATTTTAATTCTATTTCATATTATCATATTAATTAATATATATTATTATTTATATTCTTTATTCTTATTATTATACTCTTTATATTGTTATTATTTATATATTATATCTTTATATTTAATTAAATAGAATAGTATTGTTCTATCGAAATAGAAT
>JBBPBO010000003.1:15837943-15940286 GCA_037974295.1 Cicer cuneatum
AAGAAATAAAAAAAAAAAAACAAAAAAATGCAAGGATCTATGATATATATAATGAAAAAATGTGGAAAAGAAGACAAAAATTCTTTACAATGATACTGTAAACCAATGGAAAGGGATGTAGCGCAGCTTGGTAGCGCGTTTGTTTTGGGTACAAAATGTCACAGGTTCAAATCCTGTCATCCCTATCGCTAACTATTAGTTATCGTAATAACAGTAACAAAAGATCCATTAAGACCGATTCAAATTGGACATACATATTCAATATGAATAGTTTTCCATATTGAGTATGTATGCATGCAAGATGTATTGGCATCACATAAAATTTTTTATGAAAAGAAAGCGCTCTTAGTTCAGTTCGGTAGAACGCAGGTCTCCAAAACCCGATGTCGTAGGTTCAAATCCTACAGAGCGTGATTTGTTAGATTGAGAATGACACTGAAATAATAGCATAACAGTCTAATATAAAGTATGAATTTAATCTCCTGACTTAATCAAAGGTCCAACTGATCACCACGTCGATATTGTAAATATGCCGTTACAAATAATCTAGCCAAAGTAATAGGAATTAGACCTAACACAATTCCAAATAGAAAAACTTCAATCATTTGAGTTTGTTTGAAACTGTATTGACCATGAATCTCAACGACCAAGAATTGGCAATTGACATGATAAGTAACTATAGAATATCTAAACTATTCCAAAATTGCCAATTCATCTGAAAATTTGAAATCAAATAAGTCGTATCTTATTCAAACTGATAAAAAGACCTGCGGTTATAGTTAAAACTGCTAGTAGAAAACCGAAATAACTGGTTACAGTGGGCATAAGGAAACTAGATGAACTAGCAAACAGAATAAGAGCAAGGCTCAACACATTTCATTTCATGGCAAGCATAATAGAAAGAACAGAAAAGATAACCCTAAAAGAAAAAAAGAATAAAAAGGGAAGAGAAGAGATTTAAATAGAGAAATAGGAGGATTGAAAGGGAGAAAGAGATTGAGAGAAAGAAAAATAGATCGAGAGGGTGAGCAAGACGGCAAAAAATACGGTTTTTTCGGCGACACCGTCGTTAGAGGTTTGAGTTTTTAGTCTTATATTTTCTACTCTTTTCTTCATAACTTATTTTTGTTTATACTCCCATAAATCAAAACATAATTTTTATATAACAACAAGAAGTTTCATTTTTCATTCATAATTCACTTTATATATTACATTTGAATAACAAATACAGTGATTGTAGAGTAAAGATGAAAGAAATACCTTAATCTCTTGTTTCTGTTTCCTTTTCCTTCCTAATGATCTGTTTGTTTTGGTATCAGATTTTTTTCTCTTTGATTTATTGTTTCTCTTCTACTCCTTACTCTCTCTATTTTTTGTTTTTTTTAGTGATTAGAAAATCTCCCTCCCTTTAGTGATTTTTTGTTCTCAATTTATAGCACTAAGTGATTAGTCCAAGTATTTATGATGTAAAACCGAGTTCTAGATTTTTCATTGTTTTAGCTCAAAAATTAAGCAACTTCAAACATTTAAGGAAATAGGTGGCTAGCTTTTTTGATTAAGTGTTTAAATGGTGAAAATAATACCTTTATTAAGATAAAAACAAAAATAAAATAAAAAATAAAGAGGAAGCATAGCTGTAAAGAGAGAGCATGATTGTGGCAATAGGAAAGAAGAAAAAATGGAGAAAAAAGTGCAGCAAGTAAGCCCTTCTATTTTTTTAATAATTATTTTAATTAATTATTTTATTTTATGTGTTAATTGTAATGTAACGGAAACACATATAAATTCAAAATTGGACCAAATTTAGAAACTTTTTTTTACTTAATAATAATAATAAGTGCAAAATATTTTTATTAATATTTTATTTATAATATTTTTAATTAGTCGGAAAGAATTGAGGTACTACAGCTACCCCTATTTAATTGTATTTACTAGAGAATATGAATATTATCATATGAATATTATTGTGTTGTAAAAGGTAATTAAATATAAGAACCTAAATTTTGTCTAAATAAGTTGTAAATAAGTTGTGAAAATAAATTAGATGTAAACGATCGTCTTCGAATTACCAATGCGTAGATGGACTAAAATTAAAGAATGATCGTCTTCGGATTGGTTACTGATGCGTAGATCGACAAATATTAAAGAATGAGATCGTCTTCGGATTGGTTACCGATACGTACATCGACAATTAATCGACAATTAAAGAATGATCGTCTTCGGATTGGTTACCGATGCGGAGATCGACAAGAATTAAAGAATGACCGGATTGGTTACCGATGCATAGATTGACAATTAAAGAATGATCTTCTTCGGATTGGTTACCGATGCGTAGATCGACAAGAATTAAAGAATGACCGTCTTCGGATTGGTTACCTATGCGTAGATCGACAAGAATTAAAGAATGACCGGATTGGTTACCGATGCATAGATTGACAATTAAAGAATGATCTTCTTCGGATTGGTTACGGATGCGTAGATCGACAAGAATTAAAGAATGATCGTAAAAAAAAATGTAAACCACGGGCAACACATAGATTTTTTGTTGAGAGAATATATTTATGATAATCGTAAAAAAAAAATGCATAATGTATAATGAGTAATGTAATACAAAGACTATTGAGTATAAATATTAAATATGCATGATTCACTCAGTATGCATTGCAAAAGGTTGTTGAGTGAATGAAGATGCATAGGTCATGTCTGAGTAGGTGAAAAAATATGAATGTAAAATGCATGAATCATGTGTTTTACAATATAGATAAAATCTTTGTTCATTTATTAATTCATCGATCCTTATACGATCTTGTGCACCCACAAGATTCAATGGATGAATAAAGATAACAACCGTTTTTTGTATGATAACTCTATACATCTCATGTGACTTTTTTTTAGAGGCAAAACAAAGTACATTGTCTAAAATGATTGTCCTTTTTTTTTGTTGACATTCCCATACATGTTGAGAATCTATCAAGTTTCCGTGTATATATTTTCAAATATCAAAATAATTAAAATACTTTTTATTGACACCTACTTCAAATTCCAATATTTATTATCATAAAATAACATTTTCTTTTAAAAATGCTAGAACAACCATCCATGAGACTGAATTAGCTTAGGGAATGGACGATAAAAGAAAAAGAAAAAAGGTAATGTACAACATCGAAAGACAACATTGAAAAAAAAGTACATTACTATATTGGGAACAAAAATAATTGAGGTAGGGGGTTACAATGTAGGGATGAGTGTGTTCATGTTTAGTTGAAGGGATAACAAACGCTAATCATTCTTGTAATTTAGGACTCCTGTTGGTCAGCACCCAAGAATAATAATTGCCCCAGTTTGAACTGCTTGATTCTCTTTATTCCCTTTTTTTTTTTATATATCCCTAACTTTTGCATAGACCGCTCTTTCAAGTTTTCAATCTATCGGGATGCTATAACTTTTGCCTAGGTCGCCTTTTGAGGGTTTCGACCTAGCGAGCCTATATTTTTTTCAAGCATAATATTTTTTGACTGCGTCTGAGTTTACTGGAAGTGGAAGTTCTTTTCCATCCATTTCTGCGAGTATAAGAGCTCCCCCAGAAAAAGATTTTTTCACCACATATGGTCCCTCGTAATTCGGGGTCCATTTTCCACGAGAATCCTTTTTTATGGGCAGTATTTTCTTTAACACCAAGTCTCCTTCTTGAAACTCTCGAGGGCGAACTTTTTTCTCGTAGGCTTTTTTAAGTCTTTTTTGATACAATTGACCATGACACAGAGCTATCATTCTTTTTTCTTCAATGAGATTCAATTGGTCAAATCGTGATTGAACCCACTCTGCCTCTTCTAGTTTTGTTTCCATTAAGACCTTGATCGAGAGGATTTCAACTTCAATGGGAAGTACAGCTTCTATTCCATACACCAATGAGAAAGGAGTTGCCCCTGTTGAGGTGCGAACAGACGTTCTATAGCCATGTAATGCAAAGGGAAGCATTTCATGCCAATCCTTGTATGTTTCTACCATCTTTTGTATGATTTTCTTGATATTCTTGTTTGCCGCTTCTACAGCTCCATTCATTTTCGGTCGATAAGGCGAAGAATTGTGGTGCTAAATTTTGAAATTATCACACAACTCCTTCATCATTTTGTTGTTTAGATTAGTCGCATTATCTGTCATAATCTTATTTGGCAGCCCATATCGACAAATAAGTTCTCTCTTGATGAATCTGACCACTACGCTCCTCGTCACATTGGCATAAGAAGCAGCTTCAACCCATTTTGTGAAATAATCAATAGCTACTAGGATAAACCGGTGCCCATTTGAAGTCTTAGGTTCGATAAGCCCAAACATCCATCCCCCACATTGAAAATGGCCAAGGTGATGTTAAGACATTCAAAGAAGTTGGCGGTACATGTATTTTATCAGCATAGATTTTACATTTATGACATTTCTTTACATAACTGAAACAATTAGACTCCATGGTCAACCAATAGTAGCCAACCCTTAAGATTTTTCTTGCCATTGTGTGCCCATTTGCATGAGTTCCAAAAGAACCGTCATGGACCTCTTGAATGATTTTCTCTGCTTCCGTTTTATCCACACATCTAAGGAGAACCATGTCATGGTTTCGCTTATAAAGCACATCACCATTTAAGAAGAAGTTCATTGACAACCTCCTCAAAGCCCTCTTGTCATTTTCCGAAATACCCAATGGATATTCCCTATTCTTAACATAGGATTTGATATCGTAAAACCATGGCTTGCCATCGGGCTCTTCTTCTATTGAGAAGCAATATGCTGGCTTATCCTTTTGTTGAATTTTTAGGACCGGCACATCCTGATCGATGCTTATTTTGAACATTGATGACAATGTGGCCAAGGCGTCGACCAATTGGTTTCCTTCTCGAGGAATATGGTGAAAAGTAATCTTCTCGAAGTATTCTGTCAACTCTATGATGTGCGTGTGATATGGAACCAATTTGGAATCTCGAGTTTCCCATTCTCCTTTTGATTGATGGATGACCAATGAGGAGTCTCCATATACCTCAAGAACCTTTACCTTTGATTCAATGGCTGCTTTAATGCCCATGGCACATGCCTCGTATTCTGCAATATTGTTTGTGCAATTAAAACACAATCTAGCCGTAAATGGAGTGAATTGGTTCTCTGGGGAAATCAAAATGGCTCCAATTCCATGCCCTAATGCATTAGAAGCACCATTTAACATCAACGTCCATTTTTATTTATCAGATGATTCAATCTCTTCAAATAAAGTCATTATGTCTTCATCGGGGAATTCACACTGCATTGATTGATAATCTTCTACATGCTGTTGGGCCAAGTACTCTGCTAGTGCGCTTCCTTTGATAGCCTTCTGTGTAATATACACTAAATCGTATTCTGATAACAACATCTGCCAGCGGGCGATCCTTCCAGTAAGAGCAGGTTTCTCAAAGATGTACTTAATTGGGTCCATTTTAGACACCAACCAAGTTGTATGACATAACATGTATTGCCTCAACCGATGAGCAGCCCATGCTAGTGCACTACATGTTCGTTCAAGCAGTGAATATCTTGTTTCGCAACTAGTGAACTTTTTGCTCAAATAATAAATAGCATGCTCTTTCTTACCAGATTCATCGTGCTGCCTCAGCACACAACCCATTGACCCATCAAGTAATGTTAAGTACATAATAAGTGGTTTTCCAGGAACTGGAGGTACCATGATTGGAGGTTTTAACAAGTATTGTTTAATCTTCTCGAAATCTTTTTGACAATTCTCATTCCATTCAACCTTTTGGCCTTTGTGCAGCAACTTGAAAATTGGCTCGCATGTTGCAATTAGATTTGATATGAATCTGGCAATGTAATTCAATCTCCCCAAAAAGCCACGGACTTCTTTTTCCGTGCGTGGAGCTGGCATTTCTTGTATTGCTCTTACTTTATCTGGGTCCACCTCTATCCCTTTTTGACTAACGATAAACCCAAGTAACTTGCCTGATCTCACGCCAAAAGTGCATTTAGCAGGATTTAAACGGAGTCTGAACTTCCTTAGTCGCACAAATAACTTTTGAAGGTTAACCACATGGTCTTCTTCGGTCTGGGATTTTGCAATCATATCATCCACATAAACCTCTATCTCCTTATGCATCATGTCATGAAGCAATGTCACCATTGCTCTTTGATAGGTTGCCCCGGCATTCTTCAATCCAAATGACATCACTTTATAATAAAAGGTTCCCCATTGTGTGATGAATGTGGTTTTCTCCATATCCTCGGGAGCCATCTTGATTTGATTGTATCCTGAAAAACCATCCATGAAGGAAAAAAGAGAATATTGAGCAGTGCTATCTACTAAGACATCAATATGAGGCAAAGGAAAATCGTCTTTAGGACTTGCTTTATTCAAATCCCGATAATCAACGCACATTCGAACCTTTCCATCCTTTTTTGGAACTGGCACAATATTGGCCACCCATTGAGGATATTTTGCAACTGCTAAGAAACCAGCATCAAATTGCTTTTTGACCTCTTCTCTAATTTTAAGTGACATATTAGGCCTCATCCTCCTCAATTTTTGTTTAATTGGAGCACATTCAGGCTTGAGTGGTAGCTTGTGTTCAACTATGTTAGTATCTAGCCCAGGCATATCTTGATATGACCATGCAAAGACGTCCACATAATCAAATAAAAGTTTAACCAACTTTTCTCATTCACTTCCTTTTATAGACATACCAATTTTTATTTCTTTCTTATCACATTCAGTCCCCAAATTGATCACCTCAACAGGTTCTTGATAGGGTTGGATTATCTTAGCTTCATGTTCCATTAACCTTTCTAGTTCTAGGGGAGACTCACAATTGTCTTCACAATCCTCATCAGCGTGATTAATTGAGAGTTCAAAATTACAAGAAAGGGTTCTAGCGTTGCTATTTTCAACGTATTCATTTTCGACTCTGCATTATTAAAATTAAGAAAAAAGGAAAAAAAGAAAATATGAATAAAGGTTGCAACTTTAAGAAGAAAAGAAAAAGAAACGGTTGGAGAATTTCAAAATGCATTTATTGATAATAAGTATGGAATTGAAATACATGCGCCTTAATTAATTATCCTTATAGCCTTAGGCATAGAAAAAGGAGTTGAAATACATAATTACTTTGAGAATGAATTAACAAACACGGGAAACTCGATGATCTTCCAATTGTTGAGGATGGTATCCGAAATACAAGGGTACACTAATTTGAGGGTATCATCACCAACATGCTCTTCTTCCACAACAGCCACCTGGTCAGCATAAATTATTCCGGCGCTTTGAAAGGTTTGACGAATGGCACAAATGGGAATATTCTGTGAATGGTTTTCCAGACGAGTCATTCTGCTTTCCTTTTTTTCTTTCATTGCCTTTTCTTTATCAACATTGGTAGGTACATATCCCAACCCGTATCGATCATTTTTTCTGGTATATCTAACAATTTCCCCAACTTAGCAAAAGCTCCTCCTTCCAACATGGATTTGGTAGACTTCAATGATGTGGTAGACAACTCTGGTTCTTTTAAGTGAGATCCTTCACCCATGAAGACAACATTGGCAATTTATAATGCTTGAAATGAGGTTTCTATGGCTTCCTCTGTATCTTCAATGTAGCCTGTAGAAGATAGATGGCTCACTATCATATCTTCTTCCCCATATATTATTACCAGCTTATTGTTCGCTATAAACTTCAGCTTTTGATGGAGAGTGGATGTCACCGCTCCAGCAGCATGAATCCACGGTCTCCCTAAAAGACAATTGTACGCTGGTTTAATATCCATCACTTGGAAGGTTATCTCAAAGTTATGGGGTCCAACTTGAACCGGTAGGTCAATCTCGCCAATAACTTGTCTCATGGACCCATCAAACGCTTTCAGCACCATAGCACTAGGCTTCATACATGCTCCATCAACAAATAGTTTTGATAGTGTTGCTTTCGGCATGACATTTAATGATGAACCATTATCAACTAGCACTCGTGCCAGGATATGATCATGACATCTCACAGAGATATGTAGTGCTTTATTATGCCTTGTCCCTTCAGCTGGTAATTCTCCATCACTAAAACTCAAACAATTATTAGCGGTGATATTACCGATAACTCCATCAAATTGATCAACCGTGATATTGTGAGTAACATGGGCCTCTTTTAAAACTTTCATCAGTGCCCTTTTATGTGCTTCAGAGTTTAATAACAAAGAAAGAACAGATATCTTGGAAGGGGTTTGATTTAGCTGGTCCACCACCTTATATTCACTTTGCTTGATAAACTTCAAAAATTCATTAGCTTCTTCTTCAAGCACCGTCTTTTTGCTAGTCTCTGTCCCTTTTATAGCATGATTCATAGCTTCTTTACCCTTTTCCTCACGGTCCTCCTTTTTCCTAGGTTGTTCGGGGGCGTATACTCGACCACTCCGAGTCATCCCACCAACTCCTGAAATGTTGGTTACATCAATTTCTTTAGGTTCACGGTTATCACCTGATTGATGATTGGCCAAATGAGACGTGACTTCATAATTCCATGGCATCGCCTTAGTATTTTCATAAGGATAAGGGGTTGGTGTCTGGACAATTATCGGATATGGACCATTTGGAGTTGCCATAAGATTTTCTTTTCTATAGAGGATTTCAAATGGTCTTGGGAAAAATCTATTATTCTCCATGCACGGCTCTATGGTTAGCACATGATCATCTTTTGCACAACCTATCTGTATGAAATTCTTGTTCATTAATTCCTGAAGGAATTCCTTGAGCTCTTCATAATTTTTTATGGAACATGAACCAGTTGGGTGAACACCACAAATTCTAACCTCATTGTTAATAATCTCAATCAAGTTTAACTTGCGTAACTCAGCAAAAATCATTTTTATTGGGGTTTTCACATGTTCCATACTCTTAATTGCACATTGGTCTACTTCATCTTCAATGACATTGATAGAGGAATTTCCATGGTCTGGAAAAGGATTACTCCCCACATTGGGACTGTCTTCCTTGAAAGTAAGCCATTTTGTATTAATCAATTCTTGCACTTTAGATTTTAGTACTTGGCAATCTTCGATGGAATGTCCTACGGCTCCTGCGTGGTACTCACATTTGGCATTTGGGTTGTACCATTTTGGGAATGGTGGTTCCATAGGTCTCAGGACTACCATTGAATTCTGGAGTAGGTGAGGCAACAATTGGCTGTAAGTCATGGGAATCGGGTCAAAACTTGTTATCTTCGTTTCTCGATTAACTAGTGGTTTGTATTGATTTGGGATTGGATTTTGGTTCCATTGATTTTGTTGGGGAAACGTGAGAGGGGGTGGCTGGACCATGGGTTATTGATAATAAGGTGGCCTTGAAGGGTGATATTGGGGGTATGGAGCTGGTGAAGTCGTAGCCACATATGGATATGGAATGTATGGAATTTGGGGTATCGAGGGCTGAAAATTTGGAGGTCGATAAGAATTCATGGATGGAGAATAAGAGACTTTTGGGTTTGCCATTACAGCGTTAGTATCCCCTTCTTTCTTCGTTGTGAATCTCATCTGGGGCTTCTTTACACCACTCGTTCCACACAAAATCTTACCACTCCTCATACCACTTTCTACTCTTTCTCCTATCATGACCATGTCAGAAAAGTTTGATGACATACTTCCAATCATCTTTTCATAAAAGGGCGACTGGAGAGTATCCATAAACATACCAACCATTTCTTTTTCAGATAAAGGAGGATCTTCTTGCGATGCCGCTTCTCTCCACTGTTGTGCATATTCTTTGAAGGTTTCGTTGTCCTTTTTCAACGAATTTTGCAATTGCATCCTGTCAGGGGCCATATCAATGTTGTACCTGTATTGTTTCAAGAAGGCATCAGCCAAGTCTTTCGACGAACAGATTTGATTACGCTCGAGATGCATATACCAATTTAGTGATGCCCCACTCAAACTGTCTTGAAAAAAAATGAATGAGAAGCTTGTCATCATGAGCATGAGAAGCCATTTTTCTACAATACATGGTCAAATGATTTTTAGGGCATGTGGCACCTTTGTACTTTTCAAACTCAGGTACCTTGAATTTTGAAGGGATTGCTACATCAGGAACCAAACACATATCAAAAGCATCAAGATCATAGGCATTACTACCTTCCATTGCTTTTATTCGCTCTTCCAAAACATGTAATTTTTCTTTCGACTGTGTATCTTCACCAATAAACTGAGGTTGTTGCTAATTTCCGTTAGCATCGAAATAGGGTGCTTGGGGTGCACTTAATGGAATGTTTTCTGAGGGCAGAGTGTTTTGGGGTGGCACGTAGCCTAGATGAGATGGGATTTGTGGTTGGTTTAAGCTTTGGGAGTTGATGGTTGAGTGATTTGGGTTATTGTCTATGGGGTTGATGACTAAAGGCGGAGTATAACTAGGTGGGATACCCTACATAGGAAATTGCATAGCTGCTGCACGGAATTGATGGGTAGTTGGGGTAAAGCCTGGTGGGTGAGAAGGAGTGGTTTGGTGTTCTTCATTTGCAGTTGGAGGATTCCCATCTGTATTCTCCTTTCTTGCCAAAGCCTATATAGCCTCTAGGATTCGATCAACATTGTCCTTCAATTGGCTAACATCTGCTCTCATTACTTCTTGGTTTTGCTCAAGTTCATCCATGATCTTGGAGTTTGCGCGAGTCCGATAAGGGTGTCGAGGAAACAGCTTTATTGATTTTTTTCTGTTTTTTTAAATAAAAAAATTATGAGTATGTATGAATGGAATGAAAATGAAATTATTTAGTTAATTATTTATTTTTTTACATTATAGTTGTATGTTGGGGAATCATAAACCTTTTGAATTTTAAGTGAAGAAAATATGGGGATCGATAAACAAAACAAGCAAATCCTTCATTGATGGGAAAAAGAGTACATCACATTAAAAACTACAACATCTATGGTATTTTAATATTCTCTTTCGATAGGACGATCAATCTTTTCCTCCAATTCTTCTACTAGATTTTTGCAATATTCAAGGAACTTGTAGACTTTGACTGGAGTATTAAGCGGATGCATTACTGTATCAATCTCTCTTAGATGCTTTGGAATTTTTATGATTGCTTGATTAGCTAGCATTGCCAATTTTGCAAAGCAATCTTTCCAATGCTGGTTTTTATCTTCCAGCTCTTTATAGACCTCTTGATTCTTCAATTGTCCAAGCAACGTCATAAAACGATCCTCCCAATATATGGTTTCATCCTTTAAGTCATTATAGATTTTTTTCTTGATAATCAATGTAATTTTTCAACTCACTAGAAGTCTCCATTTCTATTCTTAGCGCATCTTGATGTTTTGAGAGTAATTCTTCCATTTCTTCCTTGTGTTGCCTCTCATTCTTTACTTGACTCTCGTAGTCGGCTACCATTTCTTCAAGTTGTTTCTTTAAATCTTCAAATTCCTTCTTTATATTCCTTTCAGAGCTTGCTGATTTCGCCCATAATTGCTTCCACATATAGGCTTCTTCAGTAGCTTTATTCCTTTCTTGCTTCCACACATCTGATTCTTCATTTACACCTCTCAAATAATCTTGTATGTCTAGTTTATTTTCCTTTTCAATTTTCAACCTCTTGTTGCTTTTCTCAATAAACTGATTCTTACAAGTGTTTTCTGATCGCAAATTCTCGTTCTCTCAATAGACTTTTTCTAACTTCACTTCTAGCTCTTTTTTCTGCTCTTTAGACTTTAACAATAATGCTTTGATTTCTTCTACTTCTTTGTTTGTAACAAGGGTAGGTTCAGGTATCTCATGATCATTCGATGGGTGTACTGTGGAAATGCAACTTGATTTCTTGGACTCTTTTCTTTACCCATTGTAGATAGGGTTCCTTTGTGCCACAACTTCTACGTCCAAGTACTCTTCTTTTTCTAACGATCACTTCCCAAGCTCGACTTATCCTCCGCAACATCGATGGGTCTACTATACCTGTATTGTGCAAAACAAAAGCCTTTAATGACTTATCATCTGGTTTCTCCAACATAGGGTAGCCAAGTTGTCTCAAAGCTATCATCGGATTATAGTTAATACAAACTTTGGTTCCCATGAAAGGTACATTTGGAAAGTCTCCGCATTGGCATATTACTTTTTCAACCTCTTGTTCTCTATGATACCATGAAATTATGTCCTCGATAAGGCTAGCTATACTCTGAGCCCATTCACGGTTATTTTTAATTCCAACATGATACCCTTTCTTGAACATGTGAGACATGAACCAAGTATACAGCACTGGAACACAACACAAAGTTGTACCCCCTTTTTTCTCGTGCCGCATATGCAAAGAGTAGTACACATCAGCAAGGACCGCGGGAACTGGATTTTGTTTATTTTTGTTAAAAGCCAAGAAGACATTGATGGCAACAAAATCAACAAAATTATCAAGGTTTGGGAATAAGACAATACCATAGATAATGAGAGCCAAAACATCTATAAAAGTACCCCATTCTTTTTTAACGGCTAAATCTTGTGCCTTTTGCTCCTGATATTTTCTCGAGAAACCATGAATAGCCCATTTTTCCTCTTTTTTGCTTGCCAACTCTCTTATGTCGATTTTTAATACTTCAGCAACTACGCTCAAATTTGGTGGTTGCCCAGTATATCGATAAGGGTTTCCTTTCTCTAGGGAGTAACCCAATATTCGCTCAAATTCTTCTAATGTCGGGGCCAACTGAAAATTTTGAAAGGTGAAACATCTTAAGATAGGGTCGTAGTACTGAGCCAGTGCCGTGAGGGCCCCTGTTTGCACATTTACTGCCAAGAGGTTTAGGATTTTCCCATATTTACTAAAGAAACTCTCACGTTGTATGGCTTTCATTTGATTGCTGATGTCTCTTAAATTTTTCAAATCAGGTTGCTTGAACTTTAAAAGTAAAGTTTTTCTTTTTTCCGATCCCATTATCCACTTAACACGTGACTAAGGTTTGTATGATTCCACAAAAATCCTGAAAATTTATGCAAAATGCCATTATATTTTTTTATTTTTAGAAAAGAAGAAAGAAAAAAAATCATGAGATATGAATGAAACTATGTAGAATAATTATTGTGAATACACACACACACACACATATATATATATAAAGTTTTGAATGTATGAGTTATTTTTGGTTTATATGGATGTTCTTATGATGAAATGGACTATTGGTTTATGTAGTGAAACTCTCACAAGGGTGGCTCTATGATTCTAAATGTGGTTCCTAGAGCCAATAATCCTATTTTTGAATATTGTCAACAACAATAGGTAAACTATTTGGAGTGACGATACCCTTGATAGGATCAAACTCTAGGTGAGATCTCCATGCTAACCAAACAAGATGTACATCCAGAAGGCTATCACTACGCAACCTCGAAACTAAACTTAAGTTTTGTTCAAACCCGGGTATAAGGTTCCACTCATAAGTGTGTGTAGGGTGTAGAATAAACATAATTCAATAACTCAACATTGCTAATAAAACATATATACATGCACAGAAAATAATAATAATAATAATAAATAAATAAATAAAATAATTAAATAAATGACTTGCTAGCTTAAAAGAATATTATAATGACAACTAATATTTATTAAGAAATAATAAGCCCATAAAGTATTAGAAAATGAAAATCAAATAAATATAGAAAAGGTTAAAAATTATGCACAATTAATTATGTTAGGTTTGACTCTCTAAGGGTCCCCAGTGGAGTCGCCAGCTGTCGCGGCCTAAATTTCGAGTGTTTCTCGAATTCAATGGAGTCACCACCAAAGTTTATTTAAAATAGAGAAAACATTGGAAAAACCTAAAAAAAGAAAAAATAAAAAAAAATGGTCTTTGAAACCAAATTTTAAGTTCGGGAGTCGATTATGCGTAGGGAAGATATTAGCACCCTACGACATCTGTTAAAATACGGTTACCTATAATTAATTGTGCAAAATTAGTATTAACTTAAATATATCTATTTCTCTTTATTATTAAATATGAATATCAATTATTTATTTTTAATGTGATGTTGAAATAAATACGTATTTAAAGAAAAAAGGAACAAAAAAAGAAATTTTTTGTTAATGTGCTTGACAAGAGTGTGATCTTGCTCCTACGTATCTCCCGGTCCGATGGAGAAATCAAAGCTACGTAGTTCTTGGATAGAAAATGAGGATGTGTTGATTGTTTTTAAATAAATTGTGTTTAGTTATTAAAAAGGTTAATTTTGACAAAAATAAAAACGAGTTTGCTTGATTTGAATAATTATTTTAAAATGTGAATTTTAAGACAATCAAGTTGTACAACTCGTGTCTCAAAACTCAAGCAGTAAAAGGATGTTTCATCCAGTTAATCCGTTTAAAAATATTTTTATTATTTTCGATTTTAAAATTGAGTCTTAAAGCCACGAAGTAGTACAACTTGTGTCTTAACAACTCAAAGATTAAAAAGATGTCACATCTAATTAATCTAATATTTAAAAGAAGTTAATTTTAGATTCATTTATTTTATTTTTAAAAATAATTTTTTTTAAAACTATCGGGTTGTATAATTCGTATTCTACTACTCATGGATTAAAGGATGTCATGTCTAGTTAATTTTTTTTTTAACTAATTTTTAATGCAATACTTATTTGTTTTTTTTTTATAGAATTTGATATTGAACTAATAAATAAATTAAATTCAAAATTTTTAGAAAGAGTATAATTGTAGTTTTAAAAAAACAAAAAAAGGTTTAATTGTTAAAGTTAAATTACAAAAAAACTAGAGGATATTATCAAAAGGTACTAGTAGTGATTACATCAATAGGATGAATAGACATAGCATGCAGAAAATGGAGGAAGCATGGCTAGAACACAGGTACAGTAGGAGAATACCAAACATAATAAGAGCAAGGCCAAACACATTTCATTTCATGGCAAGCATAATAGAAAGAACAGAAAAGATAACCGTAAAAGAAAAAAAAAAGAACAAAAAGGGAAGAGAAGAGATTTAAATAGAGAAGTAGGAGGGTTGAAAGGGAGAAAGAGATTGAGAGAAAGAAAACAAAACATTGAGAGAAAGAAAAATAGATCGAGAGGGTGAGCAAGACGGCAAAAAATACGGTTTTTTCGGCGACACCATCGTTAGAGGTTTGATTTCTTCATAACTTATTTTTGTTTATCCTCCCACAAATCAAAACATAATTTTTATATAACAACATGTTTCATTTTTCATTCATAATTCACTTTATATATTACATTTGAATAACAAATATAGTGATTGTAGAGTAAAGATGAAAGAAATACCTTAATCTCTTGTTTCTGTTTGCTTTTCCTTCCTAATGATCTGTTTGTTTTGGTATCAGATTTTTTCTCTTTGATTTATTGTTTCTCTTCTACTCCTTACTCTCTCTATTTTTTTGTTTTTTTTAGTGATTAGAAAATCTCCCTCCCTTTAGTGATTTTTTGTTCTCAGTTTATAGCACTAAGTGATTAGTCCAAGGATTTATGATGTAAAATCGGGTCCTGGATTTTTCATTGTTTTAGCTCAAAAATTAAGCAACTTCAAACATTTTAGGAAATAGGTGACTAGCCTTTTTGATTAAGTGTTTAAATGGTGAAAATAATACCTTATTAAGATAAAAAAAAATAAAAAAAAAAAAAAGAGGAAGCATGATTGTAAAGAGAGAGCATGATTGTGGCAATAGGAAAGAAGAAAAAATGGAGAAAGAAAGTGCAGCAAGTAAACCCTTCTATTTTTTTAATAATTATTTTAATTAATTATTTTATTTTATGTGTTAACTGTAATGTAACGGAAACGCATAAATTCAAAATTGGACCAAATTTAGAAACTTTTTTTTTACTTAATAATAATAATAAGTGCAAAATATTTTTATTTATTTATTTTAAATATTTTTAATTAGTCGGATAAAATTGAGGTACTACAGCAATTGATAATGATTTTTTGGAGACAATACAATATGAACATTTGGTTGATGAATTTGTTTCAAAAAATATTAGAAGAATAACTCTTTTTAAATAACAAGAAAGTTAATGTTAACTTGAAGTTGTATTTAGATTTTATTTACTATTTACTGTTTACTTATTTCGATGAATTTAAATAAAGTTGTTTGAATTTTTAGTATATCATTCAATAAAAATATAATATTTTAAAATAATTTATAATTTTTAAAATTACAATTTTTATTAAGGATTCAATTTTTTATATTCAAATAGAATCTTCAAAAGCATTAAAACAACTTTGTTAAGATATAAAATTTGAACTAGTTCAAATTTTATATCTTAACAAAGTTGTTTTATATGTGGAGAGATGCATGTTCTACATCCAAGAAAAATAAATGAATCACATTATTAATGCACCAAATTTAAATTCAGAGAGTAATTTAAAACACGTTGTTGAACATTCAATATTATTTTACTAGTATCATTAAAATTTATAAAGTTGCATAGCATTTTACTGCATGTCATAAAACATATACATTTATTTTTTTCTTTTTTTTTTTAACTAAAGATTTAATTTTTCTTAGGGAAAATGTAGCACAAACAAAATTGTAATGCACAGCAATCTTTTTTTTTTTTTTTCTAAGTCAGTTCATAATATAGAAAATTTTGATTGTTATTCTGTTTTTCAAATAACTTTCATATAACCATTCTAAAAAGGTGGAGCATGACTAAAGGGGTGTTTGGGTTGGAGATTAGGAAATGTGAGATTGTTAAGTTTTCTGTATTTATTTTAAATTCGAATGTGCGCGCATTGCATGGATTTAATTATTAAAAAAGTTTGAGGGATCATATTAGAGACATCCATTATAGATTTATATATTTGTTAATTTTATGCAAACTTTCAAGTTTAAAATTGGTTTTTTTAATTTTCTTTTTATAATTTTTTTGTGATATTATTTTTTGTGTCTCACGTTATTTTTGTTATTGGCAGAAGTTATCTCATATGATCTAATTTATCTTTTATCGGATTTATAGAATTAATATTTTAAAATGAGTGTATTTGTTTGCATTAACAATTTATATAAATATTTTCATTTATATTGGAAAAATAGAATTAATTAGCATTTATGAAAGTGATGGTAATTGTGCATAATTGTTTTTTAGATCAATTATTTTTTTAATATGTATTTTTGGATTATGTTTTACAAAACAATAATTTACATAAAATCAACAGCAATTTAGTAAAAAATAGATTATATAATTGATAATTGTAGGTTGCACTGCTTTTATTATAATAAACAAGTTATATCTATAGGAATTAGAAGTTTTTTTACTATATATATATTTAATTGTTTTTGGTGCATTACACACTAATAAAAGAAAAAAAGAGACAAATATTATATATTAGATTGACTTTTTTCAATATATCTATCTAAGTTAACATAACAATTTAATTTTTGTTTTTTATAGAATAGTTTTTGGTACATCACATATTGTAAATATATGTTCCGATTAACTAATAAGACAAAAAATAAAAAAATTACATTTTTATACATATACAAAAATTACATTTTTATACATATACAAAAATTACATTTGTACATACTTTAACATTAGAAATTGTTTTAAATTTATTTATCAATTTAGTTTTTTGTTTTTATGAATTTGTTTAATATTTTTTATTTATTTTAATTTAAACTTTATTGAATAATCTGTGTATAACTTTGATTATTGATTTTTAAGTTGTAAGGATTATATTTTTATATATCATGTAATTTAAGGTGTATGGTTGTTACATTTTAATTTTTAAATTATAATTAAGACATTGTGATTTATTTATATGTAATCAATTAAATAGATTCATTGATTAAGAAATTAATTTTGTTATATTAAAAACGATAAAAGGGTGGACCTTTACTATTTCTAGTAAAAAAATTATAATTGTAAAAGAAAATTAAAATAATATAAAATTTTAGGTTTAAACATGTTTTTGTTCCTTGCAATTATAATTTTTTTTTATTTTGGTCTTCGTAAATTTTTTTGTTTGGTTTACATCTTTTCAAATATAGTTTCATTTTAAAATAATCCTCCTATCCAACTTACGTTACAAAAAATGTAACACTGTTAAATCTAAATATAATTAAAACATAATTTTTTAACATAAATATAAATCCCAATATAATAAAATTATAACATTTTTTAACCTAAAATTAATCCTAAACGTTTCATTCTTCCCTAAATAAATTTAAAATTAACAACTTCAAATGTTTTCTTTTGAAATTGTTGGTTCAAGTTTAGAGCATCAACACTGACGGGTTAATTGCAAGATTGCAATCTGTATTATATTATGTAAGATAGCGACGATATTAAGATAATATCGGTGGATTTCTTTTAAAATTGTTGGTTCAAGATTTTTTTTTAGTTTTTGTCTTCTACAATAATCGTTTTATGGTCAATCCGGCTTTGAGATTTATTGGCTGACCAGATTTTTCAAATTCAATTTGTTGATAACGCAAACAATCGGTTCATCATTTTGAACCAATTCTCAAATGCTAGCTTCAATTTCACTTTTTTCATCCATCCATACAAAAAAAATTAAAGCGAATCCATCGAAAGAAGAAACAAACATTCGCAATTTTGTACTAATATTGAATTTAGAACTCTTACCCTAATTTTCGTAGGAGTGTAGTTTTTTAGGAAAGAATGAAATATTTCAGGTTAATTTTAGGTTTTTTTAGGGAATAAGAATGAAACATTTGGGGTTAATTTTAGGTTTAAAAAGGTTATAGCTTAATTATATTGGGGGTTTATGTTTAGGTTTAAAAAATTTATGTTTTAATTATATTTAAGTTTAACGGCGTTATAGTTTTTTTAACGGAATTTAGATGGAATGACTATTTTAAAATGAAACTATATTTGTAGGAATGTAAATCAAACCAAAAAACATACGATAACCAAAATCAAAACAGGTTATAATTGCAAGAACCAAAGACATATTTAAACCAAGATTTTATTATAATTTACTAAAATTTAAAAGTCTACTATAAGACCAAGTTGATATTAAACGCCGCCTATAAGTAAATAAATAGATTATGAGTTTTCTCACCTATCTACCAGATTTGTAGGTGTAGTAGTATGGATAAAAAGGGAAGTCCCCTATTCTATGACTATTATAATTAAATTAAATATGTTAAAAAGAGATGTTCAACTTAAAATTAATAATATTTTTAGTTATATAGTACTATTGTTTAATTCTGATAAATTTATAAAAGAAGCATTATCATGGTTGCATGACAAACTATTGTCGAACAAGATACCAAAACTTGACAATTAATTCATCAAATTATACTTCATAGTTGAGAAATATTATGAGAAACAAAAAACAACTACTTTCACTCACTTTTCATTTTTAATTAGTAAAATGTTTGGAGACTCATTGTCTTTATAGATTATTGGTGGGCTTGAAGCCATGATATAAGTACTTAAGGGCTTAAGGTCCTTTAGTCATAGTGAGGAATATACTTAATGTTAAAACAAACTCTCATTTTAAAAGTTTTAATGAAAATAAACCAAGGTTAATTAAGATAGTTAATTATGATTCTAAATATTATGTTAATTTAACCTGTGCTTTTGAGTGTATTAATTCAAAGATAGGATTCAAGGAAAGCCAAGAAATCAACATAATAAAGAACATAGAACACTCTTGACACAATCTGGAAAACAGAGAATGTTCTCCAGAAGCTGCCACCAGAGGATGTTACCCGAAGCTGCCACCAGAGGATGTCACTCGAAGATGACACCAGAGGATATAACTCGAGGATGACGTCACTAGAGGATATAACCAGAGGATGATGTCACCAGATGATATCATCAGAGGATACCATCAAATGGTACCATAAGATGCAAAAATCAGAGTATGAAAGAAAAATACTGATCAAGAACAAAGGTTTCAGCCCAGTCAAAACAAAAATTAAAAATAGTCAAAAGCTGGATTATTTTTAATCAGAAACATTGCCTCTGGTCAAGCCTAACAAGAGCACTACCAACAGCTTTATTGACCTCCATTTATTGCTCTCACGCCTATAAAAGGAAGGCCAAAGCTCAAGGAAAATGCAGAAGTTCAAGTGCTAACAAGTCTCATAAAATCATTCACATTCCCATACTTGAAACTCTCAAATCACTCAAAAGAATCAGTCTGATCAATCCTTATTTACTCTGATATATTTGTACTGAATTCTTTGTAAAGAATCGAATCTCAAACAAGAGTTGAGATATCTCAGATTCTAACACAACAATCTCATCATTATTGTAAAACTCAAACTATAAGAGTTTAGTATAGTTTGGGGTAGATTGTAAGAAATCCTATCAAGGTTGGTAGGTGATTTGATTAATCTCTTTCTGGGTGAAATTAGTTTAAGTTTGTAACAAAGATCAAGGTTGATCTAAGCTAGGTGCTGTAAAACCAAGAAGGTTCTTGTTTTAAACACTTAGTGAAAAATCTCACAATTGTGAGGACTGGACGTAGCCCAAGTTGGGTGAACCAGGATATATCCGTGTGTGGTATCTCTTATCCTTTATCTCTTTATTTAGTTTGATTGTTTTTCAAGATTAAAAATACAAACCAGTTTTCTGATTTATAACTAATCAAGAATGTTCTCTGTTTTTCTGATAAAACCAAGAACGTTCTCCATTTTCTGCTTTCTTAACCAAGAACATTCTTGAGTTCAAATCTTATGCTTTTCAAGAAATTTTAAAAAAGGAGATTAACAATTCAAACCCCCCTTCCTTGTAAATCAATTTTGCTACTACACTTAATTCCTAACATAATTGTTGCTAAGGCTAACATTGGACAACATTCGTTATATCAACTAACACAATTTTCCATTGAATAAAATACATTTTGATCTTTTACTATATCATCATCATGAAACCAAAATGGCTATTTCAACCGAATTGGTAAAAAAGATAGTAGAATTTTTAACCAATTTTTAGGTATTGATTGATAGTAACTACAAACAAAGTGTATATATTATATCATGAGCTTACCATTATAGCTTTTGACTCTTCCTCGGACAAATGCGTGAAGGTGCACACACGAGAAGGGGGGTTGAATTGTGTTTGACTAACTTGAATACTTTTTCTGTTTTTGCAGTTTTAAAACAAAACTTGATGTATGAATAAAACAGAGTTAGCAGCGGATATAAAGTAAAAATAAAAACACAGAATTTTATACTGGTTCACCGTTAACGAGGCTACGTCCAGTCCCTTCACCTTGAAGGATTTCACTAATTCAAACCTTGAATTACAACAGTTTCACTGACCCTCCAAGCCATTCTTCTCAAACAGTCTAACAATCCTAGACTCTTGAGGAATACAGCACCTTGACTTCCTAAGTCAAGTCTTCTCCTACCAATCTGATAACCCCAGATTGTAGAAGGAATTACAAAGCGTTGAATCTAATTTCCAACAACTTAGCTCTAACACAAGGGAAAGAAAATAACACGAGTGCTTGCTTCTGGAAAGCTGGAACTCACAATTAACCTCACTGAAAACTTGAGTGTTTGCTTTTGGAAGTGTAAGACTCTTTTGTGATTTTCGATACTAAGTATTCTGCCTTGAGCCTCCTTTTATAGATGTGAATTAGGATCTCTTCCAAGCTGAAATTCGAGCTGTATCTTGCTGGATTCTCTTGCAAAAATACTCTGACCAATCGGGTTTCATATAAATAAAAAACATATCTTTTTAGCTTCAGATTTGTTTTCATAAATAACTTGGGCCAATCCTGTCTTTAATTAATTCTGGAACAAATCTTTCTTCCCGCCAATAGCTTCTGAACTTCCATACGACTTCACTTTATTTTTGTAACAAATCTTTTTAATACTTTGACCAAATTTAATTAAATCTCCACCGTTAATCCTCATGATTAAATCTGGACCGTTTGATCTTCTGCGCTAGTCCACATCTGGACCATACTAAGTGATCTGTTGTGATCCTCTGATTTCGGCCAACCCTGGACCACACTTTCTGATCTTTTGATCTCGGCCAACCTGGACTTGCAAACTGATCTACTGTGATCCTCTGATCTCGGCCAATGCTGGACCACACTTTCTGACCTTCTGATTTCAGCCAACATTGGGCCATGGTCTGATCTTCTGATCTTGGCCAACACTGGGCCGTATACTTAAATCTTGACCATTGATATGAACCTTTTCCCTCTGATCTGGACCAATTCTAAACTGGGTCTGGATTGAACTAAAATTAAAACTGGACAAATAATGTTTTAGTCTGAACATTTTACCCTCTGATTTGGATCAGGTTTGGATCAAATCTGGACATCATTTCTTCTAGTCTGGACTTAGTTTCATACCCTGAACCATGCTATTTTCTGGTCTGGGTCAAATCTGGATTGAATCTCTTGTTCTGGACCAAGTCTGGGCTGTTTATCATTTCACTGCCAAGCCATCTTCTGGTCAGAATAACTTCTGGACTAAGTCTAACTTATGATTCCTTCTGGTCTGGATCAAGTCTCTCTCTGGCAGGCTTCCCTCTGGTCTGGTCCAGGTCTACTTCTGACTTTGCTTCCTTCTGATCTGGGCCAACAAAGATATCCTCTAGTAATTTCAGGATGCATCCTCTAGTATCTTCTGGATGCATTATCTGGAATCTTCATCTTCTGCCTCTAGAAACTTCATCTTCTGGTGGCATTTAATGTAATAATTCAAGGTACAAAATAAGATTACATGGAGTGCTTTTGTAAACATCAAAATCCTAAGTACTTAGAACCAACTTGGTTCCAACAATGCGATGGCACATCCATTGGTATATTTGCATCAGTTTACTTGTGCCCAAAGATAAAGAACATCAATCAATATAGAGGGTGCAATGAAAGTTAAATATAAATCTGAAATAAATATTTTATTGGAGGACAATGGTGAGTTGTTGAGAAATTGGAGAAGACCATATATAATATTTTCGAATTGAATTGGAAGAGACAACAAATTAACTATGCCATAACTAAAATGTGACGTTATGAAACTATGGTCACATGAAAAATAAATGCAATATACAAATATTAAATTGTAGTTAAGTGTTGACCAATTGATTGAGTGAATAAATAGAAGAAAATGTAGTAATAGTACCCAGGAAACTGAAACGGTGGAGAGTAGACAAAGGAGGACAAAGATTGAGCAGATAGAATAAGAAGGTTGACACCTCATACATTTTGATGACTTGGAAGGATTTACGTAGCACACGCATGAATGATGTGTCAATAGAAAAAAATGTAGGTCTGATTTAATAGATTATAATAGATTTTACGATAAGGGAGAGGAGGCAAGCAAAATTCCACCTTAATTTGATTTTGTTCTCTCTTCATTTTGGGGATTTGGAGGAGAGGGATGAGAGGTTATCATCTATTATCTATTATAATACATTAAAACATAATCCCAAATACTATTTACGACAACTCATCTTCATCTATGTCACATTTTCTAATATTTATCAACTCACACAAATTCTGATGTGCAACCTTCCAAAGCACACTATTTTTTTAAATCTTCTACTTCGATTTTATCTTGTTTCTCCAATATGTAACGCAAAATTTTTCGCTTGCCCATTCAAGTACAATTATTTCATACGTTATACAATTTCAACTTTAGTTTATCACTCAATGAATCACCAATACACGTAAAGGCTCTAATTACTCATCAAAACTTTCATTTCAATAACTAATACAAAAAAGAACAAACCATCCAATATATTCAAAACATCACAATGCAAGTACGACTACATACATACATCACAATCTATCTTTTGCTTTTTAACCACTCTTTTGCACATTCTCAGTTCAAGCAATGATAACGATATTATGAAATGCAATCAAGCTAGACTTATTTGTGTGTGACATATTCTCAGTTCATAGATACTTCAAGAATATTGTTCATCTGTTACCAATTATTGTTCAAGATCATATATAACTATAATTGCATAGGAGGTGAGTTTTTTCCCTATGATGTTCAATGCGTCTCTCATAGCATTTTTTTTTCTTTTTATAATTAAATATAACATAATTTATAATTGAAACAAAAAAGAAATGAATAACATTAAATATTTGGAAATGAATAACTTCTAACAATTTCACTATTCACTCAAAACTTTCTATGTCTTAAACATTCACAAACTTTTCTTGCCTATAAATTTTTGCAACCCACTCATGAAGTTTCTTGACCGTGTTAAATAATTATTTGAAAATTTCATTTCACATTCTAATTATTTAGACGAAACAATAGTTAAAGTCATCCAAATACCATAACTATAGAATTTGGTTACATTGAATTTTTATTTAGCTTGACAATTTTGTGTAATAACATTTTTATTATGTAAAAAACATTATTATTATTTAAGGTTTTTGAACCTTAAGAAAATTTTATTTTACTTGGAAGTGTTATTTCCTTATATATCACCTATAATTGCACACTTGAAGAATTGTTTTAATATTTTGAATGGCATTATGAACATTATTTTTAACAAGCTACCACTCACGAATAAATGATATAATAAACTGCAATACACACTATATCATTTAGTACATGCTTAGATTGACAATGAGATTGACAAAATCACGATGAACATTTAAAATTAAAAATGTCAAAAAGTACATAAATTTATAAATCTAATGTTTTAAAACAAATATAAATTATATAAAATGATGAATATATTATAGTTAAATGTAGAACTTTAACAATAAAGAAATGCATAACTATTTAACAAATATATTATTAGAAAGAACACTTCAATGAAACCAAAAAGCTTGAATAAACCAATTCCCCATTTAAAAAATATTAAAGACAAGAATTGCGTCTCTAGAGTTGGAAAATCTTACCAATAGTCTCATATTTCAATACACTTTGCATAAATTGTATTAGTCAACAATGTTTTAACTTCTTCTTTTTACTAAAGCAAACCTAACTTATATATAACTAATTAAAAATATATTTACCTTTAAGTACATAAATGCTTGAGGATATTCTACTCTAAAACAAAAATAACATTACTTTTAAATTACATATTCTTTTATACTCACTAATATATTAAATTTAACCGCGCAACACGTGGGTTAGCATCTAATTATAACTAAAAAATCATTTAAAATATCTCATATTTCCTTGAACGAAACATAAAACCATTAAAAATATATCTCCTCTCATCCCTTCTTCTCTTTTGAACCAAACATATTTCTACTTCTCTCCTTTCCCCTCCTCTTTATTAAAATATCTCTTATCCCCTCCATTGAACCAAACACATCGTAAGAGTGACTTCGTTATGCTATCTTAATAATTAGATTATAAAACATTTTTTTTAGAATAAAATTATTAATATTGTTGAGGTGATTAAACATTTTTTTAGAATAACACTATTAATAATGCCAAGGTGATTTAATTATACATCTTGTAATGCAGGCGTCACCACTCAAATAAAAAACCTATGTCATCTTCTTCCACCGTTAAAGATAAGTGATTTATGATCATTTTTAGGTCTAAAATCACACCTTCAAATCAATTTTTCATTTTGTTTATCTAAATAAGTGGATTATACAAATTTATTTTTTATTTTGCATTTTCTTTTTTTTTTTGTTATTTCATCGTTTAAGTGCGGCGTTTTTATTATTTTATGTCTTGGTGTGATGCTTTTTGGTTTTTTCATCTTGGTATATTGTTTGTTTTGGTCCAGTGTGACAAAGTATCTTTGATCTATTACATGTTTCAATCAATGATTTTAGCGTTGTCAACGTTACAAATTTGGAGACATATATTATAGACACTTATCTTGTCATATTTGTAGGCATGCAATCGTTTTGTACTATGTTCCCATGTTGTGCTATTAACTTGCGTGTTGTGAGTTTGTTCGCAGATTCATTATTTTATTCTTAGCAAATTTAAATTTGTACTGCATCATGTATTTTATTATTTGAATCAATGAAAATCGTTAACTTTAGTAAAAAAAAAGTGCATTAATAATGTCTCATAACAAATACTTCACCAATTGATTATTTAAACTATTGATACATAGAACATAAACTCGTTTATATTTGTTGGATTAGAGCGACCACTTGTTCTCCTTTTTTTCTTCAAAAAAGTTGCAAATGGTATAATTGGATATGCTCAGCATATGTTTGGTTTGTGATAAGATCGCAAGTGTACGATATTATCGCGTAGTAAAAATTATTGTTCCCACAAATATTTTGTTATGAATAATAATCTCTCTTTAATATGATGTTTAGCTAAAACAATAATTGTTGATAGAATAATTTTTGATAAAAATTCGCAATAAAAATAAAGCTTTAGAATTGTACACTAGTGCAATTTAATCTTATTACATCCGCGATTTTAGATCGGTTGTTATACACCCAATGTAATAAGTAGGTGGTAGCAAATTTGTTAGATATGTGATATGAAAGTGTTCTAACAAGCATTTTACAAAAAAAATTCCCCTAAATTAACTAAAAAATTAGAAAAACATGCGCGAAACTCATTTTTTATCCTTCAACACAAATCGTAAGAGCATCATCCTTCAATGCCATAGCGAATCATCCAATGCGAAATCATCATTCATCCTTTAGCATTCATCCTTCAATGCGAAATCATTATTTATCCTTCAACACAAACTCATATAACTTCAGCTTTCACCGCGAACGTCATCCTTCAACGCAAACTTCATTCTTCAGCTTTCACTCTTCCTTTTGTTTTCACTCCCTGCTTCGCAATCAACACTTACATTTGTATTTCCCTAAATTATGTTTTCCCCTAAATTCTATTTTCACTCCCTCACGTGCGAACTCTGCTGCCTTCAGCGCTGGCAACGAGTTGGTCTGGTGCAACATTTTTCTACTTCCGCGCTGACGACGAGTTTTCTTTGTCTTCCTCTTCCATTTGTCGAGAAGCGTTTCCGTCAAGAAGTGTCAATTTCTTTCACCATCGAGAAGTGTTTCCCTCTGTGAGCAAGTGTTTGTTGCTTTCTCTAGTAATTTTCTAATAATTCTTATTTCTTACTTAGCAATCTAAAGTTGTTTCACTGTTAATTGTTCTTATTATTAATCTTTAATTGAATTTTATTTTTAGTAATATTTAACATAATTTCAATGTAACCTTTAACAAGAAGATTAGATTGTTTTACGTAGTAATAGTTAATTAAAATCTTATTAATTACAGAAGTGATGGAGAAATTTGAGATGTGGTGCTGCGTAAAAAGTGATGAAGAATGTTCCGATTACACTAGTCAATATTTGGCATTTGTGTTGAATGAGCTTTGTCTATGTAATTTTTCCTTTGTCTTCATCAGGTTGAATGTTTGATATTCCTGTTTGTTTCCTTTCACCTGGTTGGATGAGCTTTGCCTATATATTTTTTGCTTTGTATTTCCTTTGTAAGTACTAATTGTAATTTTTCACATTAATAACTATGGTTTGGTTTCAAATGATTAGTGTGCATGCTTGTGAAAATAAAGGTATATCTTGGAACCTATTTATTGCTTATGGTTTATGGTTGGATTTGATTATTAATTTAGGGCTGACGAAGAACTTGTGGACCAGAAGAGATATCTCGAAGAGTCTTGCAAACCAAAGTGTGTGAAACCATTACTTGAATATCAGGTGTGATTTCTTGAATTATATAATTATTAGCTGGATTGTTTGAAGTTGAGCTTTATTCTTAATGTAACAAGAATAAATAAATGCACTTTTAACATATAAAGAAATGATAGTGAACTTGCACTAAGTAGTGAAAGACACCAAAGTAGTAAATAAGCAACAAAAGGCATCAAATTAAATCCATGCCATAGAGTTTGTGATTCATTGTTATGTTCACTTAAACTCTTCCACAACAAAGCTTGAGCACCTAATGAAAGACATATGAAAAAGTAGCCTCCATGGAGCTTAGTTAAGATTGGTGATGACATGGTTTTTGAGTTGGAATCATTCTTTTTATCATTATTGTTTGTGGAAGCACACACAATTATGTCAATTATTGGATTGATCGCAGCTTCATCTGTAACATCCCAATTTTTATAATAAACTATTTTATTAATGAAATAAGATTTTAAATAATTAATTAGATGTTAAAATTATTTTAGAATATATGTTGATAGATTTTGTGATTAATTTTTGTTATATGGATGCTTTCTATGATGTGTTAGTTTCATATATATATTATATTAAATGAGTGATATAAACAATAAATATTTTATTATTTTATATATTTTTCTAAAAATAATTGTATTTAAGTGTAATATTTTAAAGAATAAGATTTCATGCGATTTTACGTGTATATACGTGTACCCAATTAATGTTATATTTTTCTGTACGTTTGACTGATGTTAAGTATGCACGTAGTTATATTTCAATTATTTAGAACTATTTTCTATTTTTAGTTATTTATTTTATAAATAATTATCTTGGGATAGTAGTGATATTGTGTTTGATTTCCTTTATTTTTATATATTTGTTATGACATTGTGATTTTATATATATAGTGTTGATTTTATATATAAAGTGTTGATGTCATATTTATTTATTTTATAATTTCGACTATTCTCTAATGATGGTAATATTTTAATTTGAGTATTTGGAAAAATAAGTGTTACTATAGTGATTATTTGGAATATGAGAATTTTGGTTATTAATGTATTTTAAAGATTAATTACTTTATTTTTTAAAAAATTAGTTTTAAATATTAGTAATATTTTAGTAATTAAATTGTGTTTAAAAAAGAAAGTGTTAAAAAAAAGTTAGTTTTGATAATTGTTTGTTTATTTAAAAAAATAAATAAAAGAAATGAGTAAAATGTGTTTTATGGGTTAGGCCCGTTTAGAAGTGAAGTAGTTAGAATATCACTAGAAGGGAGGTTGAATAGAGATATTTGTTGTTTTAAATTTTTTTTTGTGTTTTAAAACTTTATCGTCTTCGAGATGATGAAAATAAAAGGTTGGAAATTTAAAACTTTGAGTATGAGCTAATTACTAAAAGATATATATATATATATATATATATATAGAGAGAGAGAGAGAGAAAGAGAGAGAAAATAGAGAATGACACTTACAACTTTATACTGGTTCACCCAATGAAGGTTATGTCCAGTCCTCACACACTTGTGAGATTTCACTAAATATCAAAACGATCAACCTCTCACAGAGGTCAGTTACAATGTGTGTGTTCTAGAGCCTCACCAAGCTTACAATATCTTCTCACATATTTCAACTATTCCCAAGTGTAACTCACTTGGAAATTATAGAATTTCTCTTTTCTAACACTTTCTAAAAAGATATTTCAGAGATCTAGTGTAAGATTATAGAAAGTATGAAGAGAGGATGGGAATGCTCTTGATAGCTTTTAGACCTTCTCTTTGTATGCTTTGTAGTTGTGTGCTGAATGAAGAAGAGCTCCCTTCCTTTTATAGAGTTTTAAGATACTATATATGTGTTGAGATACTTCAAGACCATTGGGGACTTAATCAAAAGTCCAAGGTCAGTAATCTTAATTACAGAATTGCCATCTAGCTGTCTTTTGTCTTGTTGGGGCACAAGAGGATGGGAATTCAGTCCATCCTTGTATAAGAGGTTCAAACCTCCTTGATGTTTGGGCTTTAGCTGTCCTTTTTCTTTTTCGTTCTTCAAGACATGTCAGATTCTATTTTGGTCTTGTTTAGTACAGTTTTTATGTCCTTTGATTAGATAGAACCATTTTCATCATATGAGGATGAAGAGAGCTGGAGGTTCATCCTCTTACAGTTCACCCTTCTTTGTTTATCCTCTTTAGTTAACTTTAATTTTCTTTCAAACTATAACACTGATTTAACTTCTCTTTTGATAAGAAATCATTGTTATAGTGATTTTGAAGATTTTGCATATTTGTTGGTTCATCCTCTCGAGAATTCATCCCCTAGTCTATCCTCCAGTTTGAAAAACTTGTTGGATTGACTCAGATTTTGTTTCTTTTGAACAACTAAACACACTTTTCCATATTTTTAACCATCCCAACTTCTCTCTAAAATATCAGACTTCTCCGTTTACGAAATTCGTTATTTTGCACCGTTCTTCTTCACCGTAAGTCCGATTTGAGTGAAATCAACGCCAAGACGACCGTGTGAAAAGTGGCTATATTATCCATTGATTGGTTTTCTGAATTATGGTAAATTTTGTTGACCGAATTTTGAAATTATTTTTTAGAGTGTCTTCTCATAATTTATTTTTGACGTTTACCCATAAAATATCGAGTTAGATCGATTGAAGGACAAAGAGTAAAAAAAAAGGTTGTTTTCTCGTGGAATCGTATTCGTATGTGAAAGCATCAAAATAAGGTAATGGGTAAGAGAGCATTTGAATTCATGAGTATAACATATTGTAATATGAACGGGAAAACCGTATTTCCCAACGATTCATCCGGGGCTCGCTACGTAAGGCAATAGCCCTTTGAGGGATAAATTAATTAATGTGCAAATATTGAAATTGTGAGAATAAAATGTGAAATAGAAATATTTATCAGTTCTTGATTGATTTAATTTCGATAAATGTGTGGTATTTGATATTGTTGTTATATTTGGTGTCAAATGAATTTTATGTATATGATTGAATAGAAAAAGATGAATGCAATTTGGTAAGTTTATGTGATTATGATGATGTATAATTAATAATAATAATGTTATAAATTTGTGATAAGTGTATGTGATGACGTACGATTAATGATAGTGATACTATAAAATTGTGATGAGTTTATGTGATGAGATATGATTAATGATAGTGACGTTATGAATTTTTCACGAAATTATTCAAGTACCTCATAATTGATGAAATAGTGATGATTCCAACTTGTGCTAAAGATGATACTCTTAATGAAGTAGTTTGTGCTAACGAGGGGAGAAAATAGATGTTTGGAATATTTGAAGTTGATGTGAATTTTGAAGTGGAGATTATTTTGTCACCATATAGGTAGGGCCTGACAAGCCTAGTGATTTCAAGGAAGTACAACTTAATAAGCCTGATCGTCGCGGTCTGCTGTTGAGCCTTAGGGAAAGATTGTTAGACCTTGGAGGTATTCGGGAGAGGAATTCCTATGTGACATGGAGGTAGCACTCCAAATGTCGGGAGCTAGCATGCAACACACGTTTACCTCGACTGTCGGGTATATGTGTCTCGGGTTGAGTTAAGGGGATCGATGAGGACAGAGCTAATTTGAATTGTCTCTCCACTGGGATGGTGGCATAGTATCAAGCCTCCTAACCAAGTATTTCAGAGTTAGAATGTTACCACATTGTGAAGTAGAGTCTAAGCTCATGCATAGCATTGCATCTTCTTGTGATTGTTTTTGTTGTGATTAATATGTATTGTGTGCGATAATAATTTCTCTCATATGATTTGATGTTAGTGAAATATATTGATTTATCTTTAGTGATTTTGACTTTATAATGTGATGTTTTATTTCTTGAAGAATGTTTGTATAATGATACGGTTTATTATGATTGATTGTGTGTTCTTCTTACTTATATTATACTATCAACATGATTTCAAAACTCACCTCCTTCGTTGTTTATGTTTGATTGGCTTGGCCCTGCGTTTGCGAAATCGCAGTTATTATAGGTTAATGAGTCTTGAAGTTCAAATTTGGGAGAAACCCCGCCCTGATAGGTGATACCGGGAATTAAGAGTTGTAATTTGTATTTTACTTTCACTTGTTTCATTAGAAAAGAGTTTTTGAATGAAAACCTTATAAGTACTAGTAAGTTTTTGGAATTAAATCAAGAAATTATTGTTGGAACCAAGTTGGTTCTTTCAATTAAAGTTTTGATGTGAACAAAAGTATTTTATGAAAATCATATTTTGACTTAGAAGAAGAATGAAAAATCAGAGGATGACGTCACCAGAGGATAAACCTGAGGATGACATCACCAGAGGATGACGTCAGCAGAAGATACCTCCAAAAAATAAAACGAGAGGATACCTCCAGAAGATACAAATTAGAAGCAGAAGATGTCATCAGAGGATGACGTCACCAGAAGATAAAAATGCCACCAGAAGATACGGCTAGAAGATATCACCAGAGGATGTCATCAGAGGATGCATCCAGAGGATACTAGAGGATGTCACCAGAGGATACCTCTAGAGGATATCAGAAGATACCTCTAGAGGATACCAGACGATATCACTAGAGGATCCCATCAGAAGCAAGAATCAGAGGATGTCATCAAAGGCAAACATCAGAGGATATCATCAATCAGAGGATATCATCAGAGGGAAGAAATAATGACATTATCAGAGGATATTATTCATGGCTCAGATCAGAATGAAGCATAGTCTAGAAGGAGACTTGGTCCAGACCAAAAAGAAACATTGTCCAGAAGAAGACTTGGTAAGACCATAAGGTAATTTTGTCCAGAAAGCGACTTGGTCACACCAGAAGGAAATAGAGTTCAGAAGATAACTTAGTCCATAACAGAAGACATGTTCCAGACTTGGTCCATAACAGAAGACTTGGTCTAGACTTAGTCTAGACTAGAAGATAGCATGGTCCAGAACAGATCACATGGTACACATCAGATCACATGGATCATACTTCGTCCAGATCAGCAGATCATATGGTCTAGATTTAAATCATGATGCAGATCAGTGAAGACTTAATTAAAATTCGAAGAAGACTTGATTGATTTTTGATAGAAATCTGATCAAAGTATTAAGGACATTTGATTCAAAAATCACTGAAGACTTGAAGGAAATTTGAATGAAATCTGAAGCAAAAAGATATGATTCAAAATTAACGTAAAACAGGATTGGCCAACATAATTTTCAAAGGAAATTTGAGGAAGATTTATCTCGAATTTAAGATTGGACAAAGCCCATATTTCAACTATAAAAGGAGGCTACAAGCAGCAGTAATAGGCATCGAGAAATAGAAGAACTCAAGCATAAAATCCAGATTCATCTTAGAGTTCAAATCGATCGAAAAACACAAGAACTCAAACTTCAAATTCAAAGTTATCCGAGAGTTCAATAGAGAGAAATACTTGAGTGCAAAAGCAAAATTTTCTAAGTGTTTTCGAGAGTGAAACAGTGCAGCAATCAGCTTATCCAGAAGCAATTTTGCAGAGTTCCAAACCCATGTAATCAAACCCGTTAGAGGTGTAGATTCATTCTTCTATCTGGGGTTGTCAGATTGGTAGGACAAGACTTAACTTGTAGGGTCAAGGTGTTGTTATCGTTCCTCAAAAGTCTGGGGTTGTCAGGCTGTTTGAGAAGACTTGGCTTGTAGGGTCAAGGTGTTGTTATTCCTCAAAAGTCTGGGGTTGTCAGACTGTTTGGGAAGACTGACTTGGAGGGTCAGGTGATGTAATTCAAAGTGTTTTGAATTAGTGGATTAAAGCCTTCGAAATGAAGGGACTAGATGTAGCCAAGTTAATGGTGAACCAGGATAAATCGTTGTGTTCTTATGTTGTTATTATCCGCAGCTAAGTCTGATTATTTATTCATCAAATAATTCACATCAACATTCAACAAAACAGCAAAAAGAATTCGAGTTTGGCTAACACAATTCAACCCCCCTTCTCGTGTTCGCACCTTCAATTGGCATCAGAGCTCGGTCCTAAGACTGACCACTTTATAATGTTTGAGAATAGATCCAAGGGTTCAACATGTCTAGATTCAATGAAGAAGCTGTTGGAGGAAACATCAACAGACCACCTCTTTTTGATGGGGAACGATTCGAGTACTGGAAGGACATGCTGAGAAGTTTCTTTATTTCACAAGATCCCGAACTTTGGGACTTGGTAGGAATGGCTATACTGCTCTAGAGGATGTTGATGGTGTTGAAATTCCCAGAAAAGAGATGGATACTGACCAGAAGAAGATGTACAAGTGCATCACAATTCCATAATGTTCATGATCAATGCAATCACATTCAAGGAGTTTGACAAGTGCACTAACAAAGAAATAGCAAAGAGCATCTATGATAGTCTGACTCTGACTTACGAAGGCAGCAAGCAAGTTCAAGAAGCAAAGGCGAACATTCTAGTCAAGAAGTACGAGCTGTTCAAGATGGAAGAAGATGAAGACATTGAGGCAATGTTTTTCAGATTCCAAACTCTGGTTTCAGGATTAAGGGTTCTCAAGAAGAGCTACCCCACTGCTTACCACGTGAAGAAAATCCTTAGAAGTCTACCAACCAAGTGGAGACCAAAGATCACGGCCATACAAGAAGCAAAAGACCTGAACACTCTAAAGCTGGAAGAACTAATCAGCTCCCTCAAGTCACATGAAATCGAGCTGGAAGAAGATGAACCCAAGAAGAAAAACAAAACCCTAGCTTTAAAATCCAAACAGAAGAAAGCTCTAAAAGCAGAAGCAGAATCAGAAAACAGTGACTCTGATGACCAGAAGAAGAAGAAGAAGAAGAAAAAGAAGAAGAAGAAGAAAAAGAAGAAAAAGAACTTGCCTTCATTACCAGAAAGGTTCTAAAGATATGGCAGAACAGAAAGATGAAGTTTCCCTAGAGGTATTCCAAGCAGTCCAATAGAGGAAAGGATGAACATGACAAAAAGAGCATCATCTTCTATGGATGCAATGAACCTGGGCACATCAAATTAGAATGCACGAACCTGGAGAAAGGAAAACACTAGTAGAAAAACTCCATATCCAAGAAGAAAAATCCGATGGCAACATGGGATGATTCTGATGAATCTTCTGATGATGAAGAAGTAGAATTAGCCATGATGGCACACATTCATTCTGCCTTTGGATCCAACTCTAGAAGTAAATCAGAAGAAGCATAATTGGCTCTGATGGCACACATTCATTCTGCCTCTAGATCCAACTCTAGAAGGGAATCAGAAGAAGCAAATTAGCTCTGCTGGCTCATTTCATTTTTCCTCTAGATACGACGCTGATGCAGACTTTGGAAGATAATTAAAAGATGAAGAAGCAGAACTGGCTCTAATGGCTTACACCAGCTCTGCCTCAGGATCCAACCCAGACTCTGATTCTGGAAGTAAATCAGAAATAGAACTGGCTCTGATGGCTCACACAACCTCTTCATCTGGATTCGATACAGACTCTGATCCTGGAAGTGAATCATCAGAAGATAAAAAAGAGGTATTTTCAGAACTTACTGGATTTGATTTAATCACTGCAATGAATGATATTTTAAAAGTCAGTAATAAACTGTCTTTAAAACTGAAAATACTTACGAAAGAGAATACAATTCTAACCGAAGAATTAAATGTTTTAAAGATCTTAAAACTGAAATTGATGGGCTTAAACCGGAAAATCTAACTCTAAAAAGTAATCTTTGTTCAACATCAAATACTATATGTAATTCTGATATGCATGAACAAGTGTTACAAGATTTTATTGCTAAAGGTATGGAAAGAAGCAAATATGCTTCTATGATCTATGGGGTTAATAACAATGGTAAAAGAGGCTTAGGATTTGATGAATCTGTAATTGCAACTAAACCTATTCCCTTTAATGTTTTTGTGTTGTTTGTGCTAAGAATGGTCACTCAAAATTGTCTTATCTCATGATACAATCAAGGAAAGACAAGAAACCTTTCAAGACTAACAAACCTGGACCCAACCAGATTTGGGTACCAAAAGATAAAATTGTTTATGTTGCAAATGTTCAGAGCGACCAATGTGAAACACCAGTCATGGTGTCTGGTCAATGGATGCTGGCAATATATGAAGGAAAAAAGGTCTATGTTCCAGCACTTACCAAGCAGAAGCAAAGTGACTCTGGTGGAAGACGAACTGGTAAATACAACGCCTATCAGAACCAAAACTATATGAAGAAGAGGAAATATCAAAATAGACGGAGGAAGCACACATATCAACAAAACTGGTACTACCAGAAGAAACAGAATTACATTTCCCAAAATAAAATTACATTTCCCAAATTCATAACCCAATACAAAAGTCTAGACTGATCATGCACTAAGCTACAGTAGCACGGTCTCCACCGTATCCTCTATAAGTCTTGTCTTCAGCCAACCGTCCGCCCCTCTGCGTTGTCCACGTAGACTCCGTACGTAAAGATCAGGGGAAACTAACGACGTTTCCGTCGTTAGTGTATCCGTCGATAGGACGGGTTCGGGTAATATCTGAGGGCAAAGCCCAAAGTCCACAGTATAATAGCAAGGGGGTCACCGACCGAAAATAACAGATAATCACATAGCATATATTGCACAACAACATGTATAACCATGGTATAACATATGATGATGAAGAAATAATCATGTTCATTTGAAAATTGATGACTTTCATGCCTTTTCAAAACAGTAGTTAATGATTATGAAGTATGCGGTAAGTACAAACACACATCAACAAAACACAATCATTAATTCATAATTTCATATTCTGGACAGTACTCACACGCATTAATTTCCAACATTCATCATATAAACAATCGTGACACAACGGTCAAATCCCTCAATGTAATGCATATATGCTCATGCAAAATTTTCTTGGAATCACCAAGGTGCAGTCACTCACAGACCAGCACAAATTAACGGCCCTCATGACCAGGGTGCAATCGCTCACAGATCAGCACCAGTGCAGTCGCTCACAGACCAGCACTCGTGCAGTCGCTCACAGACCAGCACGTTTGACAAAACCCAAGGTACAATCGCTCACAGATCAGTACCTAGTGCAGTCGCTCACAGACCAGCACTCGTGCAATCGCTCATAGATCAACAAGTGGTTGCGCATTTCAGGGTACAAACGCTCACAGTCCAGTACCAGTGCAGTCGCTCACAGATCAGTACCTAGTGCAGTCGCTCACAGACCAGCACTCGTGCAATCGCTCACAGATCAGCACGTGGTTGCGCGTTATTCTGTGGCCCATCGCGGGTACCACTTGACTATGCAATGCATGGAAGATGGAGTGTTTCGCTTCTCTAGAAACAGCATACAAAACAGAAATTCATGCCTCTCAATCATGTTTAACACATCTCAGCATAATCAAAATTCTCATCATCCCAAACATCACTAAACAGCCAAATATTCATTAACATTCTGAAATGTTTTTCCCAGACTCTAACATTCAATTACAATATTTAAAACTGGGATTTTTCTGGGATTTACGAATCTGTATTCGAATACAGCTCTTCTGTATTCGAATACAGAAGCCAAAAACAGTATAGAATCACTCTCTGTATTCGAATACAGCCCTCTGGTATTCGAATACAGAGGCAGGTTTCAGTGCATAAATCAACCTCTTTCATTACACCAATAAAGTTTTTAAAACTTCATTACCACTACTTCAAAATCTCATCAAAAGTTCCACTTTAACTCACCACAACATTCCCAGTATTCCCCAGACACTCAGGGTTTTCAAAACACTCTTAAAATTTGAAATTTTCTGAAAATTCGAATCTGTATTCGAATACAGACCCCCTGTATTCGAATACAGGAGCAGGAAACTGCAATTTAACATTCTGTATCCGAATACAGCGTGACTGTAGTCGAATACAGGAGTTCAACCTTTGAAAAATTAAGCCTTTTCTCCCATGTCACTTAAAGGTTTTCAAACATCTTTCTCTCCTCTTTAAAACCATTTCACATACATCTTTTCAAATCATTTAAACCTTCTCAGAGTTTCTCAACACTTCAAAACTCACATGTCAGTGATTAAAACATGTTTTTCTGGAAAACACGAATCTGTATTCGAATACAGCTTCCTTGTATTCGAATACAGAAGCTAAAAATTGAGTTTTTGGAAAAACTCGAATCTGTAGTCGAATACAGCATGCCTGTAGTCGACTACAGATGCGAATACAGTGTTAAAATTTCACTTCTGTATTCGAATACGACATGATCGTAGTCGAATACAGATGCGAATACAGAAGCAAAAATCTTTCCTCTGTATTCGAATACAGGGGCTCGTATTCGAATACAGGTTTGAAAACTTTAAAATAAAATAGAAACCTTGAAGGTTGTATTCGAATACACTCATGCTGTAGTCGAATACACCTTCGAAAACCAGTATAAGTTTAACCCTTTTCAAAACTGATTCTTTTAAAACAAACAGCCAACATCAAACAGATTCTGCATTTTTTCAAGAAACCTTTCCTCATTTAAAATCCCTTTTTCCTTTAAATCATCAACACCACCAGAATCATCACAAACAACCAGAATCAGAATCATCAATATCATCAAGATCACCCAAAACAACCAGAATCAGAATCATCACTATCATCAGAATCACACAAGACAACCATAATCAGAGTCATTTTCATCACCAGAATCCCACAACATAAAACAGAATCAGAACCATTAACACCAGTTTATCCAAAACAGAGACAGATGATCAATCATCAGAACATCATGCAACATTTCAGTGTTCTCACTCATCAGAACAAACATGCAACATTTCAGTGTTCACACTCATCAAAACAAACATGCAACATTTCAGTCTTCACAAAACACCAGAGCAAACATGCATGCATTCAGTTTTCCCAAAACACCAGAGCAAACATGCATGCATTTAGTTTTCTCAAAACACAACAGAATGACAAGCAAACATCACAGAACACTAAGCACCAACATGATGCATTTTGCATTTTAATGCCATTTTTAAAACAGTTTTAAGACATGCGTTTTTAATCATAACTAAAATGGCATGCACAACATTTTCCAGCATTCACCCAGAAGTAAAACAACATATTTTACCAGTAAAACAGCCAACAACAACTTATCAGAATAATCACTTATCAACAAAATGCATTTTCTTTCAAAATGTCATTTTCGAAAACAGTCTTTCTCTTAAAATAGAACTGAAACGACACAAGTTTATGGCTCTAATGCAGCTAAAAGATGGAAGGTGCCCTTACCCTTGTAGCGTACTCTGCTATTTCTCTTGTTCCTGCTGCGTTCCCTTTTCGACGTCCAAAAACGGTGAAACTGTTCCCTGAGTTTGCTGCTACAAAACTGGGTTCTTTCTCTACTATTGAGGTGGGGATTAACTTTACTACTGGGGGTTTTCTGGTTTGATGGTTGGAATTTCAGTTAATGGTGTTTGGAGGAATTTTCCTCTCTTCAAATTGAATTCGGGAATGGCAGAAACAGAGACAGAATGGGAGGGGAGATGGAGTTGGTACATGCAATATGGGCAGTAAGGAGGAAGGAATGGTGTTCTGACTTCACCATCCTTCTCACTCCTATATATAAGCTCTTGTGGTGCCACCTCACTTGCCACATGTCTGATTTTCAGCTTTTAATTATCTTGCAATTAGCCACTAATCCTTAATTAGTGGTCCGATTAATTACTTGAAATTAAAATAATTTAATTCTTCACCCAATAATTTTAATTCATACTTCAAATTAAATATTTATATATATATATATATATTCACTCAAAACATACATATATTAAATATTTATAAAAATTCCCAAAATGCCCTTGACATTAATTCCAATATTAATATTTAAAATTAAGGGTCTTACAATACTACCCCCCTTAAATTAGTTTCGTCCTCGAAACTACATGTCTGTAAATAATTGAGGGTATTGTTCCTTTATTTTACTTTCCAATTCCCAGGTTGTGTCTCCAGTAGTCGGATTCCAAATCACCTTGACTAGTGCGACTTCCTTGTTTCTCAACTACTTAATCTTCCTGTCTTCGATCCTCACCTGAAATACTTCAAACGACAGGTTGTCCCTTAGCTGAATTGTATCCGGCTCGATTACATGTGTCGGGTCTGCAATGTACTTTCTTAGCTGCGACACATGAAATACGTCATGGATATTGGACAGTATTGGAGGTAAAGCAATCTGATAGACCAAAGGTCCAATACGTGCAATAATCTGGTATGGCCCAATGAATTTAGGAGTCAACTTCCTTGACTAAATAGCTCTGCCAACACCAGTTGTAGGCGTAACCCTCAAAAATACATGATCGCCCTGCTCGAATTCCAAGGGTCTGCGGCGCTTGTCCGCATAACTCTTCTGACGATCTTGTGAAGCCTTAATTTTCTCTTGTATTCTTTTGATCTTCTCTGTGGTCTGTTCCACCATCTCTGGTCCGACAATCATACTTTCTCCGTCCTTATACCAGCATAAGGGCGTTTGACACTTGCGTCCATATAATGCTTCATAGGGCGCCATCCCAATGCTAGCATGGAAACTGTTGTTGTAGGTGAACTCAATCAATGGCAGAACGTCATCCCAACTCCCCCTGTCATCCAACACGCATGCTCTTAAGAGATCCTCCAAGGACTGATTCGTCCTCTCTGTTTGTCCGTCTGTTTGTGGATGGTAGGCTGAACTCAATTTCAGTTTCGTCCCCAAAGCTTCATGCAACGCTCCCCAAAAATGAGATGTGAACTTTGGGTCACGGTCCGATACTATACTTGATGGAACGTCGTGTAACCTCACAATCTCAGCGATGTACATTTCCCTCAGCTTATCTACCTTATAATTGGTCCTTACCGGTAAGAAATGTGTGGACTTTGTCAAACGGTCCACTATTACCCAAATTGAATCATTCTTTTTCCTTGTCTTGGGCAGTCCTGTTATGAAATCCATGGAAATGCTGTCCCACTTCCATTCCGGTATGTCCAAAGGTTGCAGCATTCCAGCAGGTCGTTGATGTTCCACATTCGCTTTCTGACAAGTCAAACAAGCTGATACATATTCTGCCACATCTCTTTTCATTCTTGGCCACCAGAAATTTTGCCTTAAGTCCTGGTACATCTTGGTTGCTCCAGGATGAATACTCAACTTACTCTTATGAGCTTCTTCCAAAATCATTCTTCTCATCTCGGCAACTTCCGGCACACAAATTCTTCCATTACACCTCAAAATATTGTCTGTTCCGACGCTGAACTCAGTTGTCTGCCCTTGCGCTATCAAATTCCTCTTTTCTTAGATCATTGCATCCTCTTGCAGGTTTGCCATCTCCTCAAGTAATCCACTCGAAATTGTTATCATCCCACACTTTAACACTCCTGGTGCAAACTTCACGTCCAAGTGTAGGTCTCTAAATGCTTCCCACAACTCTTGTTGTCTGGCCATTATCATTGAAGATACTGACACACTCTTCTGACTTAATGCATCAGCCACCACATTGGCCTTTCCAGGGTGGTACTGCAATGAGAAGTCAAAATCCTTGAGAGTCTCCATCCATCTTCTCTGACGCATGTTCAATTCCTTCTGGTCGAATAGACACTTCAAGCTTTTGTGGTCACTAAACACGGTGAATGTGCATCCATATAAGTAGTGTCTCCAGACTTTTAACGCAAACACTACAGCAGCAAGCTCTAAATCATGGGTAGGGTAGTTTCGTTCGTGAGTCTTCAACTGCCTTGAGGCATAAGCTACAACTTTCTTGTGCTGCATCAAAACACATCCCAGACCTTGGTGAGATGCATCACAGTAAACTTCATATGGTTCCTCTAGCTGTGGCAGAACTAACACTGGTGAGGTTGTCAATTTCTCCTTTAGCAACTGAAAACTCTCCTCACACTTCTCCGTCCATGCAAACGGCTGATTCTTCCTGGTGTGTTGTGTCAAAGGAGCTACAATCTTAACAAATCCTTCAATAAACCTTCTGTAGTATCCTGCTAGTCTGACAAAACTCCTTATGTTCGTGACAGTCTGGGGCTGTTTCCAGGCAAGAATTGTATCAATCTTTGCCGGATCAACAGCGATTCCTTCCTTCGTTATCACATGTCCCAAGAAATTTACTTCCTTTAGCCAAAACTCGCACTTCGACAAATTGGCATACAGCTGCTTTTCGCGTAAAACTTCAAGAACTTGGCATAGATGTTCTTCGTGTTCTTCTTCATCCTTTGAATAAATCAAAATATCGTCGATGAATACCACCACGAACTTATCCAAAAACGGGCTGCAGATCTTATTCATGTAGTCCATGAAAATTGCTGGTGCATTCGTAACTCCAAAAGGCATAACGAGATATTCATAATGTCCGTAACGAGTTCTGAAAGCAGTCTTTTGATTATCTCCCTCTCTTACTCGAATCTGATGATATCCTGACTTCAAATCGATCTTTGAAACCACTGCTGCACCCCTCAATTGGTCCATCAAATCGTCAATGCGCGGTAAAGGGTAACGGTTCTTGATAGTCACCTTGTTAAGCTGTCGATAATCCACACATAGACGCGAACTTCCATCCTTCTTCTTAACCAACAATACAGGTGCTCCCCACGGCGACACACTTGGTCTGATAAATCCTTTCTCCAACAAGCCTTCAATCTGACTTTTAAGCTCGCTTAATTCCAATGGCGACATCCGGTACGGCGCAATTGAAATAGGTCCAGTTCCTGGGTGTAAATCAATGAAGAACTCCACCTCTCTCACTGGGGGTAATCCTGGAATCTCAGATGGAAATACGTCCGAGTATTCCTTGACTAACATCACATCTTCTATATTTACATCCATCTTGGTCTCCATGTTAGCCAATGATAAGAACTCCTAAGCTCCTTCTCTCAGCGATACTCCGAGTTGGTTAGCAGTCAAATATCGAGCGACTGCAGGTTCGGGGACAAGAACCAGTTTTCGAGCGCAATCCAAAACTACGTAGTTATAAGACATCCAATCCATACCGAGAATGATCTCGAGAGATTGTAGGGGTAGACAGATTAGATTAACCAAGAAGTCCCTATTCTGAATTCTTACCGCACAGTGTAAACATGCAGAGTCTACAGTCAAAGTCTTAGCAGGCGTAGTAACAACCAAATCAAAAGGCAAGGCAGATACAGACAACTTCAAACGATGCACACAATCCATAGCAATGAAAGAGTGGGTTGCCCCCGAATCAAAAAGTGCAGTCATGGTGTTACCTGCAATCTCACAATCTTGCTGGATTAAATTTTGAGCTTGTCCTCCAGCTTCAGCACCCATGTGGTAGACGCGGCCTCTAGCAGTAGGACGAGTAGCCCTAGTCGCGTTCACCGTTGGCTCCACCTTCGGAACCCGACAATCCCTCGCCACATGTCCTGGCTTCCGGCAATTGAAACACATAAGATCCCTTGTGGTACAAGTAGTAGCCATGTGCCCTTCTTTCCCACATCGATAACACCAGACTCCATGTCCCAATTGCCTTCCAAAAGACTGATTCCCCGGCCGATTCTGGCCCCTCCTGTTGTTCTGTGGCCGGTTGTACGGCTTAGCAACTTGTTTCCCTTTATTGTTCTGGTTATTCATCCGACTAGGCCCACTTGGGTTAAAGTGACCACCTTTGTTGGTCCTCTTATTCTTCATCTCTTCCACCTCTCTACATTTTTCCACTAGCACTTGGAAACATTGTATTCCCAAGGGTAGGACCAATTCTTGGATCTCATATCTCAATCCATTCTGGAAGCGATGACACATGAACTGTTCATCAACTTCTTCTCGGAAGAATCTGAAGTGTCTGGATAGCGACTCAAATTTAGCGGCGTATCCTCCCACTGTCATACTCCCCTGGTACAATTTCATAAAGTCATCCCCCAACTTGGTCCTCGTACTCATTGGGAAGTACTTGTCTAGAAACTTCTTTTTGAATGACTCCCAGGTCACTTCCTCTTGAGCCGACGCCATCAGTGATATCGTACTTCTCCACCAGTATTCTGCATCCCCTATCACTACTGCCCGACAGTTAATCATCTCGAATATCTTTTCCATTTCTTGGATCCACTGATCCGCCCTTTCTGGACCCTCATCACCTGTAAACTTGGGAGGGTTATGACGGCGAAAGTCCTCAAGCCCTCTAGACTCAGCAGCGCGAATTTCTCGTTCTCTCTTCTCTAAGTCGCGTTGAGTCTTGGCAGCCATCTGGGCAGCAACAGACGCAGCCATATTGTTCATTGCTTCAGCCATCCTATCTTCCCGGCTGACATTTGTCCTTGCGGTGTCATCTCTTCTTGGAGGCATTGTTTCCTACAAAACCATCATTACTTCAGTCACACCACAACTCACACAAGACTTGAAACTTTAACTACTTGCTTCTTATGCATGATCAGCTAATGACTCAAAATAAACACTTTAATCAGAGCTTAAACCCAAAAGTTAACCAAATGCTCTGATACCACAATTGTAACACCCCGAGTTTAAAACACAGCGCAGGTGCATTTTTTTTTTTTAAATAATCAATGTTAAAAATGATTTTCTAGATTTAATTCGAAAGGAATTAAAATAAAGTTTCCGTAAATCAATAAGTACTCAATTTCGGGAAATTTAATAATAACCATAAAGGCATTTTTAAAATGTTAACAATGTCAGAGTGCGGAAAATACAGCGGAAAAAGTAATACATTAAATCCCAAAATAAAATTACATTTCCCAAATTCAAAACCCTATACAAAAGTCTAGACTGATCATGCACTAAGCTACAGTAGCACGGTCTCCACCGTATCCTCTATAAGTCTTGTCTTCAGCCAACCGTCCGTCCCTCTGCGTTGTCCACGTAGAATCTGTACGTAAAGATCAGGGGAAACTAACGACGTTTCCGTCGTTAGTGTATCCGTCGATAGGACGGGTTCGGGTAATATCTGAGGGCAAAGCCCAAAGTCCACAGTATAATAGCAAGGGGGTCACCGACCGAAAATAACAGATAATCACATAGCATATATTGCACAACAACATGTATAATCATGGTATAACATATGATGATGAAGAAATAATCATGTTCATTTGAAAATTGATGACTTTCATGCCTTTTCAAAACAGCAGTTAATGATTATGAAGTATGCGGTAAGTACAAACACACATCAACAAAACACAATCATTTATTCAGAATTTCAGATTCTGGACACCACTCACACGCATTAACTTCCAACATTCATCATATAAACAATCGTGACACAACGGTCAAATCCCTCAATGTAATGCATATATGCTCATGCAAAATTTTCTTGGAATCACCAAGGTGCAGTCACTCACAGACCAGCACAAATTAACGGCCCTCATGACCAGGGTGCAATCGCTCACAGATCAGCACCAGTGCAGTCGCTCACAGACCAGCACTCGTGCAGTCGCTCACAGACCAGCACGTTTGACAAAACCCAAGGTACAATCGCTCACAGATCAGTACCTAGTTTAGTCGCTCACAGACCAGCACTCGTGCAATCGCTCATAGATCAGTAAGGAGGAAGGAATGGTGTTCTGACTTCACCATCCTTCTCACTCCTATATATAAGCTCTTGTGGTGCCACCTCACTTGCCACATGTCTGATTTTCAGCTTTTAATTATCTTGCAATTAGCCACTAATCCTTAATTAGTGGTCTGATTAATTTAATTACTTGAAATTAAATTAATTTAATTCTTCACCTAATAATTTTAAGTCATACTTCAAATTAAATATTTATATATATATATATATTCACTCAAAACCTACATATATTAAATATTTACAAAAATTCCCAAAATGCCCTTGACATTAATTCCAATATTAATATTTTAAATTAAGGGTCTTACATTTACCAAAACTAGAGGAAGCTTATGCAAGTTTACTAGAACCAGAAGCTATTGCAGATCTACCAGAACCAGAAGTTGATTTACCAGAACTAGAAGTTGATTTACCATAACCAGAAGCTGATGCAGGTTTACTAGAACTAGAAGCTGATGCAAATTTACCAAAACCAGAAGCTGATACAGATTTACCAGAACTAGAAGCTAATGCTGGCGAAAAATCATGAAAAAGTAGAAGCTACAAGCAATAATACGACAAATCTTCATAGGATAAATTTGAAGATGAGTTAGAAGAAGGATATAGATGGAGTCTACCAATGCAAGAAGAGCTAAATGAATGATATTTTGCATCTAGTTCCAAGACTAGAAAAGACATTATTGGAACCAAGTGGGTTTTCACAAACAAGCTGAATGAAAAAGGAGAAGTTGTCAAAAACAAGGCACGATGTGTTGCACAAGGATACAGTCAGGAAGAAGGTATTGACTACACTGAAACATTTGCTCGAGTGGCCAGCTTAGAAGCTATTCATACCTACTTTCATTGGCTGCTTATAATAACATGTCATTATTTCAAATGGATGTTAAAAGTGCATTTTTAAATGGTTATATAAGTGAAGAAGTCTATGTTAAACAACCCCCAGGTTTTGAAAGTTCTGACTTTCCAAACCATGTTTTTAAACTTAAAAAATCTTTGTAGATTTAAAACAAGCACCTAGGGCATGGTATGATAGACTTAGTTACTTCTTACTTAAAAATAACTTTGAAACAGGACAAGTAGACAATACACGTTTTATAAAATCAATTAAAGATGATATTTTAATCATTCAAGTTTATATTGATGATATTATCTTTGGATCTACTAATGGCACTCTCTGCCAAGAATTGTTTAAATTGATGCAGCAGGAATTTCAAATGAGCATGATAGGAGAACTTAAGTTCTTCCTAGGGATTCAAATTCAGCAAAGTCAAAAAGGTCTATAAATTCATCAAACAAAATATACAAAAGAGCTTCTCTAGAAGTTTAAGATGAGTGATTGCAAACCTATCGCTTCCCCAATGCACCCTACCAGCTCACTTGAAAAAGGATGACTAAGGCAAAAAATCCTACAGAGATACCTAAAAGGCACTACCAATCTCACCATTTTCAACAAGAAAACTCCTACATATCAACTTAGTGGATATTGTGATAACACTTTAGCCATAAACCTAACCAAAAACCATATCCTTCATTCTAGAGCCAAACACATAGAGATCAAACACCACTTCATCAGATATTATGTTCAAAAAGGGACACTCAACGTACAGTTTGTAGACACTAACCACCAATAGGCTAACATATTCACTAAACCACTACCTGAAGATAAGTTTGACTTCATAAAAAAAAACCTTAACCTTACTTTCATCCCTGACCAAATAGCTTAGTGAATTTTTATTTTATTTGTTATATGTATTTTATTATTTTCTTGTAATTTAATATGTTCATGTTATTCAAAATGAAAATAACAATAATAATAATAATACTAAAATAAGGGACAAGAAGATGAAGAGAGAAAAAAAGACAAGAAGAAGAAAAAAACAACGATACAAGGTGGAGCACGATTACTTCAATCCTTTTTGTCTGATGATAAAAGGGGGAAAAGATGTATTTGATAAAGTATTAGAAAATATTGGGCATTAGACATAGGGGGGAAAAATAATTGGAGCTTAATCATAGGGGGAGTCAAAGTCAAAAGAAAGACAAATAGTTATAAAAAATACAAAGTTTTGTCATCATCAAAAAGGGAGAGATTGTTGGAACCAAGTTGGTTCTTTCAATTAAAGTTTTGATGTTAACAAAAGTATTTTATGAAAATCATATTTTGACTTAGAAGAAGAATGAAAAATCAGAGGATATGAAAAATCAGAGAATGTGAAAAATCAGAGGATGACGCCACCAGAGGATGACGTCAGCAGAAGATACCTCCAAAAGATACAATTAGAAGATACCCCCAAAAGATACAAATCAGAAGCAGAAGATGTCATCAGCGGATGACGTCACCAGAAGATAAAAATGCCACCAGAAGATATCACCAAAGGATACATCTAGAGAATGTCATCAGAGGATGCATCTAGAGGATGTCACAAGAAGATCCCTCTAGAGGATACCAAAAGATACCTCCAAAGGATGCCAAAGGATATCATCAGATGATCCCATCAGAAGCAAGAATTAGAGGATGTCATCAAAGGTAAACATCAAAGGATACCATCAATTAGAGGATATCATCATATGGAAGAAACAATGACATTATCAGAGGATATTATTCATGGCCCAGATCAGAAGGAAGCATGTCCAGAAGGAGACTTGATCCAGACCAGAAGGAAACATTGTCCAGAAGAAGACTTGGTAAGACCAGAAGGTAATCTTGTCCATAAAGAGACTTGGTCAGACCAAAAGGAAACAGAGTTCAGAAGATAACTCAATCCAGAACAGAAGACATGTTTCAGATTTGGTCCAAAATAGAAGACATGTTCCAGACTTGGTCTAGAACATAAGACATGTTCTAGACTTGGTCCAAAACAGAAGACTTGGTCTAGACTTGGTCCAGACCAGAAGATAGCATGGTCCAAAATAGATCATATGGTTCAGATCAGAAGATCACAGGTCCAGATCAGAATATCACATAGTCCAAAACAGAAGGTTACATTGTCCAGATCAGGAAACTTAATGGTACAAATACGATCACATTATCCAGACTCGATCCAGATCAACAGATCATATGGTCCAGATTTAAATCATGATGCAAACCAGTGAAGACTTAATTAAAATTCGAAGAAGACTTGAAGAAAATTCGAATGAAATCTGAAGCAAGAAGATATTGTCCGAAATTAAAAGAAACGGGATTGGCCAACATAATTTATAAAGGAAATCTGAGCAAGATTTATCTCGAATTTAAGTTTGGAAAAAGCTCATATTTCAACTATAAAAGGAGGCTACAAGCAACAGTAATAGGCATCGAGAAATAGAAGAAATCAAGCATAAAATCCAGATTCATCTTAGAGTTCAAATCGATCGAAAAACACAAGAACTCAAGCTTCAAATTCAAAGTTATCCGAGAGTTCAATTGAGAGAAATACTTGAGTGCAAAAGCAAAAATTTCTAAGTGTTTTCAAGAGTGAAATAGTGCAGCAGTCAACTTATCCAAAAGCAACGTTGCAGAGTTCCAAACCCTTGTAATCAAACCTGCTAGAGGTGTAGATTCCTTCTTCAATCTGGGGTTGTCAGATTGGTAGGAGAAGACTTGACTTGTAGGGTCAAGTTTTGGTTATTGTTCCTCAAAAGTCTGGGGTTGTCAGGCTGTTCAGAAGACTTGGCTTGTAGGGTCAAGGTGTTGTTATTCCTCAAAAGTCTAGAGTTGCAAGACTATTTGGGAAGACTGACTTGGAGGGTCAGGTGCTGTAATTCAAAATGTTTTGAATTAGTGGATTAAAGCCTTCGGAATGAAGGGATTGGATGTAGCCAAGTTAATGGTGAACCAGGATAAATCGTTGTTTTCTTATACCGTTATTATCCGCTGCAAAGTCTGATTATTTATTCATCAAGTATTTCACATCAACATTCAACAAAATAGCAAAAAGAATTCGAGTTAGGCAAACACAATTCAACGTCCCATTCTCGTGTTTGCACCTTCAATTATAGTTAAGTCAAGTTCATTGAGATTGCATTGTTTTAATTAAGGAATAAAGTTGAATTTTTACATGTGTATTTAGAGGAACGTGATATCCTAAATTAGTTATAAAAATTCTTATTTTCTTGGAAACATATTTTCTTTATCCACTACAAATTTTGTTAAAAAAAATCTAGTATAAATTACTATATATGTTGTTTTAGGGTTTAGGGTGTCACATTATCCATTCTATAGTTATGTATATTTAGAATTATGAGTGATATTTTGATTTATATGGATATCATTGGTGTCTCCCTTGTGTTTTTTCCCATATCCAATAGAGGATATATATAGGGCAAATTATGTTGTTCACAGTTTTTTAGTTCATAGTTTTGGCTTCGTCCATACTAATTGCAAAGCATTGCCAATATATTATTATATCCTATAGGAGATGAATTAGATTTGAAGTGATGTTATCTTGGTTTTATTGGGCAATCAAGGATTTGAGATACCTTGATTAGTGTTTATAAGCATTTACATTAGAGTACTAGAGTAAGAATGTTTGTTTCAGCCAAGAAGAGTGTATTTGATAGTTGAGTTGGAATGAGGTACAACAGGACATGTGATGGTTTGTGCATTTTGAAAGAAGAACAGAATGGAAAGTGTATGTTTTATTCACTTAACCTTAAACTAAATGCTATCAAATGAATTTCCTGATATACTAGTCATTTCTTGTGCGTTCAAATGAACATTTTGAGTGAGATCTGTTTCTTTTTGTTGTAAAATAGCTGCTATAAAGTACTAAAATACTCAGCAGAGTTCATTGATGCTTTATTCATTTTCTTTTATTCTCTTTTCTTCTTTCTCTCATTATACATTGTAGAAAATTAGAAGATATGATTGCTCTTTTATGATTTATAGGATTCAGTCCTTCAGTTTCTAATCAACTGAAAGTAATTATTTTACTACTAATGGAACAAGCTGCAAACTAATTAAGCTTGTTATGTTTCTAAAATAAACTAATTAAGCATGTTAAACAGTATATGGTGAATTTCTGAAATGCCGAATTCAGTAATTTAGAGTATTTTAAAGTTGGGTAAAAGACAGTTCTTAGTCTTTACTTTACTTGCTAAAGAATTTAGTATATGTTTTTAGTTCATCATTCTGCTTTATTTTTAGGATAAATATCAAAAGTTATCTTTCTGTGTGGTACTAAATCAACTTATAAATCAAAATATATAGGATAAATATCAAAAGTTATCTTTCTGTGTGGACAAAGTATCTCGAATATAAATATCAAAAGTTAACTTAATGATATTTTCTTTGAATTTTACTCTTGTTTTGGTAGTGATATTTTTCCACAATATAGAGAATAACATGTTTATGCTAATAAATAGCTAGTAAAGACATCGGGGTAAATATTCATAATTTTATCATTGTATATTTTTTCAGAAGTAGTTATGGATCACAATTGAATGAATGCTAATCATTTGAGTAAAAAGTATGAAAAGGGAGTTGAGGATGTTTTACAATTTGCTTTAAAATACATGTTTTATGAGTTACAAAGCATTTAATTAGTCTTATTATACAAGAATCTTTTTCCGTTTTCTTTGCTAACTCATAAGTTTCCCACCACTAAAACATCTTCTTTTTTTATGGTTTCTCACCCCACATGTACATTTCATGGAGTGTTCTACAATTCCCTAAGGTGGCTAAAAATTAGGATGCATCATCTTGATCATAGTTATATTGTAGCAGATCCGTCATTTATTTAAACATCAACAAGTTAAGCAGTCTTATGGTTTATCACCCACATGTACATTTCATGGAGTGTTCTACAATTCCCTAAGGTGGCTAAAAAGTGGGGCGCATCATTTTGGCTATAGTTGTATTGTAGAAGACCCATCATTTATTTAAACATCATCAAGTCATGCACTATTCTTATGAAAAATATATGTAGAACGATTCGGTCTTACTTAAGAGCAATATGACGACGATGAATGAGATTTATTCATGGTCATCATCCTCTTAGTGTATAATAGTCAGTACATTTACCATCAACTCTTATATTAGTGTATGCTTTTTATATAATCAGTAGTTAAATCATTCTGTCGTTTCTTCTCTTCAACATATTTTATAATTCCTTTAAAAAATATATATCTTATAATTGTTTGGTGTCATTGTCTAACTTTCTATTTTTCAATGTTTTTAAGACAAGATATAATAGAAGAAGTTATAATGTTTTCTTTGTTTGTTCCTTATTAAGTCTTTACCAAATTGTCAAATGTAAAAATTTGAAGATCTTATTCTAAAACTAAATTTTCTTTACATCATTCCACGTGAATTTCTATATTAATTATGTCTCTATATTATTTTCTCCTTATTTTATATCTTAAATTTTTCTATGTTTTTAATATATTTACTCTTGGTATTTTTTAACTTTTGGATACAAATAATTTGTTTTTCTTCAACTACTATTATTTTGGACCCGTTGAACACTTTCGAATTCTTAAACCACAAAATGATTTTTCTTATATGATCTTTGGCATTTTCAATTCCTTCATGCTTTCTCAATTCTCACTCCCAAATATCAATGAAAAATGTGAGATTGTATAATTTCTTGGTGACTTCTTCGATTGGTTCAAAGTTTATGTTCAAGTGATTTTCTTTCTCCACTTAATTTTATTCTTCTTTTATTTCTATTTCCCTCTTTTTTATCTATGTCTTTCAGTTCTAATTAATATGCACAACTCGGTTTCTTCTGGTTAAGGTATTTTCTCATTACTTTATATCTTCAATTTTTCTATGTTTACAATATATTTACTCCTGATATTTTTTACCTTTTGGATACAAATTATTTGCTTTTCTTTAACTAGCATTCTTTTGGATGTATTGAAAACTTTCAAATTCTTAAACCACAAAAATGATTTTTCGTATCTGATCTTTAGCATTTTCAATTCCTTTATTCTTTTAGATGTTTAGGTCAACTATATGTAATGGATATAGACAAACGCTACAGTTTATTTTAGCCAATAGTTTTACAAAGTCAATTAGCATAACAAATTTGTTCTGCTAGCAATTTGAGCATAAGCACTAACCAAGTGGCATATAGGAACATGGCTTCACATAATTTTGTTCACAATTCACCCCAATTGCTCATTCGGACAACCAATTGTATACATCATATAGAGTGTCAGTTTTAATCAATATTCTTTTGGTTGTAATGCATGTATAAATAAATAATAAATAAATTTGCAAAGTAGTGAGGACAAGATAACTCTTCAATAAAAAAAATAAGAAGAACAAAAGAGAAACAATGAAGAAAATACAATATCTTTAAACAAAATGACTATGATAGAAAAACTAAAACCTCTCTATTTTTACATACATCTCTATGATTGAGAAACCAACAATAAAAACACAACTCCTACTACAAATTTAATTTCATATTAAGTCACTCATGGTAATTCATTACATATAAATGCATCACAATATTTTAATTATATTTAATTATTAAAATGTAACAACCACCTGAAATAACCACAAAATATATAAAAACATAATAATTAGAACTTAAAAATCCACAATCAATTATAAATAGACAATCTAATTAGGTTTAAACCAAATTAAATATTGAAACAAAAATATTTTATAACTGTTAGCAATAGAGTTAATAAAATGTTCAAATACTTTTAAATGTTTACTTACACATTAAAAATAGTCAATATCTAACTTTTGTATTTTGTTTTTTATTATTATTATTATTATTATTATTATTATTATTATTATTATTATTGTGTCGTCACTTATATTTACCATAACAAATAATAATTAATCAATCTAATATAAAAATTTGTGTTTTCTTTCTCTTATTAGTTATCAATAAACATATTTACCGTGAGCATTATTTCGAAACATTTTAAAATGTGTAGGAATAAATGTTAAAATTTTAAAAATTTCTACATAACTTATATACTTTAATAAAAATATGATTTACAATTATCAATTATATAATTTATCATTTAAATCATGGTTAATATTTTATGTCCATAGACCATGAGGTGTCATCTAAATGGTACAAATTTGATATTGTAGACAGAATTAGAATCTAACTCGAAACGGTTGTAAAATAGTTATTAGTTCAACTTTGATTAATAATAATTTTTTTATCCCTAAAAAAATTGATAATTTTTTTATGATTACACTTTTGTAAGAACTTATTTTTATTATTTTTTTAAGAATAAAAATACTCAATTAATTACACACTCTACAATTTCTTTTATTCATTTATCCTTCTTATAACCATAAAAATTTACAAAATTAATACATTAAAAAATATATATTTCACCTTCTAAAAAAAATTAAAATGAAATCCGTGCATAGCGCGAGTCATATTCTAATTAAATATTAATGCCATTTTGAAAGGCTTATTCATGTTTAGGTTGTTTGTTGAGTTAGGTTTTTTTTTTATATATTTAGATGAAATTGATGTTTTTATATCTTATATGTTTGTTTTATGCAGTGCCATTATCTAAGACTGGCTTTTGATACTTTTATGGTTGCGACTTGTGAGGCATGTTTAATTTATCTTTCTGTTGGTATAGTCACTATTTTTCGTAATGATTATGAGAAATTATTGAAGTTATTATATATATAGAAATGACTTTATGTATGTATTTTGATGAAATGAAGGTCATGAGGTTATTTTTTAACAAAAAATAGTACTAGCAACACATTATATATAACTCACATTTCCAACAACTCTATTCTATTGGTTTAAATTTACATGTGTTCCACTAAATTATGTAGGTCTCATTTAAATTTGGTCAGACTCATGTAAATTTTAACTAATAAAAAGAATGTGTTAAAAAATGTGTTGTTAGTATTATTAAAAAAAAAAGTGTAGCTTCTGCCATTGTGACGCTACCGTTGGTGCTAGATTTTAATAAAACAGGAAATTTGTTTCCTTATTTCATGGACGTTAATATAACGTCTGCCATAAAGTCTCTAATCTCCACATATTAGCGCCCACACTGTACAAAACTAATTAGCATATGCCATTTGTATAATAGGTAAGCTTTGGATTAGCATCTACCCTAATCGTAGCAACTAGCATTGACTAGACGCAAGTGTATAACAATGAGTCTCCCACTGTCGGTCACGACATAAACGCTAGTTCGACGCTAACTCTTTGTTATTGTCCACTTGTTAGCATCTATTTTTTGCCGCAAATAACGTGGAAACTCCAAATCTGGAGAAAAAATCACAATCGTTGTCTAATGGCAACCATAGAATAACACCATGTAAAAATTGTTACAACACATATATTAGGGTTGTCGATCAACTCATGCAACCAGAACATTGGCACAGGGGCCCAGACGCCACCACCCACCGTCAAATGTTAGAATCTTGATGTTAGAGTTTTGTGATTTTAGGGGTGTTGGAACCAAGTTGGTTCTATACTTAGAATTTTGATGTTAACAAAAGTATTTTATGTAAATAGTATTTTGACTTAGAAGAACAAATCAGAAGCTGTGCAAAATCAGAGGATGACACCACCAGAGGAAGCAACCAGAGGATAGAAATGTCACTAGAAAGGTTCGGCCAGAGGAAACATCCAGAGGGTACCAGAGGATGCATCCTGAAGGCACCAGAGGATACATCATCAGAGAATATCTTTCTTGGCCCAGATCAGAAGGAAGCAGAGTCCAGAAGGAGACTTAGTCTAGACCAGAAGGAAGTCTGTCAGAGGGAGACTTGTTCTAGACCAGAAGGAAACATAAGTCAGACTTGGTCCAGACTTAATCCTGACCAGAAGATAGCTTGGTCGTGAATATAAGAATCAATCCAGACTTGGTCCAGAGCAGAAGATAACTGGTCCAAAACAAATTACTTGGTCCAGACCAGAAGATAGCATGGTCCAAAACATAAAACTCAGTCCAGATCAGAAAAAATGATTGTCCAGATTTAATCCAGACTTGATCCAGATTAGAAGATAAATGTCCAGATTAAAAGATCAATGGTCCAGATTAAAATATCATAAGTCCCATATTTAATTTAGATTCAATCCAGACTTGGTCCAGATCAGAGGGAAAATGTTCAGATCAATGGTCTAGATTTAAGTATCATGGCCCAGTGTTGGCCGAGATCAGAAGATCAGATCATATGGCCCAGTGTTGGCCGAGATCAAAAGATCAGATCATATGGTCCAGTGATTGGCTGAGATCAGAAGATCAGATCATATGGTCCAATGTTGGCCGAGATCAGAGGATCACAGAATTGGCGCAAATCAGATTACATAGTCCAGAGCTGGTCGATATCAGAAGATCATACGGTCTAGAATTTAAATCATGATGCAAATCAGTGAGGACTTGATTAAAATTCGAAGAAGACTTGATTAAATTTTGATAGAAATTTGATCAAAGTATTAAGGGGATTTGATTCAAAAATTCACTGAAGACTTGAAGAAATTCGAATGCAATATGAAGCTTAAAAAGATATGGTTTGAAATTAAAAGAAACAAGATTGGTCAACAGAAATTTAAAATGCAATCTGAAGCTAAAAAGATACAATTTTTATTTAAGTGAAACCCGATTGGCCAAGTTATTTTTGCAAGAGAATCTGGACAGATACAACTCGAAATTGATCATGGAAGAAACCCTAATTTTCATCTATAAAAGAAGGCTCAAGGCAGAAGACTTAGCATCAAAAATCAGTAAAAGAGTCATAAACTTCCAGAGGCAAACACTCGAGTTTTCAGTGAGGTTAATTGTGAGTATCAGCTTTCCAGAAGCAAGCACTCTTGTTTTTCATTCCCTTGTGTTAGATCTATATTGTTGAAGTAGAGTGTATAATTTGAAGAGTCATAAGAAGTAGCAGGTGACTTAGCAATTAGATTCAAGGAGTTGAAATCCCTTCTGCAATCTGGGGTTGTCAGATTGGTAGGAGAAAACTTGACTTGTGAAGTCAAGGTGTTGTGTTCCTCAAAAATCTAGGATTGTTAGACTGTTTGGGAAGACTGACTTGGAGGGTCACTAGTGCTGTTGTAATTCAAAGGTTTTGAATTAGTGAAAAATCCTTCAAGGTGAATGGACTGGATGTAGCCTAGTTAATGGTGAACCAGGATAAATCTTTGTGTTGATTATTTTACTTTATCCGCTGCTAATTTTGCTTGCTCATATATCAGATTTTAAATAATCATCAAAAAACAGAAAAAATAATTCAAGTATTACAAACACAATTCAACCCCCCTTCTCGTGTTTGCACCTTCAAGGGGCTCAATTTTTATATTCGAACAGGGCTTCCAAAAACATAAAGACATCTCTGACATATATAGATTTCTCTCAAACAACCTCATGGCCCCCAGTACATTCACACTCTCCAAAGAAAATATTTGAACTACATCTCACAACACTCTAACACAAGAGTATAAGAAAAAAAGAAAGAATTAGATACAAGCTTAAGTGTTTCTGACTAATGCAATTCGTAATGTAAAACTAAAACCATATATATAGTCTTGAGCTCATTTTTCCTTTACAACTCCAAACAATGTAAGACTGCTTTAAATCTTCAATTTCAATCAACCCTAACATGATACCCCAAAGGTGACAAAAAGGAAGATGGATAAACATAGGTCTGGTTCAATTATTTTGGATGAAAACTATTGATCCAAAAGAGAAGTTCGTAGAAGTACAAAATTTATAACACATTGATATGTTGTGGAGGTACATATAGACAATTCTTGATTATATCATGTTGAAGTACTTTGTAATCTCAATAATTATTTTTCATATAAAAAATGAAGATAAATACAGGTTAATTTTAATGATTTTTTTTTAGTAAAACTACCGAATTAAATTTATCATGCTTAAAAATTTGTTTGACTTTAATTTTTTGTTAAAATTACACTAGAGATCCTTTATCTTGTTTATGTATATCACTCAATTTCTTTATTTTTTTATTTTTTCCAATTTAAGTCTCTCAAAATATTTACAAAGTTATTAGATTGAATGGAGTATCCAAGACAGAAGGGAAACAATAGCAGCCCAAAATTAGAGAGGTTGGATTGGACTCACTAAACTCTAGGTGGATGCAATTCAGTACATGGGATGACGTAGCACTCAGCTCTGTGCGGATGATAGAGTTGTGTGGTTAAGCCCCTATACAAAGGACCAGGTGGAGCGTTCGTGCATCTAGTCAGCCCTAAAATAGGGTGGCACAACTATGCACCCAATCAGCCCCAAGACATGTGGAGATATCGTGCATCCATATGGGGGACATGGTGGCATGTCCATGCAACCAGTCAACCCTAAATCAAGTGGAGCACCACGAGGACTTGAGGCTACATTAAAGGGCCTAGATCAAGGAGACCTATTTCCCAAGAAAGATTTACCTATAAAAGGGGAAGATACAACTAGGGTTAGGGACCTTTCAGCATAATCACGAATAGTATATTATTCTCTCCAAGGGTTTAGTACCATTGTATTTCTTGTTTGCATACGTGACCATTGGCACTCACCGTGGAGCTACAATAAAACTCTCCTTCGACCTAACTCCATCATTGACGAACACTAACCTAGCACCATCAAATTTCAAAATGCTTCCAACCAATCGTATGTGGATGAAGGGCAGACTCCCCTCCTCACGCAACTCATGAACGTTGTGAAGGAAGTGAGGAAAACAACTTCGAACAACAACAGCAGAATGAAGTGCAACTCCAACAATGTCAAGAGGCAACCACACGTGGAATGAGACCATATGGAAGCTTGAGAGATGGATCTCCTATGCAACAATGTAACGTGGAATGAGACCACCAGGATGATATCAAGGGTTTTCCAACCCTTCTTTGAGGAAATACAAATTGTTGCTATCCCGCGACACTTAAAAGAGTTGGTCATCAACTCCTACAATGGGACAGACAACCCTCACAGTCACTTTCAGCTTTTCAGACTCAACTGTTCACCAACGAAGTAGAAGATTCGTTGAGCTACAAAATATTTGTTGAAACCTTGAAAGATGTGGCGCACAAGTGGATTGTTGGGATTCCTCCTCTATCAACCGTCAATTTTGATGATTTAGCTACTAAGTTTGTGCCTCAGGTTGTTGCAAACAGTGAAAAATAATTCATTTTGGTTGATTTATTTGATGTTCAACAAAGAACCACTGAATCCTTGAAGAGTTATCTGGCCAAGTTCAACAGTGTGACATTTAAGGTAGAAGAGCCTAACGAAGAGAAACTTGTCATGGATTTTGATAAGGTATTGCAGACATGAACTTTCAGTGAGGCTCTTCCAATCATGAAAGCAAGAAAAATGAACGAAATTAGGATGAAGGATAAAAAACACATAGAAGTAGAAGAGATAGCAAGGGATAAGAGTATTAAGGATGTCTAGGCACGTGGAAAACCCAAAAAAGGGAGAAAGAAGAGTGTCTTCAAGAGGATGGCTAAGGAGAGAAGCAAGAGATTTGACCAACCTCATAGGGAAGAACTCACAAGGCAATGGGGCAAAGTCTTTACCCCTCCTGAATAGATCACGTGATCAAAAGGCCACCCCTAATTGTGTAATGTTATTTATAAATCGGTTGCAAAGGTATTGGCTAATAGACTACAACAGATCTTGGGAAAGTGCATCTCTAAGACCCAATCTACTTTTGTACCAGGGCGCTCTATCTTGGATAATGTTTTAATAGCCATTGAGTTAGTGCATTTCATGAAGTCCAAAACCTGAGGCAGAGTTGGTGGTGTAAGATCATGTTATGTATGGCATTCCCTCATCAGTGGGATGCTTGAGTAATGCTTTGTGTCGAGTCGGTGGACTATTCAATTATTGTGAATGGCAATGTAGTAGGCCTGTTATCCCAAAAAGGGGTCTTCTTTAGGGCAAGCCTTTCTCTACCTCTTTATAATATGTGCGAAAGAGCTCTCGACATTAATTCGTCAAGTGGAAGCCAAAGGAGATTTACATGGAACCAAGATTTGTCGAAATGCACATATTATTACTCATTTGTTCTTTGCAGACGACTATTTTTTCAGGGCCAAAATACATGAAGCTACAATTATGAAAAATATCCTTGAAACATATAAGGCGGCATCGGGTCATTCCATTAACCTTCATAAGTTAGAAATCTTCTATAGTAGAAATGTATCGCACGAGGTAAAACAACAATTGTCGGATATACTTATGTATCGCACAAGGTAAAACAACAACATGGCAACTACGTACAATCCCCTCACACAATAGAATTTATCCACTAATTCAGAACCTAAATTACAACACTTGACCCAATAAGTCGGTCTTCTCAACTTCAAACCTGAAACCTATAAACCGTTGAGGCACTACAACACCTTGACCCTACAAGTCAAGTCTCCTCAACTTCCAACTTGAAAAACCTACAAGTCGTTGGGGAAAAATAGCCACTACTGGGTTGGGTTACAAATAGGTGAATCTTAGTTCTATGTTGCTTCTTCTAAGAAGAATGATTACAATGAATTACACACTTAAAATAGAACATTAAGTAATATAAATTGAATGAGTGCCTTTGCTTTGAAACTGAATACTTAGAGAAATTTTTGCATTTTTTTTAATTTTTTGAGTGTTGTGTTGTTTTTTCTTCTTCATAATTGATCCATTTATATAGCATGAATTAGGGTTTCAATATCGTCCCAAACAAATTCTAAGCGTATTTTCCTTGCAAGAGGCCAACAGAAACCTTCAATATCGTCCCAAACAAATTCTAAGCGTATTTTCCTTACAAGAGGCCAACAGAAACCTTCAAAAAAAATAAACCTTGATAGATACGATGTGGGAATATGACCGTTGAAGCTTGATTAATTCCAAAGCGAAACTTCAACCAAATCTTCTAAAATGATTATGTGTGAGAATGTTCAAATTGCGCTTGAATAAGAGGGACGGTGGAATGGGCTTCAAACCTCCATGCTTTTAACCTTGCGGCGAAGTCTTTGGAGTGTTAAATTTATGGTTAACGCCCACATTAGATGGGGTATTGGTACTGGGAAAGAATGGTTGTTACTCAGTGAAAAGTGCTTATGGTTTATGTATCAATGATCTAATTGACACCTCAGATCTTAGGATTGAAGGTAATTGGCCATCATTTGGAATTTGAATGTTCCACCTAAAGTAAAGAATTTAATTTGGTAAATCTGTCGAGGTTGCCTTCCAATGCTTAGTAGACTGCAGCAATAGGGAGTAGTCTTCCCCCTAGATTGTGTTTTGTGTACAGAGGATGAAGAGGATAGCACTCGGAACTATTGTCCTCTCTGTTACAACAACTGTGAATTCTACTGCAGCAAGTATATTCTCATTTTTACAGGTTGCAACACAGTGACAGGCTGGTATAAAAAAAAACGAGCACAGCGACACATTGTTTGCCTGCACTACAACATTGTTGTCTGATTGGGAGCTTGCGCAGGCTTTCCAGCAGCGCGCATCAGCTCCATCCGTCGTCAACAGCAGCAGGTCGTGGCAAGCACCCTCTTTTGGGTCTCTTTAAATGCAACGTCTATGCTTCTTTCGATCACCCTCTTTTGTGCTTGCGAAATTCTCTCCTATTGTATTCGTTGACGTTGGGGAAGCTATGGGTTTGTTCATCGCCTTGGATTGGGTACATACCTTACAGCTGGATCCAATTGACTTTTAACTTGATTCTAAAATTGTCGTTGATTTCTTTCATTAACACATAAATATGTCACAAAATTTAGCAAATACATCTACAATCTTCGAAAGTGCTGTTGTTTTTTAATATTCTCATTTTTTAATATTATAGACGTCTTTTTCTCTGTATTATAGAAACTCTCATGTTAAATTTATTTAGAAACAAATTAATAAGGCAGTTTATCACTTTGTGAGGATGGTTGCATCTTTTACTTGTAATATTTTCGTTTTTTTTTTAAAAGTAGTATTTATGTTTTTTTTATTTATATTTTTTTTAAATGAAGTTCTACGATAAATGCATCAATTCAACATATATCGGTAGATTTGATTTTTAAATTAATAGTTAAATGAGTTTTTTTAAACAAACTATTTTCTATCATTTAAAAAAATTATAATAGTTAAATGTTATTTACCAAAAGAGTCTACCAAATAAAATTTTTTGTTTTTAATTTCTATTACTCATAATAGTGAATATTGAATATATTTTACGATAAAATGTAAAAAAAAGAGTATAATGTTTATAAACAATAAAATAATATTTTTGTCTATGAAATGATATTTTCTAAAATATAACGACGACAAATATCTCTTTAATTCATAAAAATAATTGTTAATTTATTAGTTTAGAGAACAAATGTACTATGACACTTCAATTTATAAATATCATAGAAACTCTTTTTTATTTTTAATATATGTGGAGTAATTATTATTATTTTTATAATAAACCGAATACAAACTAAGTACACTAGGTAAATATACGGATTTTGTAGGATTTTGTAATAAAATATTCTCTTTTTTTTTATTCTCAATATGCCCTACTTTGAAAAAAAAATTCTAGAATGCCCTACTTTTTGGGCCCAGTTGCTCGTCGCAACTTGGGTATGCGATGATCTGAAGGGCCTTTTTTTTTTAACCTAGTTGTTCATCGCACCCCCAGGGTGCGATAATGTACCCCCGTTAATATTTAGGATAAAAAAAATTGTAATAATAATAAACATAACAAAAAAAATAAAATTATAAACATAATAATAATAACAACAATAATAATAATAATAAATTATATTAATAAAATTAAAAAAAAATACATTAATTTGAAATGAAAAAATACATCAAATTTGAGTAGATGTGCCGGCAGCGTTTGGACAATATTTTCTAGTATGACCATATACCCGACATAATCCGCACTTTCTTGACACTCTTTCTCTAGTGTCCATTTTATGGTATTCCAGTTTCTAGTTCAAATTTGTGAATGTTAGAAGTGTCTGTGAAGAATATTTAGGAGTTATCCCACCTGAGGGGGCAACCACAGGTAATTTTATTAAATTAAAATGGCTTAAAGATACATTTGACGGTGTTGGTGAAGATGCATCCGAAGTACAAAAACAAGCATCGTGTCGGGCATACGTTCTACGTATCATTGGTCGATTTTTGATGCCGGACAAATCTAACAACCGTGTACATTTAAAATATCTTTCCCTAGTAGGAGATTTAAATAAAGCATCCAAATAAAGTTGGGGTTCGGCAGTTTTAGCTACGCTGTATAGAGAATTATGTGTTGCTACGAAACTCGACGTCAAGTCTATTGGAGGATGTGCTCTGTTGTTACAAAATTGGGCATGGTATCGTTTGTCTTGTGTCGCTCCAGAATCACAGAAGTGCATGGATAATTCCACTTGCACAAAGGTAACTATTGAAATTAATTTTTATATATTTTTCTTTTTTTAAAACTAACTACTTACCATATTACTAATATTATTATATTTTTTATTTTTAATATATTCGACAGATTTAATTTCGGTGGTCTAAATTTTAGTAGAGTTCCTCATAACGACATAGAAGGCTACCGGAATACAATCGATCACATGGTGGTTCAGGAAGTAATATTAATATTCATTCACATTTAGTTGAACTTTTTTAATTATATATTTTTATATATCTTAATATTTACTTAGCATATTTTTAACATATCAGTTTCGGTGGAGGCCGTATCTCGGGTTCCAACACAAGGTACCCGAACAAGAGATGAACACTTGGACGACATGTACCTGTCTACATTGTTATCATATTGTCGAAAAACATCATGTAGATAGAGTTGCACTTCAGTTTGACTTCCATCAACGAATTTCGCAACCACCAGAGGACATGAAAATGTACCATGAGGCGTGGCATTGATGAAAATTGGAGGGTGGTTTGGAAAGATGAGATTCAACATTGGAATGAACGTCAGAATTACGTACTGTACGGTCAATTAATAGAAGACTTTTTATGCCACAGTAACGAATATATGAATTGGTTCAGACATCACACCAAATTATATATATCTGTGGAAAGATATCTGTGTGATCCATGTTTGCAACCTTCAATGTATTCTGATGTTCACTCAACCCCTCAATCAATGCCACAACAACATACCATGCACCAAATACCATCTTTATCGTCACCACCACATCTACACGAATCTACATATATACCGACTCAGGACTACGTTCCTTCAGTGCCAACATTGCCAACACCCGTTCATCCGATATATAGCGGAATTTTCTATAATTTGTTTGGTACTCATTGCACAACACCTGAGTCGGTTTATGCTGTTTTTGATTCGATGTATAACATCGATACTCAAAATTATACGGAGGTAGGTGGTAGTGGTTCTAATCCACATACAACTTATAACGAAGATAATGATCAAAATGAGGATCAACCACAACAACCTGAACTCGTACAAAGGGCTAGACGAGTTCGACAACCGTGTAGATGTGGAACTGGAGGACATTTAGATGGAAATAATTAATTTCAAATTGATGTAGTTTTTCTTTCAATTTGATGTATTTTTTCATTTCAAATTAATGTATTTTTTTTAATTTTATTAATATAATTTATTATTATTATTATTATTATTGTTATTATTATGTTTATAATTTTATTTTTTTGTTATGTTTATTATTATTACAATTTTTTTAATCCTAAATATTAATTTATTTTAATTTTTTTTATTATGTTTATTATTATTATTATAATTTTCTTTTTTTATTTATTATTATTATTATTTAATCAGTAATTATTAATATTATTAAAATTATTAATATAATTATTATTATTTATGAAAGTTTTTATTTTTTTATTTCATTTTATTTGATTTATTAATTATTTTAAATATTTATAATTTATTATAATTATTTTTAATTATTAAATAAATAAATAAAGGGAGCTACATCATCGCATCCTGGGGGTGCGATGAGCAACTGGGTTAAAAAAACAGTTCTTTAGGTCATTGCAGGCCTAAATTGCGACGATTAACTAAGACAAAAAAGTAAGACATTCTAAAAAATAATTTTTAAAATAGAACATTTTAAAAATAAAAAAAAATATATTTTAATACAAAATCCTCAAAAAAAAACTTAAGAAAATAGGAGACTTCGAAAAAATAAATAAATAAAATTATTAAAAAAACTTTAAAAGAATCAAATTCACATCAACTTTAGAATAAGTTTGAACACTATTGAAAAAAGTAACATTTATTATTATAAAATGAAGGAAGTAATATAATGTATTTGATTGTTGTTGTACTACATTAGACTACAGCTTAATTAGAGACTACATGTAGATATTAAATAATTTGTTGTCAACAACATTTTTTTTGTGGTCAAATGGTGTTAGACATTTCTAATGCCAACGCACTGCTCCATAAGAAAAGATCTACGAGACTACCCTCTGCAATGCAACAGCTACAAAGCCCATAGGGCAGTGGTCCATTACCTTTTCACACATAGCCAGCCGAAACCAAGTTGAGTAACCCATTACTCACATGAGTTTTGGACCGGCCGTTTGACAATACCGACAAAATAGTCTGTTACGTATTTTTATGTATATATACTTGGTACACAACATATAATATTATAATGTTACATAGCACCAACTTTAATACAATTCCCCATAACAAATCACTATTGATTTGGATATTTTAAATCGAGCGGAACAAAACTGTATGGAATAGAAAGAAGAGGAGTGAAGCAAAATAGAATAAAGTTTCTATTTTATTATTTGAAAAGTAAATAAAATAAAATGAGATAATTTTTTTATTCTACTTTTATTCCTATCTTAAAAAATATCATTATATAAAATTTAAGATAAATTATCTTTTATAGTATCTGTAAAAAATATTCACAATAAATACGATAAAAATATTTGTTATAGACAAAGTTGTGGACATAAGTAACAATAAAAAATAAATGGATATAGTGCAGGTAGAGGTACTTACTACCCGCTTCGCCTCACACTCACATATATTATATATAATATATACTTTTGATTATATTATTACTATTATATATACACATAATTGTAAGCAAATATATAAATTTTATTATGACCGGTAGTATTTAGATTACCAATTTAAATATACAAATAGAATCACAAATAAAATTAATTAAATATCTCTTAATTTTTTTGGGTGGAATAACAATATTTTATAACTAAGGCATGTATAAAAAATTTCATAAAATATGTTAATTGTTTTCTTAATTTTATTTTGTTTTTATTTAAATAAACTTAAGTTTAGAATAGTAGTAAATTTTTTCTTTTGTTTTATTTTTATTAATATCACTAAATTAAATAAACACTTACTTGATATTTCATGATTTAACACGAAAGAACTTTAAATATTTTCTTAATATATTAAAATGATATGACATTTTGTGATTTAATAATATATTTTAGTTTAAATGCGAGGAACGGATACGATTATAAGTACTTAGTAGTCGATCGATATGTGTAGGAGAATTAAGATTGACACTCATGCGTGTACTGACCTGAAAACGAGTATTTATATACTCTCCTACGTTAAGTCTACTAAATTCAATTATTTACTTTCAACATTTTGTTGTATTTATACGCAGATATTAGTGACGTTTGATTATGATTAAATGTCTAAAAATAATAAAATTTAATATTAATTTAATATTTTAAAATATTAAATTTAAATCTAAATTGATTATCAATCTCCAAATACATGAATACAATTCAAAAAATTATATTTTTTCTAAAATAAAATATATTCAAATGTGATATCTAAAAATTTAATATATTTAAAATAAATTTTTAACCAATTATATTAACCTTTTAACTATTAACTTTTTAACTATGTTTTGATTCCAGATTTCAAAGTAGTAACTCCTAAATCTACGTGAAGCTACTTTCTTTAATTAATTAGTTTACTAATTATTAATTCATAATTTGTATGTACATAATGTTTCACACATGAGTAGTTGAAAATAATACAAGACACAACTTCCCACTATCTCTTTTCCAAATCCTCCAAAAAATCTTCATTCTCCAAAGTCTAAGCTGCTGCTTCTTATTTTCTCTCTCTTTCTCTCTGCCACATATTGGAACACCCTTCTAAACTTGATCCAATTTCCATCAAATAATTTATTTCTCTTATAACATCATAATCATTAATCATGGCTCTTCTGGGTTATTTTGTGCTTTTCCTAGCCCTGACTAGCTCTTCAAGTAAGCAACTAAATTTGGCTGTGTGTTTGTTTCATTCATGTTCTTACATATGGTTAAACAAGGCTTTTATCATGAGAATCCAACTCATCACTTTTTATTTTCTTGCTTTTGATTTGATTATGTCACATAAGCCTTAAAATGGTAAAATTTATTTTCTTCTAAAAGTTTCCCTTTTTTTCTTTTTCTTTTGCTTTAAAATTTTAGATTTTTTTTTGTTATTTCATTAAACTATTTTTTATTATGTTTTTGAAGAAAATATTGGATTTTTTATGATTTAAGTTTCTGTTAATTAATTAATAATTAGTTTTTTTTTCAATAGATGGTGCTCTTTATTGTGTGTGTAAAGATGGTGTGGGCGATGCAAATCTTCAGAAGGCAATAGATTATGCATGTGGTGCTGGAGCTGATTGTACACCTATCGTTCAAAATGGAGCATGTTTTCAGCCAAATACAGTGAAGGATCATTGCAATTATGCTGTTAATAGTTATTTTCAGAAAAAGGGTCAAGTTCAGGGAAGCTGTGATTTTTCTGGTTGTGCTACAACTAGTCCAACTCCACCTTCTAGTAAATATCCTCTACTTTCTAGCCTCCTTCAATTTTTTGTCTAAAAATCACTTTTTTTTACTAAGTACTAACTTTGTTTCTCTCTTTTTTTGTGATTATCTTTTTGATCTACAGCTGCAGTATCTACTTGTGTTTTTCCCTCAAGGTATGCTTATGATCAATGGATCTTGCTATTTTGTTTTTATCTATTAATCTAGTGATTTGGCCTAATTAATTTTCTGAAACACAAGGTTTTTGTTGTTGTTAATTTTAAGTTGTTGGGTTGGATTTTTACCACAATGTATTAGACCCATTTTCCAATTATAGAAAATTATGTTAATTTATGAAGTGTTCTGTTTTAGAAATCATCTTTCCATGAAACCAAATATGTTTATTTTTTAGATTTAACTTTGCTTAAGTAGCTCTTGGCTTGATTTTGTAGGAACCCGTGTTTTGTTTTTTATATTCTATATGTTACCTTTTTGGTAATACTTTTCAGTTTACATTAGCCAAAAAGCCATTTTCCTTGGGTTGATGTATCCACCTCCCCTAGACAAGATTTACATTCAAGCCGTGGCATGATTGCTCTTTTGTTCAACATTAGCTGTCATGATTAGGATGTTTCACACTTAATTATTATTGTCCTCTACACTATATGTTTATTCTTAGATCTGTGATCATATATAATATAATAAAGTAAAGTTAATATCTAAACTTGTAATTGAAAAAAATCTGAGCATATATTTAATCTCTAATACATAAAAAGTAATAAAATTTCTTGTCTAAAATTTTAAATGTTGGTTAAAAAATTCAGTGATATCAGACACAGGCTAATTATTAAAACCAATTTATTTTCTCAAGCATGTTGTTGTAGTCAATATGAAAATTATATTTAATTATATATATAATCTTTATAATTAGTATATAGTATTAGTCAATATGAAAATCATATCATTTGTTGATTTAATTTGTCTTCAAAATGCAGCAACACAGGAGGTACAACCACAACACCAACAACCAACACACCAGCAGGAATAGCACCACCATCCACCATAACCCCAACCACTCCCTCAAGTACAACACCAGGCACAAGCACAGGAACAGGTATTGGAACAGGAACAGGTATTGGAACAGGAACAGGAACAGGAACAGGTACAGGAACTGGCACAACAGCAGGTGGTCCTAATGTGTTTGGAATTAGTCCAGCATCATCGACTGGTACTGGTGGATTAAGTGATTCTAATGGAGTGGTTCAATCTAAAGGCACTTGTGTGTTATTACTATCCCTTTTTTTTACTTTAAGGCTACTAATTGTGAGGGACTAAATGGTAAAATTGTAAGCAAAACTTGTGGGTGGTTTGATGTGTGGATGAGATTTTTCCGCTACATAATGAGTGTTCTTGTAATTTCATCACTTGGAATCATCCAGAAGCAAACCCCACTTTGGTCTTTCTGTTCTTTTTGCTTTTGTTTTGTTCCTTCTTATGTGCAAAGGGGAAAAAGTAGAGAATTTGGTTCCTTTTAAGTGGTGAATATAATGATGACTACTAATGAGTAATGAGGAGGGCATAGAACCTGGTGGCTGCTCACTTTTTGATATGTATATTATCTATGAGAATGAGATGCAATATTTTTAAATTAGTTTTTTTTTTTTAAATTAGTTGAACCTTTAGCAACCTCATATATTATCTGTGTTTATCCATGACCTTACACTTGAACTTTTCTGTTCAATGTTGAACTATCAATTTTTATATTTAAGTATCCTTAATTTTTATAAGTTTAATCAACACTTGATCAGTATTTCGATGTCTACTGGACATTTTTTTTTTGAACTATTGATAGAATTAGACACGTCATCTTCGCTTTTCAAGAGACTGCAACATTGCCTAAACATGATGTTGTTTCCGGATAAAAAATAATTTTTGAAAATTGAAGTTTCAGCCATAAAACATATCAGTAAGTTGAGTTGCAGATTAAGCGTTCTTTTTAAGTACTTCTGCGGCATCATTTAAAATAATGTAAGCAGATTGTCAACTACAGAGGATGAAGGAGAAGAAGATAAAAATTTCATAAATGCGTCGGGTTTTAATGTGAGTACCGAAGTGAATTAATTAATTTTTCTGATTACGAAAAATTAATACATCACACAATCCAAGTAAGTCTAGACTGCCGCGTGTGATGTTTGATTTGAGTGTTTCATCTCCGGGCTACAAAATTGGATACTCTATAACAAACCCCAAATACGATTAATTCACTTTACACGTTTATCATTTACTAATTTTAGAAATATAGATTTGATTATAGTTTTAATTCTTTTATTTTTATCAATAAATTAAATTAGTTCTTTATTTTAAAATTCAATAGTTTTAGTATATTTTTTTAGATTTTTAATTAAAAAAGTAGTAATTTAACATATTTTAAATGATGCGACATACAATATTATGATGTAGAGTAATCTAGATACATTAATTATTTATATCTTATTAATTAAATTAGAAAAATGAATAACTTCAGAAATTGAAATTGAAATTTTTAGATATTTTTATTATAATTTCATCATTATTAATCATTCAATATCATTGTATTACATGTTACTTCATTTAAAATATGTTCAATAAATTCATATTACATGCAATTCCTGAATTAAAATATGAATATATATTACACACTTTTTAATGTAAATATCTTTTAAATAATTAATATTAATTCTTAATTATTAATTTTATTAGGAAAAAGGTTTGAACTTCTAATCACTTTAGTACTCTAACTCCTTCAAATTAACAAAATACCCTATAACTCCAATTAATTTTAAAGTATTGCTTCACGAACACTACTTAGTATTTTTCAGTTTTTAAATAATAAACATTTGAAGACATGCAAATTCTGCCACTTGTTCATTTTATTGCCTACACAAGTGGTTCCTACTTCCTAGAGAATGAAAACACGGTGCATGGTTTAAAAGTTCCAGTTTCACATCTGGAGCAAGGATCAGCATAGTTTTTGTTTATTATTATAAAAAGTGTTCTTTTATAGAGGATATATAAAAGTGTTTTATCTTTTATCCGTGGATGTCTGTGAACATTCATGATGTGGGCCGGTTTCTTATTTTCAATCAGAATATCTTTTTTAGCTTAATTATAATTTTACTTTATCTATTTTTATCAATTTATAAAATTGATCTCTCTAATTTAAAAATTGATGATTTTTATTTTTTTATTAAATATTTGAACTAAAAAAATAATAATTTAACATAATTTAAATAATGATAAAGAATTAACTAGATATATTAATTAACTTACAAATATGAAAAATTTGTAAAGTTGAAAGTTAAGTTTTTACGTGTTTTATTCTAATTTTATGGTGTTAATTATTCTATATAATCGTATCATATGACACGTTATTTAAAATATATCACATCGCCATTTTTTTGTTAAAAATTCATAGAGAAATCAAAATTGTTGACTTTTAAAATAGAGAGACAAATTTCGTGATTCAGTAAAAATAAAAAAGACTAAAACTGCAATTAAGTATTTTTTTTAAATTATAGAGTTATTTTTATTCTCTACATTGTTAAAAAATTATGGGTTTAATTGCAGTTTTAGTCCTATATTTTTAAGATTTCATAAAAATTGATCTCTCTATTTCAAAATATGACAATTTTGGTCATTCATTCTGATTTTTCAACTAAAAAATGACGATGTGGCATGTTTTAAATAACGTGGTATATAATACGATGAAGTGAAATGATTAACGCTCATGAAATCGCAGTAAAACTCTCTAAAAATATAACTTTCAACTTCAATTTTTTTTTTGTAATTTAATTAATAACATATGAATAATTAATGCATTTAGATAATTTCAAAATCACGAAATTGTATATTACATCATTTAAAATATGTCAAATTGTTATTTTTTTACTTCAAAAATCTAATGAAAGACCAAAATTATCAACTTTTAAAATAGGAGAAACAATTCCGTAAATTAGTTAAAATAGAGAGACTAAAACTGCAATTAAGTCAAAATTATACATGTGTTTGCAAGTAAAACTTTTAAAAAAATAATTGTTTTTGTTTGTAAATATATTTTTAGAAGGAAAAATAATTATTATTTAAGTATATTTCTAGATGTATGTGAGGAATGATAAAAAAGAAAGTCTTTAATTGTTACGAGTTTAGTGTAAAAAGACATCTACTAGTCAAACATCAATTTATAGATAGTCGCAGTAAAAGTCAAACATTTGTAAGGATATAACAATTACGATTAACTGAGAGTTGTAGATGTACGTGAATTAAATCAAATTTTTATTATAAAAATATATTTATTTAGAGAATATAAAAAAAAATGTCTATATTTTATTGTTTGAAGTCTTGAGGAGAATGTAAAAAATAAGTTTTCCCAAAGATTCAAGAACCTTGGTTCTCTCCTTTCACAAATAACTATCCAAATTCCAAGATAACATAAAGTAATTACAATATACACATAAACTTGTTCTACTTGACGACTCTAAGACTCTAGAAAAAGATAGAGTCGTATTATTTTCGTATAAATGTGTGATGTTGTAATTTGGTGAAAACGATTATTCGATTGAAAAGTTATGTGCATACATTTTACTACGCGACTTAACACAACCAAAATGTGATTATACTTATTTGCACAAAGTAGTTGATTATTTGAACATAAATTAAAACAAAGTTCAATTCTTCTTAAAATAATCAATCATACCAAGAATTGATATCACTTATAATGTCTTTAATCAACTAAAAAACTTGTACTACCAAAATTCAACTTTTGACACAATTCATGATCAATTGATTTTCCAAAACCAGATCTTTCTATATCAATCAAAATCATGCTAATAGCCAAAAAACTAGATTTTCTATCAAGAACAAGTTTTTATTCTAAAGCAAAAATACAGTCTTACAATCCCAAATATTTGAGCAATTGAAAAACTTGCATAAAGTAAAAGATAAGGAAAAAGAAAAAGTAACATTGTAGTTTATACTAGTTCATCTACTTGTTCTCACTTTGTAAAGTACATCTAATTCTCATTCAACTAGAATGAGAAATTCTTTCTTATAATATTTATATGAACGTTTACAATACAAACTCTTGTACAATACACTCCTTCTTCTTTAAACATCCACTAAATCGAAACTTTGAAACACCCTTCAAATTATGAACCTTTAACCTTCAAATTGAAGAACACTCTTCAATCTTGAATACCACTCCTTGAAATTGAGGAATCACCAGTCAATCTTGAAGACAATCCTAAATCCTAGAGATACCACTTTCGAGTAGTGAAAATTAACCTCTTTTCACTCAACAAGATGCATAAAATTGAAATCCTCAATTTCTCACCACTTGAACAATCACTTAAAAAAGACATTTCACCTCTCTCAAATTGTCCCTTTTTAGAAAGGGAATTATAATATTTTTAATCTATATGATGAATGAATTGGTATTTCTAAGTTTTAGAATAATTGGGTATTTATACTATATGAATCAAATTAGAAAACACAACTTAATGCAATAATAAACTAATTATTTAGTCAGTCGTGTGAATCGATTGATAGTGATGAATTGATTCACAAGCATATTGAAACCCCATGATTTAAGTTTGAACCGCATGAATCAATTTATCACATGTATGAATCTATTTATTCACTAACAAAGAGTTTCATGAATCGATTGATTAACATAATAGGTGAACCAATTCATCTACATCGAATTCTTGAGCACATGTACATGGCAAGTGTGAATCGATTTAAGAGTACCATGAATCAATTTAGTGATGCAAAATTTGCTTAAATGATTTCATTGCATTTTCATAACTTTCAAAAATGATTGTAACATACACCTAATGTTAGGCATGATAAAAAAAAAAACATTTTCTAATTTTTTTTCTGATTCAAGACCTTTAGTAGATATTGAGCACAAAGACACAAAACCATCTAGACTAATCTTAATTTTGACTTACATCAAAACACTAACTACCCAAAATGACAACAGGTCCACAAGTGGCCTAACATCATTTTGGCACCACCACAAACTTATGCATGAGGGTTGCTTCATAGGACGTTGATACTCCTAGATTAATTGACAAAAGCATTGTAATTTTGCACTCAACATATCCTATGGTAAAAACATGGAAAGTTGTCACATAAAATCAAGCCTTATCTCACCATAGTTGAATTTTGGTTGCATGATAAAATAATCATATTAGACCCAATTGTTTAAGGTTAAATTAAAATTGATTAGTAGATAAAATAATCTAGATATTATTTTTAGACATCTATAATATATTAAAATTGACTCTCAAGTCAATTGAATGACATCTCACGCCCTTATGTGCCATATCATAGCATTTGCGACACGTCGTTTATATTCTTAGGTGGCACCCTTCATAAGCTTCTACAAATCATCTTACATCTTCAATTTCTCAATTTAGCTTTTGCATCTCACACATCATATACATATGTTGAAAACCCACACAAAAGTTTCTCATGAAAATAAACCTACCATCTTCTCACTACAATCAACTTTCACTTTTCCTCCATTTCTAACTTTACATATCCATGCATATTTGTTGGTATTAAAATATGTCCCATTAATTATCTCATCATAAATGTTTCAATTATCATCCTAAATCTGATCTCATGAAGCCATCTCTACTCATTTCATGAAAAATTTGTGACTCAATCAGTAAATTTCTCTACACTTATGGAATTAACTATAAATTATCCACACAACTAGACAAAACAACTCTATATATGTGTGTTTATGTGTTGTTTTGTGTTTTAAGACATTTTATCGGGTATCAAAGACAGAAAAAACTTGGTACCGAGGCATCTGGACATATTTTAAAGGCACATACTTTGAGTTTGAAAAACCGGATATATATGTAAGAAAGAACTCAAGTATTGGCATTTTTCTTTCATTCTATTAGATTTTCATCACACCTTTGATATTCTTTATATTAATTTGTAGTTTATGTCATTTAAAAAAAAATTGTAGCTTATGTTCTCAGATAAATAAATAAATAAATCTATTTTCATTTTCAAATTTGATACGACCTTCAAACATAATTTCTTTCATGTTTAATCGATTCAATATTAGAGGGTCCAAATTCATCTGGCATCTCACTCAACCATGACAAAATATACAAAAGATTGCAATTTTGATTTTTATCATAGTTGTAACACCCCAATTTCTTATTATTGTATTTTAATTATAAAATATAATGCACAACTATTATTATCCGTATGTTGACATGTGCGATAATTTTCTTCATGTTTGTCTTATGTGTTCGCCCTAGTGATTTATTTAAATTATTAATATTAATAATATTCAATTTTTGTTTAAATATATATATATATATATATACATATATTTATATAAAAAGAAAATAAGAAGTAAACGTGTGTGTTGCTACATTAGTCTATTAACTTAAGCACCGATATAGTGGGTTTATGATTGTAATAATAATAATAATAATAAGGGTCATGAACTAAGTGTATAGGTCTGATAATAAGCCTAATAATATACCTACTACTACTAGTACGTATAGATAGGTATATAAGTGAATGAAGGAGACTGTCGTGCAATCCGTGTCTCTGTTTCCCTGTTCTATTAGGAAGGAAAAAAATTGACTTGACTATTGCCCTGTTGCATCCAGCCGCAACTCTGATTTCAAAGACTAGGCTGTTAGAGACGGTGATTGGCGAAGACGCGACACATTACATCAACGGATCAACTTCGTTGAGAAAAATATTCAGCCAATGTAAGGGGTGAGATGAGGTTCGATATTATGAGTATAAAATGACATGACATGAGATGAACGGGAATACTAAAATTCCCAGATATTCATTAGGGGCTTACTACGTATGGTCGAGCCCTATTGAGTGATAATAATTAATTAATAATACATGAATGGTAATAGTGAAGACTAAAATATATAAAGATTGCATGTTGTCTGGTTTTATGAACCTTATGCTGATTGTTATTGTATGAATGATATGTGAATGTGCAAACACGAGAAGGGGGGGTTGAATTGTGTTTGTCAAACTTGATTACTTTTGCTGTTTTGTGGAATGTTAATGTGAATTATTCGATAGATAACTAATCAGATTCAGCAGCGGATAATAATAACATAATAACACAACAATTTATACTGGTTCACCGTTAACTAGGCTACGTCCAGTCCCTTTCTCCACAAGGCCTTTTCACTAATTCAAACTACTTTGAATTACAACACCACTGACCCTACAAGCTTGTCTTCCCAAATAGCCTGACAACCTCAGACTTTTGAGGAACAACAACACCTTGACTATACCAGCCAAGTCTTCTCAAACAGCCTGACAACCCCAGACTTTTGAGGAACAACAACACCTTAACTAAACCAGCTAGGTCTTCTCAAACAGCCTGACAACCCCAGACTTTTGAGGAACAACAACACCTTGACTAAACCAGCCAAGTCTTCTCAAACAGTCTGACAATCCCAGACTTTTGAGGAACTTCACAACCTTAAACCTGCAAGCTAAGTCTTTTTATAACAACCTGACAACCCCAAATTTTAGAAGAAACTTCAACACTATAGAATTTAATTTAAGGGATCGAAATTAGAACTGAGTAATTACTTATGGAAAGTTGATACTCACAATATGCTTAAAGTGAACTAGAGTGTTTGCTTCTGAATAATTTATGATGACGATCAGCTTCACACTCTAAGAAAAGAACACTTGGAAAATATTTATCTTTAAGCATGTGTTTCTCTCCTTTGAACTCTCTGAATACTTATGAATTTTTGCTTGAGTTCTTCTATTTTTCGATGCTTTATTCTCTAGCATTAAGCCTTTATTTATAGCTGAAATTACGACTTCACTGATGCTTTACTTCTGGAGTGTATTTCGATTAATCTGTTTTTAGAATATTCTGGAGTAGTTTGCTCACATTCTGTTTTGAGTCTTTTGCTCACTAATGCTTTACTTCTGGAATGTATTTCAATTAATCTGTTTTGAGCATTTTGCTCCGCTTCTGTTTTGAGCATGCTTTTAGCTAGATTATGTTTCTTGAGTCTTTTGCTCCAATTCTGTTTTGAACATTTTTCTCAGATTCTGTTTTGAGCATATTTTTAGCTAGATTCTGTTTCTCGAGTCTTTTGTTCCAATTCTATTTTGAGCATTTTTCTCTGACAGATTCCTCTTATGATCATCCTTTGGTGACGTCATCCTCTGATTTCTGCTTCTGGTGACATCATCATCTGATTTCTGCTTCTGGTGACGTCATCTTCTAGTGACATCCTCTGGTGACGTCATCCTCTGATTTCTACTTCTGGTAACATCATCCTCTGATCTATTCTTCTGGTGACATTTTTTATTCTTCTTCTAAGTCAAATATGTTATTTTCATAAAATACATTTGTTAACATCAAAACTTTAATTGCAAGAACCAACTTGGTTCCAACAATATGTACTTGAGTGTTCTTGTAACTTGATTGAAATTATGATATTACTTGAATGTGTCTCGGGTTGAGTTGAGGGGATCTATGAGGATATGGCCATTAATGAATTTTCCGTCTACTCTTGTAGTGGCATAGTATCAAGCCTCCTAACCAAGTACTTCAGAGTAGAATGATACCAAGTGATGAAGAAGTATAGAGTATAGGACATGCATACCATTTTCTCCCTGTGATTGTTTTATTGTAATTGAATTAGATTAACCTTTGATATTATGTTCTGGAATGTTTCTCAGGTTTGTGTTAATTTGATTACTTACGTGTTCTTCTCGTTTACATTATACTGTTACATAATTTCGATACTCACCCCTCGTTGTTTGTGTTTGGCGTTTGCGATGGACGCAGACGAGCTGCAAGCTGCATGTGAAGATTAATACTCTCAGAGTGTAGGAAGCCGTCTCATCTTGAAGACTTTTATCATCTTCCTTTTGTTAATTTCATATTTGAATATATTTTATTTTGGGAAATTTCGCTCTGATAGTGACATCGGGTTGAGACTACATTTATAATTATCAGTAACTTATGTACGTGTGCTTCATAAAGAATTTAATTTGATCACTGTTATGACTTTCGAATTGTTAAGTTGATGGAAACTTTGGATTAATATGACTTCTCCATGATTAAGTGATACTTTTTCCTTAAAGAAATCATTCGAAAGTTTTATTTATTTATTTATATTTTATTATTTTTAAATTAAAATTTGAAGAAAAAAATTTAAAATAAATTTAGGATTTAGGGTGTCACATTAGTGGTATCAGAGCAAGTCTGTCCAATCAGACCGTAAGTGTGTTATGTGTTCACTATGTTTCCTTGTGTGCTATTTTATGTGTGTTGTTACTATGATTGTTATTGTGCTAGTAGTGTAGAACTAAGTTAGTTTTCTTTCTCCCTAAGTGCCTCACTATGCAATTGGCCTATCTGATTGATGTAGGTAGCGATGGCTAATGGGAGGAATGACGTTGCAATTACTGACGCTCTAGAGTCCATGGCAGAAGTTACAGTGCAGGTTCTACAAGCTTTGGCTGAATCCCAAGCTACTGTGCAAGCCTCTGCACAAGTTGCAGCTCAAGCTAATAGTTACACCGGTGATCAAGGAAATGTGCAAATAAATGAGTTCATGGTGATGGATTGATTCCATAAGGCTAATCCTCCATCATTTGAAGGTCACTATAATCCGGATGGAGCCTAGAAGTGGTTGCAAGAGATTGAGAAAAGTTTTAGAGGAGTGGCATGTCCCAAAGGCCAAAAAGTGCATTTGGGAACTTTTATGTTGACAGAAGAAGCTGAACATTGGTGTGATAATGCGCATCAGCGTTTAGATAATGCAGGGACTGCAATTACTTGGACAATATTTAGAAACATGTTCCTAGTCAAGTATTTTCCTAAAGACATTCACAATAGGAAGCAAATGGAATTTATCTCAAGTTAGAACAAGGTAATATGTCAGTGGCAGAGTATGTCGCTAAGTTTGAGGAGTTGTCCCAGTACTATCCACTCTATGTAGGAGAAGCAGGAGAAAAGTCTAAGTGTGCATCAAGTTTGAAATAGGACTCAGACCATTGATCAAGAAGCAGGTTGGAATGCAAGAGATCCGTGACTTCCCTACCCTAGTGAATAAGAGTAGGATCTATGATGAGGATAGTCATGCTGAAAAGGCACACTATCGAAACACTGGAACCATGAAGGACAAGAGGCCTACGCATCGTAATAGGGGAAAACCTTGCTTTTTCCCTCATAGTAAATCTGAAAGTCGTTCGAATTATCACCAACACGGTTCTCCAGCTGGAAGAGGAAATGGTAATGGTAATGGAAAAGGAAATGAAAACAGTTATAGTTGTGGGGGTGGTAGAGGAAACCCGAATAGAAGAGGAGTTAGTTATGTGAATAGCAACAATAGGAGTTAAGTCTCGAGCGACAACAGTAGTAACAACAGTGATCCAGCTACTCCTATTCGATGTCACAAGTGTGGTAAGCAAGATCATATGGCATTTGAGTGCAGATATGCTACAGTTACTTGTTTTAATTGTCAACAATAGGGCCACATCAACACCACATGCCCCTATCCAAAGAAGACTCCCCAATCTGGAAACCAGAGTTCCCAAGCCAGCCGACCTATATTTAATGGAAGAGTCTTTGCCCTCAATCGTGTAGGAGTGTTTGAGAAATACAACTTGATCCAAGGTACATGTCTCATAAGTGATACTCCTTTGTTTGTGCTATTTGATTGTGGTGCTACTCATTCCTTTGTGCCACTTGATTGTGTTAGACGTTTAGGACTACCTATGTCTCGTTTACAGTATGATTTGATTGTGAATACCCCAACTAGTGACTCTGTTGACAACTCTAGTGTTTGTCATAATATTTCTATCCATGTGTGTGGAAAGGACTTCCGAGTTGACTTAGTATGTTTAACTTTGCGTCTAGTTGAATTGATCCTCGGTATGGACTGGTTATCTGCTAACCAAGTCCACGTAGATTTTTTTAGTAAAACTATTGAAATCATGGAACCAGAAGAGAGAGAGAAGCTTAGCAATATATCCACCAACCAAGTGAAGGCACTCTTGAAAGAAGATGCCCAGTTATACATGATCCTATCCTCGTTAGAACTTGAAGAAAAAGTGGTAGTACAAGATGATCCTATTGTGCGTGATTTCCCTGAAGTATTCCCTGAAGATGTCAATAGTTTACCACCAGAGCGTGAGGTCGAGTTTAACATTGACCTTGTACCAGGTACTGGACCCATATCCATGGCACCATATAGGATGTCTCCCTTAGAATTGTCTAAGCTTAAGAAACAATTGGAGGAGCTTTTAGATAAACAATTTATAAGACCTAGTGTATCACCATGGGGTGCACCTGTGTTGTTGGTTAAAAAGAATGATGGATCTATGAGGTTGTGTGTGGATTACCGCCAACTTAATAAAGTGACAGTCAAGAATAAGTACCCGCTACCTAGGATAGATGATCTTATGGACCAATTGAGAGGATCGTGCGTATTTAGTAAGATCGATTTGAGATCAAGTTACCATCAGATTCGGGTGAAGTCTTATGATGTCTAGAAAACCGCATTTAGGACCCGTTATGGCCACTCTGAGTACTTGCTCATGGCTTTTGGTGTTACTAATGCACCAGCAGTGTTTAAGGATTACATGAACCGAATCTTTCATCCTTACCTAGACTCATTTGTGGTTGTGCTTATAGATGATATCTTAGTGTACTCTAAGACTAAGGAAGAGCATAGTGAACATTTAAGGATAGTCTTGCAAACCCTTAAGGAAAAACAATTATTTGCCAAGCTATCTAAGAGTGAATTTTGGTTAGAGGAAGTAAGTTTCCTAGGACATGTAATTTCAAAAGGAGGAATAATTGTTGATCCTGCTAAAGTAGAGAGTGTCTTAGAATGGAAAGCACCAAAATCAGTGACTGAGATTAGGAGTTTTCTAGGACTGGCAGGTTATTATCGTAGATTCATAGAAGGATTCTCCAAGTTGGCCTTACCTTTAACTAAGTTGACCCGGAAAGGGGAATTGTTTGTGTGGGATACCCATTGTGAGAATAGTTTCCAAGAGCTTAAGAAACATTTGACCTCTACACCGATCTTAGTGTTACCTAACCCGAGCGAACCCTTTGTAGTATATTGTGACGCGTGTGGCTCAGGATTAGGTGGAGTGCTTATGCAAGACGGAAAGTCGTAGTGTATGCTTCTAGGCAACTGAAAAATCATGAGAGGAACTACCCTACCCACGACATAGAACTAGCAGCAGTTGTCTTTGTACTTAAGATGTGGAGACACTATTTGTACGGATCTAGATTTGGGGTTTTTAGTGATCATAAGAGCCTTAAGTACCTTTTTGACCAGAAGGAATTGAATATGAGGCAACGTGGGTGGATGGAATTTCTTAAGGATTTTGATTTTGAACTTAACTATCACCTTGGAAAGGTCAATATAGTGGTCGATGCCTTGAGTAGGAAGAATTTGAGTGTGTCCGCTTTAATGGTTAAGCATAGCGAGTTGCTGGAACAGTTTAGAGACCTTAGCTTAGTTTGTGAATTGACACCAGAAAGTATTAAATTGGGAATGTTAAAGGTGAGTAGTGGACTATTAGAAGAGATTGAAAAGAGTCAGAAGTTGGACTTATACCTTTTGGATAAGTTACACTTGATTGACCAGGGGAGAGAACCTGATTTTAAAATGGGTATGGATAGAATTTTGAGATTTAAGGATAGAATTGGTATACCCGATGTAGAGGAGTTAAGAAAGATAATCTTATAGGAAGGACATAGGAGTTGTTTAAGTGTTCACCCTGGAGCCACAAAGATGTATAAGGACCTCAATAAGATATTTTAGTGGCCTAGGATGAAAAAAGATGTTGCTGAGTTTGTATATGCTTGTTTGACCTGTCAAAAGTCTAAGGTAGAACACCAGAAACCTTCAGGCTTAATGCAACCTTTGAGTATTCCTGAATGGAAGTGGGATAACATCTCTATGGACTTTGTTATAGGCTTACCTCGAACTCCAAAAAAGTATGACAGTATTTGGGTTATTGTGGATAGATTAACAAAATCTACTCATTTCATTCCGATAAACATAACTTATTCTATGGAAAAGTTAGCTGAATTATACATAAAGGGAATTGTTAAGTTACATGGAATCCCATCAAGTATAGTGTCAGATAGAGACCCTAGATTTACCTCTAAATTTTGGCAAGGTTTACAAAGCGCTTTGGGTACGAACCTTAGGATGAGTTCAGCCTATCACCCACAAACAGATGGTCAAAGTGAAAGAACCAATCAATCCCTGGAAGACTTATTGAGAGCTTGTGTGTTGGAACAAAGTGGAAGTTGGGATAGCTTTTTGCCACTTATAGAGTTTACCTATAACAATAGTTTCTACTCTAGCATTGGAATGGCCCCTTTTGAGGCGTTGTATGGAAGGAGGTGTAGAACCCCTCTGTGCTGGTTTGAGATGGGCGATAACCTTATGTTAGGACCCGAGATTGTCCAACAGACTACTGAAAAAGTAAAAATGATTCAAGAAAAGATGAAAGCGTCTCATAGTAGGCAAAAGAGTTACCATGATAAAAGAAGGAAAGACCAAGAGCTTCAAGAAGGTGATCATGTATTTCTGAGAGTTACTCCAACAACTGGGGTTGGTCGGGCGTTAGAAATGCGAAAGCTTACTCCTTGGTTTATAGGACCCTACCAAATTCTTAAACGTGTCGCTAACGTAGCATATTAGATCGCGTTGCCTCCGTCTCTTTCTAATCTTCATAGTGTCTTTCACGTGTCTCAACTTCGCAAGTACATTTTCAATCCTTCACATATAATCGAGTCAAACAAAGTCCAAATAAAAGAGAATCTAACATTTGAGACCTTACCGCTACGGATCAAGGACCGGAAAGTCAAGGATTTAAGGGGTAAGACAATTTCATTGGTTAAGGTTGTCTGGGGAGGTGCTGTTGGTGAAACTGCTACGTGGCAAGTCGAAAGTCAAGTGTGTGATTCGTATCCAGGGTTATTTTCCTCAGGTAAATTTCGAGGAAGAAATTTTTTTTACAGGGGAAGAAATGTAACACCCCAATTTCTTATTATTATATTTTAATTATAAAATATAATGCACAATTATTATTATCCGTATGTTGACATGTGCGATAATTTCCTTCGTGTTTATCCTATGTGTTCGCTCTAGTGATTTATGTAAATTATTAATATTAATAATATTCAATTTTTGTTTAAAAATATATATATATATATATACATACATATATTTATATATTTATATAAAAAGAAAATAAGAAGTAAACGTGTGTGTTGCTACATTAGTCTATTAACTTAAGCACTGGTAGAGTGGGTTTATGATTGTAATAATAATAATAATAATAATAATAATAATAATAATAAGGGTCATGGACTAAGTATATAGGTCTGATAATAAGCCTAATAATATACCTAATACTACAAGTACGTATAGATAGTTATATAAGTGAATGAAGGAGGTTGTCGTGCAGTCCGTGTCGCTATTTCCCTGTTCTATTAGGAAGAAAAAAAATTGAATTGACTATTGCCCTGTTGCATCCAACCGGAACTCTTAATACCAAAATCATACATTGATTTCAAAGACTAGGCTGTTAGAGACGGTGATTGGCGAAGACGCGACACATTACATCAACGGATCAGCTTCGTTGAGAAAAATCTTCAGCCAATGTAAGGGGTGAGATGAGGTTCGATATTATGAGGATAAAATGACATGAGATGAACGGGAATACTGAAATTCTCAGATATTCATTCGGAGCTTACTACGTATGGTCGAGCCCTATTGAGTGATAATAATTAATTAATAATATATGAATGGTAATAGTGAGGACTAAAATATATTTTAGCAATCTATAGAATTGTTGTGAATTTATTTATATCAAGATTGCATGTTGTCTGGTTTTATGAACCTTATGCTGATTATAATTGTATGAATGATATGTACTTGAGTGTTCTTGTAACTTGATTGAAATTATGATATTACTTGAATGTGCCACCTGTTTGATTTCTTATTATGTGATTGATGAGATTAGACTGTGTATTGTGAGTAGTGTAAACCAAATATTGGGGCTTTATTGTGATTGACTGATATATATATATATATATATATATATATATATATATAATGATGAATATTGTGAAGTACAACTAAAAATTATTGAGTTATGATAATCCAGTAAGTATGAGATAGATGTTATAGTTTTGGAGTGAGGATTATTTTGTCATCATATATGGAGGGTTTGACAAACCTAGTGATTCGGGGAAGTACAACTGAATGAGTCTGAACGTGGAGGGCTACAGTCGAACCGTAAGGTAAGATTGATAGACCTTGGGGGTACATCTAGTTGGAAATTCCTAAGTGGATTAGTGGGTTATTCCCTAAGGCTAGGAGCTACCGTTCAAAACAAGAGTACCCCGATCGTCGCGTATGTATCTCGGGTTGAGTTGAGGGGATCTATGAGGACTTGGTCATTTATGAATTGTCTGTCCACTCTTGTAGTGGCATAGTATCAGGCCTCCTAACCAAGTACTTCAAAGTAGAATGGTACCAAGTGATGAAGAAGTATAGAGTATAGGACATGCATAACATTTTCTCCCTGTGACTGTTTTATTGTAATTGAGTTAGATTAACCTTTGATATTATGTTCTGGAATGTTTCTCAGGTTTGTGTTAATTTGATTACTTACGTGTTTTTCTCGTTTACATTATACTGTTACATAATTTCGATACTCACCCCTCGTTGTTTGTGTTTGGCATTTGCGATGGATGTAGACGAGCTGCAAGCTGCGGGTGAAGATTAATACTCTCAGAGTGTAGGAAGTCGTCTCATCTTGAAGACTTTTATCATCTTCCTTATGTTAATTTCATATTTGAACATCTTTTATTTTGGGAAATTTCGCTCTGATAGTGACATCGGGTTGAGACTACATTTATAACTATCATTAACTTATGTACGTGTGCTTCAAAAAGAATTTAATTTGATCACTGTTATGACTTTCGAATTGTTAAGTTGATGGAAACTTTGGATTAATATGACGTGTCCATAATTAAGTGATACTTTTGCCTTAAAGAAATCATTCAAAAGTTTTATTTATTTATTTATTTATATTTTATTATTTTTAAATTAAAATTTGAAGAAAAAAAATTAAAATAAATTTGGGATTTAGGGTTTCACAATAGTTAATAAACTGTTTTTTATAAATTTATTTGATAAATAATTGAAATTTATTTTAAACAAAACGTTTGAAGTTCCAAAAATAAATATATATCAAGACTAAATTTAATTTTAAAATTCGGTTATCCTTAAATCTATTGTTTTGCTTTTAATCTTCCTTCACAAATTTATAATGATATATTCAATAGCACTATTAATAGCTAAAACAAATTAGTGGTTATATTAGTTTTGTCATGTTAAAAAAAAAGGCTAAATAGCATCTATGGTCCCTTAACTTAATTTCAGGTAACGTTTTAGTCCTTTATCTTCTTTTTTTCCCGATTTGGTCCTTTATTTTAATTTTAAGTGACAATTTAATCCTTTATGTTTTAAAATGTTAACAATATTATCCTTTTTTTTTTACAAAAATTCAAAAAATTCATCAAAATTTTCAACCAAAACCCATAAAATTAATTACATTCTTTGATATAATACAAATTTTATCAAATTCATAACTCAAATGTTCAAATAAACTCATATTTTCATTTTTTATTTGATTTTTAAAATTCCATCTAATAAAGAATAAAAATATGAATTTAATTGAATATTTGAGTTATGAATTTGATAAAATTTGTATTATATTAAAGAATGTAATTAATTTTATGGGTTTTGGTTGAAAATTTTGATGAATTTTTTGAATTTTTGTAAAAAAAAAATGATAATATTGTTAACATTTTAAAACATAAAGGATTAAATCGTCACTTAAAATTAAAATAAAGGACCAAATCGGAAAAAAAATAAAGGACTAAAACGTTACCTGAAATTAAGTTAAGGGACCATAGATGCTATTTAGCCTAAAAAAAATAGTTTTATCATATTTTACACCTGAAACCTTCTTTTTTAAACTCTACGATGTTCCTCACTAACCAAGCTATACCTTAATTCAAAGTGGTTGTAAAGGATTTAATCTTCCTTCACAAATTAATAATGACATATTCAATATCATTATTAATAGTTGAAATATATTTTTTTTATAAGTAAACATTAGTAAATTAATAGTTATATTAGTTTTATCATGTTACCCAAAAAATATTAGTTTTATCGGATTTTCGACCCAAAAACTTCTTCTTAAAACTCTTTGATGTCTCTCTCACTAACCAAATTATACCTTAATTCAAATATGTATTGATTGTAATTCATTATCTATAAATGCAGATAAAGTATCATTTAACTTGCACTAACAAAAAAAATAACACTTTTGCTAAATACGCCCCCCAAATTGCTTCCCACACCCACCAAAATTTTTTAAAAACCAAAATTCCTATAATACTATTCCTTCATCTTCTTCATTAACCCACTTCCTTCCCCATATTCATCATCCATCTTCTTCCTCAAAACTCTACATTCTCTATATTCATCATCTCATAAGTTAAACCTTTTGTTCTTGATCGTCAATCATCATCATCATCCATCATCAACATTCAGCATCTCCTAAGTTAAACCCTTCGTTCTTGTTTTGTGGATGTTTGAATGTATGAGTGTATGAATCTGATTTCAGTGAAGTCTAGGTTTAGAAACCCAGAAATGTATTCACGTACGCAATCTGAATTCACGTTGCGTACGTGAATTGTTTCTGGGTTTCTAAACCTAGACTTCGCGTACATGAAATCAGATTCATACACCCATACATTCAAACATCAACAGAACAAATACAACGCTTACTTCATCAGGACAAATGAAATTCATAAGACAAACAAGTACAAATGCAAGACTTACTTGATTGATTGAAGATGATATGAAGTTGTTGAAGATGATGAAATTGTTGATGGGTGTTAATGATGGATGATGATGATGATTGATGACCAAGAACAAAGGGTTTAACTTAGATGATAAATATGGAGAATGTAGGGTTTTGAGGAAGAAGATGGATGATGAATATGGAAAGAAGTGGGTTAATGAAGATGATGAAGGAAAGGTATTATAGGAGTTTTGGTTTTTTAAAAATTTTGGTGGGTGTGGGAAGCAATTTGAGGGTGTAGTTAGCAAAAGTGAAAAAATAATATACTTTCAACAAAACAAAGTTAACAAAATGTTATATCTCTAAAAAAAAGGAACTTTAAAAGTCATTATAAATTTATGGAGCATCATTATATGAAGATCTTAATGTAAAACATTATAATTGATTTGTCTTTGCTACACAAAAATGATAAAGTACAAGTCATTTTTGAAAGTGATTGTGTAAGATTAGTTAAGAAATCATACACTTATCAATCTAAAACAATATATTATAACACATTTCCATTTTCACAATTTAAATTAATTATATTACTGATTTTATTTTTTTATATGTTAATGATGGTGTGATAACATATGTTGAAAAGAAAAGAATACAAATTAATTAGATGTATTTACAAAAGTGTTACTATAATGATTCAATCTCTTGCTATTTAAATAATAACCTCATTTTATCAATATAAATAAATAGGATGTGAGATGTGTAATTGATCTTTTCAGTTCTTTTTCTCCTCTATTTTTTGTTATTGATCTTTTCATTTTATAATAATATTTTTAGGGTGCTGCAAATAACTTATACAGTTGAAAAGTCAATTTATCGTGATGGTTTCTTTGCACTTTCAATTTTGCTTTAAAAAATATTCGATCTCATCTCTTCAATTTCAAGTTCACAATATATTTGATTGTATCCCATTAACAAACAGTATAAAACTATTAGTTACAAATGTTCAAAGGTTCTTCAACAAAAATAATTATGACTAATTTTTCAACTAAAACCAGTTGAGGAATAAAATGGTGCAAACAAACCAAATTTTTTTAGGAATAACAATGGTGCAAACAAACCAAAATTTAACGTGTAAACAAATAAATAAATGATGTTTGTGAAATAAAATAATTTTCATTTCGCGTTGACATATTTAACATTATTAGTTGCATATATAATAATTTGATATATATAACATTATTAATTACAAATGTTCAAAAGTTATTTAATATGCAACTAACAAAATAAAAATATAAAGGTTTAGTATAACTAACAATATAATTAATTGTAAGCTTCAAAATTTAGGAAAATATTAAAATTTTAAATATCCCAATGTGAAATAAAAATGATTTTTTTAAATATCCCAAAAGTTATTTTGAAGCTTACAATTAATTATATTGTTAGTTATACTAAACCTTTATATTTTTATTTTATCTATTTTTGTAGTGAAAAATAATTATATATTAATAATACAAAAATTACATATACACGTATAAAAATATATCAACTGCCGTGCAACACGGACGGGTCACAATCTAGTTTTTACGTAAAGCCAAAGCTGATTGGTGTTTGTTTATAACAGTGAAATCACATTTTAATCTCATCTACTACACATTAAAATTAGAGTTTTTTTTAGAAACTAAAATACTACTTAGAAAGATGACAGTGAAGAATATCACTGAAAACATAATTCAACATCCCAAAGGAGAGTTATATTTGACATTTTTTGAGCCAACAACTAAAACATTAACTTACAAAATAAACGATATATAATATGAGAAAGGCTTTCTACTTAACAATATTAGGCAACTACTACCGCACACATTGTTTCTTTCTTCCTCTGAAACTCATTATGCCACTGCAGCAGCTACATTGCTTATATCTTCGTCTAAAACTCTAACCAGCGAAGGAGCATTCGAAAAACTGTTTAGCTCTCTATCACCTGCAGCTTGACTAAATATTAACTGCTAACTTGCCTTACTTGTGAAACATGTTGACTTAATTTCTTGCTCTCTGTCTGAATAAATTCAACAATTAATTTGATTGTAGAATCTGGTCTCTCCAAATGAGGAATATGTCCACAGTCGGGTATTTGGCGTAGAATTGCATCAGGTAATTCACAGTGTAGTTGCTGCAACAATAAGAGTTTAAAGGTGTCAACATCAGTTGCAGTTATTCGCATCAAATATTGTTCAATAAAGGGAAAAAATATAGTGCTACATGATAACTAACCACTGCAAGTTTATTGTTGATGATGCGGTCATTTTCACCCCATATTATCAGGGTTTTCTGCTTTACCTGTTTAACAATTTCAAAACATCTTATTGTAAAGGAACTCAAGCTTCTGGTAATAAAATGATATCTAAGATGTGGCCTAATCATACAAATCTGAATCAAAATATGGACTAGAAACAATGGGGCAAATAATTCCTTCGTTTACGATAAACGAATTTACACAGTTGTGTATATGGACATCCAATGGTTTTTTTCAAGTATACAAGCATGTTTCTGACATTAACTAACTCGTAGTATTGTTTTCCTAGCAAAAGGGGGTGAAGTTTTCATTCTAATCTTGTGTGCGTATAACTCGAATCAAGAAACAAAACCCAGGTAGAAACACTACCATGCAATTTCAAGACATGTCATGGCTTCTTTGCATTACATTCTGGAGCCTCTAATACCGATCTCACAAAGAAGCGGTTGCTTTGGGGGGGAAATGCACGGAATTTCAATTATACGTTGGATTGAATCTCAGATTCTCAAACAAACCGACAACTAGTGCACTTATATCCAAGTTTCATATACTATCGACCATCGATATGATTGAAAAATTCATAAGCATTTTCCTTGCAATGTATAAAGAACCTAACTAAATGAAAAAGCAAAAGCCCAATGATACTAACAAAAAAGAGCATTTTGATTACGTTAAGAATTAAAACAGAACAACGAGTAAGCCTTATCTTACTAGGTAGGGTCGGCTACATTGATTAGACAATTACAGAACTAACTAAGAACAGTACAATTAACAAATATGATGTTTCCGGTTACATATGATATTTTCTGAGGCAAAATTGACAACCAGTTGACGAGCATGTGACTACTGTCATATTACTCCACGGAGAAGGTCTGATAAGAAAAATCATATTTCAAAGTATTCATCTGTTTCAAAGGGGATGCACCCCAAACTCCATTAAAATAACGTATATATATGTTTCATATACCTTTCTTATTAGAGAAGAAACATTGTAACCGCCACTAGTCATAAAATCAACGGTAGCATCATCCCACCAAGGCAATAGGCAATGCAAGCGGCCCACCTATAAATATGATATATAAAAACTGTTAGAACTCTATATTCTTGAAACATTGGACAGACATTAGAGGACTTTTGTATATCAAAGGAAACGCCGAACATTAGCCAAATGGCACAAAATGAAGAAAAAAAAGTAAAAAATATATGAAAAGAAGTAAATTTAAGGATAGTGAAACTTACATTAGTCCCGTCAAGGATGGTGCGTAAGGACATGTTATTGAAGGTCAAATAGTTGGCATATAAGCGTAACGGAAGGCTCTTCAATAAAGATACCTGATTCGGAAAAGTGTCGGCAGTGAGTTATAATGATGATCAACAATATGGGATTAAGGTTTTAGTAAGATGGAGAGATATTTACTCCAGCATAGGCTACCGATCTAGGTAAGGTTGCTAAGTTTCCAGTTCCCTTTGAATATACACTAGCATCAATCAAAATAAGTTTTTCTACCTGAAAAGATGAACTGCAAATAAATGACTAGAGCACACCAGAGTCATTTGATGAACTCTTTTTTTAATAAAGAATCTTATTAAATTATTGGATTGCACATACAGCTTCTGGAAAATTGACCGCAAAGTCAATGGCAACGGCGGAGCCAAGGCTTGGTCCAACCAATATCATTGGCCTTCTGATGTAGGACTTCCAAAACTGTTATAGATAAATACAACTCACCCTCAACACAGTGTGCAACATTGGAAGGAAAATACGAGTTTTTGAAAGAAATTGACGATCAGTGAAGACAGCCAATTCTTGAGATGATAGTTTATGAACATAGTTTAACTGATAAGTTACCTCAATCAACATAGTTTGATACAAGGTTTGATAAACACATACGGATAAAACTTACAAGAGATGCATTTAAGTAAAATAACACATAAGAACCTGATAGAAGTGATTGCGCTTTGATACAACGTCACAAGGAGGAAGATTAGCTGATGTACAAAAGAAAAATTAGATATGAAAACATGAAGGAAAAAAAACCTCACAAAGAAAGGAGGAACAAGATGCAATAGGCAAAGAAATTAAAACAAACCTAAATCACAGAAACCCCAACCAAGAATGTCAATCGCCCAAGTCTCGAAACCAGCTTCTTCAAGCAATGGATATCCGTATCTCCATTCTAAACATGAACTGAATAATAAGACGACATGAAATTTAGGATCAATTTGAGCATAAAATGTAGGATTTAATTTGTATACACTGACAGTGTAAAGGTCTTTTACACTGTCAGTAATCTCAGCTGTCGAATCGTTAGAAATCTTTGACTTTTATCATAACTACATCAAAAGTCACGACTATGAATGGTTGTGATGTGCTAATAGTGTATAACTTTTTACACTGTCAGTGCATAGTAATTAAACTCTAAAATGTATTTAAACTAATTTTCTCTTTTGCAAAATTTGATCACCTATCAAAACCATGTAGAAGAACGATCGGAGGTTCCTTGCTCTGCACCAGTGGTTTCACACAACTGCTCATGATGGAATTTTCTGCAAAGCTAACCTAATTGTATCAATGGAACAAATCAGACATTTATTAACTGCAAAAGTTAGTTATGAGGAAAACCTATTCTTACCATAAGCACAATTGAGACAATATTTTCAAGTGAACAACAAAGCAGTGATTGTTATTCCAAATAAAATTGGCAGATAAACTGATTTTCTTGCAAAACACATTGAAAATGAGTTCACAAATGTACAGCAGGAAGAGAAAATAACACATCAACAGGGTTATGAAAATATAACTAGTTGCAAGCCTTTACTAAAATTATCAAATAATGCACATAGAAACAGTTTAGAGATCTCAGAATGAAATGAAGACCATTCCTCCAAAAGAAAAAGTAATTTTGTTAATTGTGTATATTAATTCCACCAACCATTGTATTAAGGTTGAACTATGAATAGCTCACAATAAATTTTACAAGAAACATTCTTTTTGTTTATATCCAAGATCCAGTGTATTGCAAAACTTTCAACAATCACTATAGCAGTGAGTGGCTGCCGCTGGCCCTGAGAATCGGACTCGAGAGCACCAGGTCAACTCGGAATGTCTCAAATTGACCTTACAGCCACTAATCCAAGACACATTTTAGAACCACAAAAATTTCAGTGGTTTCTTCTTTCCTCCTATGTTCTCAAAAGCCCCTAAAACACGTCCAGATTGCCCGATCCGCACGTGTTTTGACCAATCCAGACATAATTTGAAGGCTTTTGAAAACATTGGAGAGAGAAGAAACCACCAAATTTTCTATTATAATTGGTAAAGTTTTTGGAAGAACTGTGTCTAAAGGCCCACAATAAATAACAACAACAACCACCACAACCAAACAAAATTAACACAATAGCCAAACATTTAGCAACAAAACATAAAAAAAAAGTACCCAATTACAGATTCAACAAATTTCCAGGTTTCCAAATCCCCCAAATAACGTTGCAAGATTATTTTGACACCAAAGATACCCTCACTATTTCAAGAATAAGATTAAATAAATAAAAAGAAAGCAAAAATGCAAGTAGAACATAAATGTAGTAACAACGAAGTGAACTTAACTAGTACTTGACTATTAATTTTCATTTATACTCTACTTGTGAATCTTTACACAATGAATTTGTAGCATTAGTATTTTTGTGTAATGTCGTGATTTTTTATTTTTAATAAAAAAAAAACAGAGAGAGAGAGAAAGAAAGAGTGTAATAGTTTATTACAGGAACGGGTAATCTTTGAATCCGCATTGCGAATTTTCGAGCAAAGGGGTCTTTGACGGTGTGGATTTCGTTGGGAAGAAAAGGAGGGAAGCGATCAGAAGCAACAACAGTGAAAGGTTTGTTGAGTTTGAAGGTGGTGCATCTAAATCTAAGGGGTAATGTGGGAGAAGAACTTAAGGGTTGAGAAAAAAACATGGTTGCTGTTAAGAATGAAGAAGTTAGAGGAAGGAAAAGTGGAAGGTGTTGTATTAGCATAGAACAGTGAGCAGAAGAAACACGTCATGTGTGTCAGTCATGCAAGGCACGGCCGACTTCTCCTCCTCTCCCCCTTTCCTTAAATTGATTTGGTTTTCTTGGGTAAATTTTTTTGGGATTCGGTTCATGAACAAAATTGTGAAAATTGTTTAGGCAAACTACAATTGATGTTCTAAAACATTAAAATTTTAACAAAATTTCAAATTGCAGAAATATATTCCATTATCATATTTAATGTGTTTGTGATTTTACAAATTGTAAAAATCTTTAAGTTTTAGTTTATTATACTAAAATATACACAATGAAATGGAAATAAAAATTAACACTCATAAAAATAAATTAGTAGAGTTAATTCAAATCACTCAAGTCTATGTGAATTGAATTCACGTACTTCATGTTTGAGGTTTAAACTCTATTTGTTACGCAATCTTAAATCACGTAGGTGTACGTGAACTTAATTCACGTAGTGTTAATAGTGAACTGAGGTTACATAATATTCTTTAGATTTAAAAAAAAAAATAGGAACTCAAAAACTGAACAACATACTTATCTTCTTTGGTCACTTTAAACACAATGTAAAGAGAGTAAATTAAAATGATCGAAGATGTTGAAGTTCTTAAAAATGAGTGATGAAGATTAAGAGAGGTTAGAGTTAAAAATTTAATAAATAGGAAAGGGCATTTTGGTTTTACAAAAATTTTGAGGGGTGTGAATAGTAAAAAACTGGGGGTGAGTAGCAATATTGAATAATTAATTCAAAAATAAAGTAATGTTACCATAGTAATTATCCAATATTGTTGGTCTTTTTTTATAATTGAATAGAACACAAATTTTACTTCTTCAATTTAACATAAATTGTAAACGATTATGCAACATCAAAATATACAAAAGAACACTAATTTGAGAAAAAGAAATAAGTAAGAAAAGAAATAGAAGAATAGAGATTTCAAATTAAAAATCACAAATCAAACTGGAAAATTTGATCCCTGCAAGAAATTATAAAGAATCATAAATGGAAGCTCTACTAAACTGTATAAGATTGATGCAATATTTTGTGCAGCAAACTGGCAATTCAAATTGTGGTCATTGTAACATGGTAAAAAATGATGTTTACAATAAACAATAATCTAGTACTATTGCTGAATGTTTGTAAACTATTATGCAACATCAAAATATAGAAAAATACAATGCTAGTAATCGTACAAACAAACCAAGCTTTGAAGATTACTAGCATTTTGTTTGTTTGTACGATTACTTTCCAAATTTTCGAAATGTAATCCATATTTCCAAAATTTGAAACTTCTGAAAGTTTCAAAAATTTGAAATTTCCGAAACTATTCATTTTGAAACTTATTATAAATTGTTAAAAGAATAAAATTGTCTTTTCATGTGTCTTGAGGGGGTGGCAGGTACAGCTGTGGGAGTGTTAGGTAAAAATCTCAATATATTGATGATAATAGATTGAAGTTACCAAATTGATTGAGGAATAGTGAGTGACTTAAAATTTAATTAGTAGATAGGTTTAAATTTAGAAGACAAAAAAGTTTTTTTACAAAGTATAGAAGTTTAGTAACAAAAAAGGTAAAGATAATAATCATATGCATTGATCGATTACGTAACTAAAAATGATGAAAGTGAATTACATTTAGAGATATGAATGATAAGGTAGTAATAAAATATATAATTTAGAAAAGTGAATGATTGTAGAATGTGACAGATCATATTTTTTATGATGTGGAACAAGGTGGTACACAAATAGATGATATGTCAATAGAAAAGGTTGAAGACTATTTTAATATATTATAATAGATAATTATATTATGTGTACATACATGATCAATCAATCGTAAATATATTTATTTTACAAATTTTTTTAGATGAGTCAAATTCAATTTTTTAAACAACATAATTACTATTTACTAATCCTTCTGATAATTGTTATAAGAAAAAAAAACATCAAATATTAATTATTACTATAAACAAAAATTTATTATTTTTGACCATTTAAAACAAATAAAAAGAAGTGAGTTGAGAAATTTGTCTTAGAGACAGTCTTTTTAGAATTTCTCATGCCAGTAATGGTACAAACAAACAAAATGTTAGTAATCTTACCCCTATTTTAATATATATATATATATATATATATATATATATATATATATATTTAATATTAGTAGTTGAGTCATTTTTTTACATTCAAACTAACAATTTAATAAATTTAAATTATTTTTTATATAAAATTTAGAAAATAAATTATACTTAACTGATTTTTTTAATAACTGTAAAAATAGTTATTTTTTATAATAGTGATCATATAATCTAATTTAAGGCATGAACATCAAATATTAAAAGAATTTACACATTTACATAATCATATGTATTGGATGGAATCGCTCCAAATGAATCCTCTCGACTAAATTAAGGAGACAGACAGAGTGAAAAAATATTTAAGATGGAGAAGGTAAGATAGAATGAGAAAGAATTGGTGAAAGAAACAGAAAGCGAAGAGAGATGTGAAAGAAGTTTGGTGGATACTATTCAAATCCACCCACTTTGGAATCAACAAATTAAGAGGTAGTTTTGTGAAAACATTTTAAACTTTTATATTTTGAAATTAGTGTTCACTTTGTTTTGACCAGAAATTCTTAAAGACAATAATTGTTATAAAAAGAAGATAAAATATTAATTATAGAAGATTTATTTTCAAAATAATAAAATTAATTTTTCGATATTTTTAAAAATAATGACAATTCTTCGTTTCATTGACATTTTTAGAAAGTAAACGACGCATAGTATTGTTAAGAGTTTAAATAAAATCGTTGTAACGAGTCTCAAGAAGTATATCTACTATTAATACTTAGCAATGTTTTGTATAAAAAAGAAAAACAATGTTGTTAAAATCGGATTGAATTGACTGCTTCACCCTAGTAGACCGAGAATTAGGTGTGGTTTTGGTCTAGTGACAAAATACATCTTTTAGTTATTTAAATTATACAAAATAATGATCATTTAACTTCTTTTTTTTTTTTATCATGTTAGTTCTTTTTATAAAAGTTACAATGTTGAATTATTTTTAATTTTAATCTCATTTCAATCATTTTTTGTTAGATATTTTTAAAACTAAACTATGAATTTTGTTATTATATCATATTAAAGAACATAATAAATTTTCATGTGATTTCATGATATTGATTAAAAGAATTTCGCATTTAATTTCAATAACCCTAAAATGCATCTCACTCGAATTATCTTTTGTTTAATTATTTTTCTAAAAGTTGATTGATGGTTAATGTTCTTATGATTATTGCAATTAAAACTCCTTAAGAGTTACATTAATTTATCAAAAAAACACTAGAAGAATTTTGAGTTTCAATTTTGTTTATTTAAAATTAGGATCATTAATGTAAACATTTACAAACATAAATGACGAATTTGACACTCAAAAAAAGATAAATGACTAATTTGTTACAAAAAAAAAAGATAAATGAATAATATGTAATTTTCATGTAACTTACATAACCGCGTATGCATTTTGTCTTTATTACTTTATTTTTCCCCCTAAATGTGTTTCACAATTTTTTATGCTAGAAAAATAAATTTCATTCATATTAAAATAAAAATAGTACACAAAGATTTAATGACTAGAAAAACAAAAAACATGTTAGTGATACATATAAAAAATACATAAATCAATGAAAAATAACCTAAATTAATCATTAATTCTAATAACGAAATTAATGTCTTTCACTAACCAATTGTCAAGAATAATGTGAGATTCACAATCTTTAACATCGTCTATCTTAACAAAAATATTTGTTGATGTTCGCTCATAACAACTATATATGGTATCTGACATAATTAATTTAATCACGTGTAGACAAGTCATTTGTAAGATTGGGAGTGCTGAATTTGGTAATAGTCTCCATAAATCGCTTCTTCAAAATACGATATCAACAAAACAAATCATTTGCATTTGTAAATACTACACCAATATAGAAAAAACAAAAAACGTCACATCACAATAACGAACAAATCAATTCTACATTTATACAATGAATTAATAGATAAAAACACACAAAAAAATTGTATGAAAAACTACTTATTTAAATAAACAAAAATAATAATAAAAACTTGAAATAGTGATTTCACGTAATAAAAAAATGACTCTAAATAAGATCTCTAAAAGATGATAACAAAGAATAACCTAAGTTTTATTTTTAGAAGGCGGTGGCCTTTTCTTTTCTACAACATGGTTTTAAAGGTGTATAGTTTTAAGGAGAAAGACTTCAAGGTGTTTCACAACTTAGAAAACAATATAGGGAGAGACAGAGCTTTGTAATGAGAAGGACCACATCAAAATTCTCAATAATTTTTTTTATTTAAAATACTTTATAATAAAAATAAAAATTTTATTATAAAATACATTATATATTTCAATTCAAATTTTTATTGTGTATATTGTGATTTTTTGGGATATAAAAATCAAATTAATAATATAAAAAATTAGAAAATTTAATCCAAATTAATAAAAATTATTGTTTTTGTCTAAATTGAACTAAACTCAAATAAATCCAACATCTATTAATTTGAATATAGTATCACGTTGTTTAAAATCGACCACCATTATATGAACGAAACCATTATATTTTACTTTTTTATTATATCAATAGTATGTATCTTTAAAAAAAAAATATTGCATTAAGTATTTTTTATTTATTATTTTTCTCATTGTAGTTTATGTATTCCTATCATAAAGAAAGTTTATGTAATAGATTTGATAGTATTAAAATCTAATAGTTAAAAGAAAATAGACTTTTTTAAAATAATTGTCTTAGTTTTAAAAATGTAAACTCGAATGATCCAAAAAAAATTCATACATTCTTCATGGAATTATTTTGAATTTTGTGAGATAAATTATAAAATTTCAACTAAATTGACAAAAAAAGTTTACATTTTCCCCCTCCAAAAACATATAACCAAATTGATATATAAAACCTCCATCTCTTCCAAACAAACAAAATGCGAAACAGATATCTTTCACTGGTCAATTGTCAAAAATAATGTGAGATTCACAATCTTTGATATCGTCCATCTTAAAAAATAAATATTTGTTGATGTTCGCTTGTATCGACTACAGATTGTCTCTAATATAACCAATTCAACAACGTGTAGACAAGTCATTTGTAAAGCTAAGACTGCTGAATTTGGTGACAGTCTCCATAAGTTCTTTGTTCAAAATACAATATCCACAAAATAAGTCATTCGCCAATATAAAAAAACAAAAAACGTTATACCACGATATGCAATAAAATAATAGATGAAACACAAAAAGAAAAATAAATTTTTATAAAAAACCACTTATTTAAATATACAAAAATAATAATAAAAACCTTGAAATAGTAATTTTCATAAAAAAAAATAACTCTAAATATCACATCTCTACATATAATGACAAAGAATAACTAAGTTTTATTTTTAGATGGCGGTGGCCTTTTCTTTTCTCCAACACCGTTTTAAAGGTGTATAGTTTTAAGGAGAAGGACCACAACGTGTTCACAACTTAGAAACACAAAAGAGGGAGAGAGAGCTTTGTAATGAGAAGGACCGCATCAAAATTCCCAATAGTTTTTTTAATTTCAAATAATATATAATAAAAATAAAAAATTAATTGTAAAATACATTATATATTTCAATTCAAATTTTTATTGTGTGTTTTGTAATTTTTAGGGATATAAAAATCAAATTAATAATATAAAAAATTAAAAAATTTAATCTAAATTAATAAAAATTGTTGTTTTTGTATAATATCACGTTTAAAATCGACCACTGTTGTGTGAACGAAACTATTATAGTTTATTTTTAGTTTATGAGTAGTATGTATCTTAAAAAATATATTGCATTTAAGTATTTATTATTTATTATTTTTCTCATTGTAATTTATGAACTCATATCATAAAAAAATTTTATGTAATTGATTTGATAGTATTAAAAATCTAGTAATTGAAAAAAAAAGATTTTTTTTAAAATTATCTTAGTTTTAAAAATGTAAACACGATTGATCCAAATCAAGTTCATACATTCTTCATGGATTTGGTTCGAATTTTGTAAGAAAAGTTTTAAAATCTCACCCAAATTGACAAAAAAAATTGTTTAGATTTTTCCTCTCCAAAAACATATAGCCAAATTGATATGTGACACCTCTATGTATTCTAAAATATACAACTTCTCAGTCTAATTTCTCTTTTTCTCTCTCTATCGTTGTGTTTTTGAATTTTGTGTCTATACTGTAAATTTATAATTTAAAATTTTAATTTATAATAAAATAAAATATTATTATTAAATTTATCAACTAAAATTTTAAAATTTGACGCCCTTAAAAATTTTGTTCAAACTCGGTCATGAAACACATGTTTCTTTTCTTGACACAAATGTAACACAATTTTATGACAAATTATATAGAGGTAATCCGCCGTAGATCGGTATTTAAAAGTCACTTGAGACTTTAGCAACGACAGACAACACTTCTTGAAGTATAAGTTAACGACTCTCGTCATATTTATGGTTGGGATTACGATCTAATTGACATTAGTTCGGTGAGTTGAGTTTTGAGAGACACATTTGTTTTCCTTACTTTTATTGAAATGATATTGATTGAGTCATTGTCTCAACCATAAAAACAAAGATAAATGTTAACTTAATAATTTTGAAGAGTATGTCAATATTCATTAGAGTTTTTGGGTGACTTTTAAACAGTTATCCCCCAATTTTATATTAAATAAACCATCAATTTAGTTTTTAAATTAACATTTTCTCACCAATTTAGTCCCTAAACTATTTCGACATCTTTCAAATTAGTCCATATGTTAATTGTATTCATTAAGTAATTGTTAGTAGCTCATAAACTATAAAAGTACTTCAACATAGTCCAATTTAGATAAGTAAAATAGGTAACATTTTGACGTTGAGTTGAAAATGATGAATGATGTTGAGTTGAAAATGATGAATGAATAAATGAATCAATGCTGAACACATCAATAAAACATTATCAAGCCTTCGTAGCTATCATGCTCTGCTTCAAATCAATGCATGCATTAGTTCTTTCTTCCCTTTTTTATCTTTTTTTTTTTACAAAACTTACGAGGGTTAAATTGGAGTAAAAGGAACTAACTCTGGAGTAGTTGAACAACTTTAAAAAACAATGTATTATTCTAAATTGTTATTATCAAGTTTGAGTTTCAAAATGCCAAGCATAAGTGTTTAACACTCACTTTAATCTAATCTAATATATATTTAATTAATTTAATTTAAATGTTCAACACTCACTTTACCTTCTTTTAAGTGTATAGTTATCTCGCTTTCATTTTTTGTTAAAAGCTGATTGTTTAAAAAAAGTAGTTAGTTTAGAGATTATTTAAGGTCACTTAACAAATGCAATTCGCAAATAGATTATATAATTTATTTTGGCGATTTTAATAGTTTATATAGATTAAATTGGTGATAGATTATGGAATATAAAAGCTGTATAATTTTCTTTTTATTTGTTTTAATTTATTATATGAAATTGAATCCCTATATATTTTTTTAATCAAAGGCCACTATTGATGAATGAGCCAATTATTGTGATTATTAATTATATTTATTAATATGTAAAGGTAATTATTGTTGTTGTTAAGTAAGTCTTAAAATTTGTAAAGGTCTTTAAAACTTTATAATTTCTTTTTAATAATTTTTTTTTACTTTTAATAAAAAGAGCATTTGTTCTTTGCATTTTTCTTGGAAAATGTTCAACATATATTTTTCATTTAGCCTTTTTATTTCAATTTCTGAACAACACACAAGATTTGGAATGCATATCTTTAGAATTTAGATTCTCTCAATCCCAATCTCTCTCAATTCTCACTATTTCTTTTATATTCATTATCTTTATTATATTAAAAACATGATTATTATCAAAAGAAAATTTTCCTTGCCCAAAACTGGAATAAGTTGGGATTTTTAGAGTAATTTTGTCATACTAATTGATTATTAAGTTTGATTTATAATTAATTTTATTTTAAATACAACAATTATTTTTTTTTTCAATCAACAAGAAATATAACTCACAAAGAAAATTATTGAATTAAAAATTATGTGAACATAAATGCATTGTAATTATAGAGCTTCCAAATGTAAGTATTGTTTCTCCGTTTATTATGAACTTCAATATTTGGGAATATATAGAATTTTTATTTTTCTTCATATTTATTTTGCTTTCCATATCAATCAATAAAAATTCATTATTTATTTCGATGTTATCTATTAAAAATTCAGTCGCTTCTCTTTTCTTACTTTTTTTTTTAATTTTAATATATGCACATAAAACATACATGGCATTTTATTTGGAGCATATTTACTAAACCGTTGTGAATCATTTGATTATTTTTTATGATTTCTTATATGTATATGTGGTGATATTTTTATGTCTTTCTCATTGAGTTCATATTAATAAAGGTGAGTCTTTCAATGAACTCGCATTTTTCATTTATTTGATTAGTGTCTTTTATAAAAAGTGATTGTAGGACAATTTTATTTTACTTTTTTGCCCATTGTCTAATCTTATAGATAATTTGTGATTGACTTTTTGCAGCATTATTACAATATGTTATAACAAGTGCACGAAAGACAACATATAATTATCATATATCATATTATCTCTGTTTTGGTTGAAACCTACAAAAAGGTATTTTTTGTAAAAAAAAATAATGTATAATCTTAGTCGATTCCTTAAAAGCTTGGTTAGTTATTTGAGTATACTCTTTGTAAATCTTAGATACTTGGTAACGATAAATTTTTTGTAAGTAAGGTGTTTATTTGAATTTTTTTTTAAGTTAGCAGTTATCTTCCACTTTATTTTTTATTTTTGTTTTTGGGTATTGTGTAAATGTAGCTTTTTATTCAGAATATTGGATACAAAATATGTAGTATTCGATTATGCTAATTGTGTTTTGTGCAAAAAAAAGTAAAATGAAAAGGGATATATGTTGACACTGTAGAGTTTAAGGACACAATTATAAGATATCGTAATTATATGATAATATTTTGTGTTTGAGTTTGATTGTAACAAATAACTTTTTGATAATTAAATTTTTGGTTCATATAGTAAAAAATAACTACTGATTTGCTACTTACGTACACATTCATAATTATTTCATCCTCTGTTGTAAAGATAAAAAATTGACAAATTTTTTGTAAAACGTAGGAGATAAATAAGAATTTATCTACAATTGTTTAGTAGTATAGCAAATAGATTTATATATTTTTTTTACGTGTATGACAGTTCTTTTGTCATCTACCCAAATAATTTAGTATTTGTTAAAGTCATACAAATACAACTATAATACAACTATTTTTTTTTTTAATATTGTTAAATATAGATATGTCTACATCTTATCCTTCAATTATAATACAAAATATAATACCTCTTTTTATTAATTTTAAGTTCCAATTAAAAATAATTTTTAATATATTATAAAATATGATTTATGTCCGTGTGCATCGCACGAGCTCATGATTTAGTACCATCAAACGCACGAGCTCATGATTTAGTATTACCTTGTTAAATAAATATTTAATTGAATTGTCTATTAAAATATGAATTGTATCATCAATGATTTTTCATGGACCATTATCTAGACTTAGACTCCACCTAACTTTCTATTGTGTAGGCTCCATCAAATTGTTAATTTTCATGTACAACTTTTGCAGGAATTCATTATGGTGTGACTCATTTGTACAAAAATGGTTACCAAGAATACTAAAATGTGAATTGAAACGTACAATGTACGCCTCTTGTTAGCTCCGAACTAAATGCATGTCTCCATACTCTAAGTATCCATACTCTGGGTATAATTGAATATGATAAGAAATATGATGGATAGAATTTATTGTTTGATGAATGAACTTAATATAATAAATTAATTTAAAATTTTATATGTTTCTTTAATTAAAATTTATATAGTAAATATAAACTGAGTTTGAAACCAATAAGATAAGATAAGAAGATTAATTTATTTAATTATACTTATAAAATATAAAATTGAAATATAACAAAATATAAATATAAAAAAAATTTATAAAATGTAATCTAAAATATAAAAATGTACATTTAATCAAATATAAATATAAAAATAATCAATAGAATTTGATATTTTAACTTAAAAAAGAAATATTAATAATTAATTTAAAAAATGTTTATGATTTTATCACGAGGGTAGTTTTATCTTTTTATATAATTTAATAAATTAGTATTCAAAATTATAAAAATATTAAAATTAATTAAAATTTTAAAATAAATATAATTTGTTTATAAGATTATTTTTACCA
>JBBPBO010000003.1:15940412-16022368 GCA_037974295.1 Cicer cuneatum
TTTATTTACATTCTAACAAATAAAATAGTATTATTTGGTTAATAATGATTTTAAAAAAATTATTTATTTAGTAGTGTCAATGAATAATTTTAAATATAAAATTATTTAATTATTTATTTAATTTTTTAGTATATTTTTGTTAATTTAAAATATAATAAATTAACTTAAAAAAAATTAATGTGTAATTATTCACGACGATGATTATATTATTTAAATATAGTAAATATTAATTATATCATGTCACGATGAAGTATATATCAAATATATAACAAAATAAAATACTATCATATTAGTTATAATGTACATATCAAATATAATATATAATAATATTTATTCTATCATTATATTATTTCATCTTTATTATACTTTATATCATATTATATTATGTATCTACCGTATATTATGTATTAAACCAACTCTTAATTATAATAGTAACACTCTTGACCACATCCACAACTGTCGTATATGTTGTACTAAATTACGGTTTGAAGTACACTCTTGAGTTTTCCGTTGGACCTACTATATTATAACCATGAACACAGTTTAATTACTTTTTGAACCATCATATTCCGACTGTCCTTAAAAGGAAAGGAATTAAATGAATGCGTTTTTACTTAGGGGAGATCAATCAAGATCCGTCAGAAGAGAGGGAGGGATATTGACTTATCAAGTCATCAAAAGTAATGCGATCATCAATTCCAAAAAGAAGAACTACATGGGTACTAAAGATACGCAAACAAACAAAAATGTATTGGTAGGTTAAATGTATGTTTGCATGAATAGGGATGTGGCCCGTAGAAGTTTTAATCGAAAGTGTATATTTATTAAATTTTAAATAGAAATTATGTATAAAGAAAAATATACTAAAACTATATTGAATAAATTAACCATTGTATTTAATTTATAAAAATAACTAACTAATTAATATGCCTAATATGTCATTGTAAATTAAAATTACACTTTTAATTTGAAAATTACAATAAACAAAAATGTCAAAAATATATTGACTATAAAGAATATGAAATATTATCGACTAAAAAATATTTCTATTGGTGATTCTTGTTGGACTTCAATTCAAAATCTTAACTACTTGACCCTTACGGTACACTTTGTTGAAAGTGATTGGAATTATCAAAAGGATTATTAGTTTCACAGTAATCCCAAATCATAGGGGTGACACAGTTGGTAAGAAGATTGAAGAGGTTTTAAAGGATTGGGGGATTCAGAATGTGTCAACTATAACCGTTGATAATGCATCATCCAATGACGTAGTTGTAGCTTTTTTGAAAAAAAGATAAATAATATGGATGGTTTGATGGGGAATGGAGAACACTTCCACATGAGGTTGTTGCTCATATTCTGAATTTAGTTATAACTGATGGCTTGAAAGAATTTTTTTTTGGCAATCTCTAACATTAGAAATGCTGTTAGATTTGTAAAGTCTTCACCTCAGAGCTGCCAAGTTTAAGGAATGTGTTCAATTAGCTGGAATATCGTGTAAAAAATTGTTATCTCTTGATGTTTCAACTCGTTGGAACTTAACCTACTTGATGCTTGAGGTTGACGGAAAAGTTTCAAGTAGTTTTTGGGAAGCTTGAGGTTGATGAGTCAAGTTATAAGGATTTCTTTGGGGAAGCTGGTCCCCCAACTAGTTCTGATTGGGATACAGCTAGAGCGTTTGCAACTTTTTTGAAGTTATTTTATTAGGCAATTAGAGTTTTCTGGGGTAATTTTCGATTCACAATATAAGTTGAAATATGTTGAGTGGTGCTTTCAAGATATGTATGCAACTAAATCAGAGGTGGCTACTGAATTGATCACATTACTTAAAGAAGATTTAACTAAAATGTACATTTGGTATAAAAAAGTCCATGAAAAAACAAGTAATTTACCACAACCAATTCCCATGGCTTTGACAATGCTTCCCATGATGAAACCTCTGTTGACCAACAAAATAAGCTTGAAGGATATTATTCTAGTAAGTGTATGAAGATGAGTGAAAAGTTTGATATTCTTGCTTGGTGGAAACATAATGAAACTCAATACCCAATCTTATCTCTTATAGCCAAAGATATTTTGGCCACACTGATATCTATAGTTGCTTCTGAAAGTGCTTTTAGCACTGGTGGGAGAGTCATTGAGACCTTTAAAAGCTCTTTTAAGCCAGAAATGGCTGAAGCATTAATCTGCACTCAAAATTGGTTAAAACGTTCACTCACTTATTTCAAAGACTTAAATCTTAGTGAAGATGTTGATCTTTCTAAAGAAATTATTAAAGGTAAAATTATTTATGTATCTTTTAACTATTTGAACTTCTTAATATATTTATATGTTCATAATATAGTCTAACGTTTATTATTTTGTTAATTATTTCAGAGTTTCAAGGAATGTTAGTAGGAAATGCAACTACTTCAAGTGGCTCATCATCACAACTACCTAATTGTGGTTGAATAAAATTATTGTATGTCATATTCATTTTTATTGTTACTAATTTGAAATGATTTTGTCAATCTTGTGTTAATACTAACTAATTATGTCAAACTTTTTAGGTCTCGACGTTTTTGAATTTTTTGAAGTCACACAAATATCTCAAATATTGACTTGGCTCTATGGCAATATCAATACGAGTTTTTTGGGAATGATATAAACTGTTGTTCTGCCTAGTAAGTTACTATTGTTATATCTTATTATTTTTTTATTTGTTCGTTTGATTTTATCAATTTAAGTCAGATTAGTGTAATTGTGTATGGACCAAAGTTAGTAACCAAAATTGTTAGTAACCACAACTACAACTGTTACTTTGTTAGCAATCTAAACTGCATGTTATAGATACTTGTTAGCATATATTAGCATTTCTGTTATAAGCAAGAACACAAGTTTAATTTGTTATTCTTATATAACTACTCTTTTATTTCCCAACAACTAGTGCATGATATTCCAAGATTGATTTTGCTGCAAGTCATAGAAGAACAAATGTTTCATCACATGTATCTTACATTTTATCTTAAGTCAATTGTGAACTATTAGAATTTTATTTTTAATAAAATTAAAGTACTGATCATGAATATTGATTTTTTAGGTTGCTGAGATTCTTGCAGATTGCTTGGTGTTAGATCTTTATTTAACACTAGCTAAGTTAGTAGCAGCAATTTATATTAATTTGAACAACATATATGAGTATGTCAACTTGATTTCTTAGTTTGACTTCATTGTTGATTCAAAATGGTTGTTCTAATAATGTTGATTGCATTATTTTCGATTCAAACTAGGTTGCTACTCATGAAACTAAGCTAAAGTGAATTTGACATTATCAAATCTCGAATTTTTTAATGTTGATTGCAAAGGTATTGAATTATTTTTCCTATGGAGTCCATCAGCAACATATTTTTACAATAATTATTGAATACTATTTTTTGCTCTAATTTTTTAGGTTGGCAATGGAAACAAAATGAAAACATATATTGATATTTGTATTGTCATAAAGTCAATTGAAACTATCAATATTTTTCAAAAAGTGTGTATTATATTAGACTTTATCTATAATTTGAATTTGAAAGTGTGTATTAATATTAGACTTTATCTATAACTTGAATTTGACTGAGTTATTGTTGAAAAACTAAGCTTGTAAGCTGTTGCATTTGAAAAACAAAGTCTGGGTGAAAACTTGTAGCTGTATTGAATGTTATGTGATTGAAGTTTATTTTTATTAATTGTGAATGTAGTTTAAATGAGACATAGTAACCTAATTTTAATGGAAAAAATAAATACAAATTTTGACTTTCAATGACTCAAAAGTGACCTTAGAATTGATAATAAACTACTATTTTTATGAGAAATCACAAAAAAAAAAAAACTGTTAGTTATTTTGATAAACATGATATTGGGTCAAAAAAATTTGAATGGTCCAAATAATGATTCAATCCGATTGTAACCACCTGTGTTACCCGCGACCCGTTATACCCGCAATACGAAAAATCGTTTCTTTTATTAGGCAAATTTGGGCTTGAGTTTTTCAACTACGGTTTGGACCGGTGGGTTTTTTGGGCCCAAATCCATCCTACCCAACCCGTTGTCCAGCCCTAGCAATTACCGCGCACTCCGTCCCTGGAAAAATATTATTGACAAATCATTGCCTAAGAGGAATGTCACAACTTTATTGTTTCTTGACGCAGTCAGAAATCGCAAAGAGTTAGCAAACGCTAATCCTAACAAAAAGAATAAGTTCTGGAATCCACCAGAGAAGAGAAAACTCTCAAAATTAATTATTTTATTAAAAGATACCTTTTGTTACAGCATAGAAAGTCTTTAAATAGATAATAGAAACCCTAGTACGAAAATTAGGTAAAACAGAAAAGCCCAAAATTAAAGGAAAAGCTAAAACGGCTGTAAAACAAAAAAGTCCGAAATTACGGGAAAAACTAAAACGGCTGTTTGGAGCATATTAGGTTTACTTATTTCGAAAGTGGATTTTCTAATAAATGAGGCTGATATCAATTTCATAATCTTGTATTTCAAGGACTTTTGTTTAAAGGCCTAATGCCACGCCAATTTGGTCAAGGGCGGAGTCACGAATACATATTGGAGGACACCAAGTCCAAATAGCACAATTTAGTAAAATAGCACCATTTTTTGTTGTTGTCAAAAAACAAAAATGTTCAGATAGCAGAATTTTGTAAAATAAAAAATATTAAACATCTAAATCACATATGTAAAATCTAACAACTAATATTTTTTTTATGTAAAAGAAATGCATAATTATTTTGAATACTAGTGGTATCGAGAAACAAGAGTGAGCATTCATGTATCAAATAACTATTCTATTTAAAATAAAATATAAACAAAAATTAATAATTAAAAAATTGATGTATTTCTTTAAAAATTAAGACTATATTAATTATTTTTTTGTTTGTATTCCATTCTAAAGTAATACGTTGCTAAATATACAATTTCATTGACTAAATCATATATGGAAGAGTAGATTTTTTTTCTTTCCGTTAGAGTATTTATAACTTGTAAAGAAAGGGATAAAATAATTATAAAAGAATAATAATTAATATATTGAAAATTTGAAAAAAAAACTATTTTTTTGGGATAAATTGATTTTTGAAAAATCTCATATATTAGTGTATATTATTTTTGTCTAATCATATATTAATGTATTGAAAAACTACTATTACCATCTTGTCCCTAAATATATATAATTTCTCACGCAACACAATATATATATATATATATATGTTTTATTTTAAATATGTTTTTAGTCTCTATAAAATTATACCCTTTCAAGTTTAGTTTTTAAACAAAATATATTCACTTTTAGTTCCTATTATAAATTTATAGGGACATTTTTGAGAGACTAATAGTATTATTTTTTTACAATTTTTTTTTTAAAATCAAAATTAAACGTGAATAAATTTTATTTTTGTATATTTGATAACATTGAAGTGAAAAAAAAAAGAAAGACTCTAAAACTAAACTCATGTCCTCTACCTGCCAGCTCATGTCCTCTACTCACCTTTGGGCCTTACTTAAGTTCTTTGGGCTTTCTACTTTTGCTATGGACTTTCTCTGCTATTGCAACTAGAGTTGTGAAAAAAGCCATTAGTGTCAAAGTCCTCTTTAATAAATTTTTTGTTAGACTCTAAATTTTAAGCCCCTTTTAATGAATTTTTTTTTTGCCTCAGTCCCCTATTTTTTAGTTTTTGTGGACTTGGGCTGGGGGGAGGGGGCTTATGACCCATTTCATTTTTTCACGATCAGAATTCAGAACATCATTTTAGCTTGAATAAATAAAATTAAAATTGAAAAAAAAAATTAAAAACGAATATAGAGATATGAAATGACATGTAAGAAATAGTTTAATAAAAAATCATTCATGACATAATTTAATTTTGTTTAGATTTTTCAATTATTGAAACATTGAAACATTCGTAAATTTGTTAATTTTATTCAGAACATAAAAAAAAAATCGACAATTTCTAAATCGAATAAAATTAAAAAAAAAATCGAAATTGAAAAATTATTGAATTTGTTAATTTTATTCAGAATATAAAAAAATCGACAATTTCAGAAAAAAAATCGAAATTTGAAAAATTATTAAATTTGTTAATTTTATTCAGAACATCAAAAAATAAATCGACAATTTCTAAATTGAATAAAATTCTGAAAAAAAATCGAAATTGAAAAATTATTGAATTTGTTTATTTTATTCAGAATATAAAAAAAAATCGACAATTTCTAAATCGAATAAAACTCGGAAAAAAAAATCAAAATTGAAAAATTATTGAATTTGTTAATTTTATTCAGAACATAAAAAAAAATCGAAAAAAAATTAAAAACGAATATAGAGATATGAAATGACATGTAAGAAATAGTTTAATAAAAAATCATTCATGACATAATTTAATTTTGTTTAGATTTTTCAATTATTGAAACATTGAAACATTCGTGAACTATGCCTGTATAGTGGGGGCTTGACAAATTGAAACATTTTTCTCTTTTAATGAGCCTTTTTATTGTAAGGTTTTTTGGCGTCCTCCAATATGTGAACTGGGGGCCTGTATAGCGGGGATTTGACAAATTGAGAGCTCTAATTGCAACATAATTAAGTAGTAATAAGCTCTTATTCAGGTAGTTAGAAAACCGTTAGTCGGTTATAGAAGTGCGTAGCTAACTAGCCAACAATAAATCTGTTAGTAATTTCTGAAACTCCACTTACACTATCTATCAATATAACATCAGAATATTCTCCTCTAACTTTCCTTCCAACAAATTAACCATTATTAACCCCCATGGACCCACCGGAAGAACAACCTCCAGGTCCAGCACCAACCCTTCCTCCGCCACAACTATCAACACTCCACTCTCCACCACCACAACTACAACCACTTCAACACTCTCCTCCGCAATCACCACCCTACTCTCCGCCATCAAAGCAAAACACACCAATAGATTCTCCGCCGCGGCAATCACCAACACCGCAAGACTCCCCACTGCCAAACACACCGCCGACACAAGAATCACTGCCAGACTCTCCTCCGCCGCAACAACCACCAGCAGGCTCTCCTCCACCGGAAATAACTCCTGCACCGTACTATCCACCATGGTCTCATGCACCGCAACAAGCATCATCATCAAGGGCATCTTCATCAATGCAAAGAGTTTCGGCACCGCCCAACCCTCAACCAGAGCCGCCACGACGAAGAGCACCTTATAACCTTCCTCTTAATCGACTTCAACCACCACCCGATCCTCCTCCTCCTCTTCCGCCTCTTCAGTGGCAACAACCACCACCATCGCCGGAACCTTCAACGCAAGGAGATGATGAAGAAGATTTACAAACAAATGATTGTTGTTGTTCCACCACATGTGGACTCATATCCGTAGCCTGCTTTGGTTTATTCATTGCATTACTAGTGCGTTCTTCTTCTTCTTCTCTCTTTAATTTTTTCATCAATCGCACCTAATAATTTCATATATCTGTCGATGTATATATGTCCAAGCTATATACTTTATTGGAATTCTATGGGTAATATTAGAAATAACTTTTATATAATACTCACACAAACAGTAAGAAACAATTATGCATTGTTGTTTCAGGTGTACGTTTTGATTCGTTATTTTCAACTAAAGCCTTAAATTTATGAGGCCATTTTCTTTGGGAAAGTTAGGTGTGTGTTTCCACTTTCCCTTCTTCTTTAACAGTTATTAATTTCAAAGTTTCTCTGTAATTTCTTACAGCCTTTGGTGACTTTGTAGGTTTCTTTAAATATTTTTGTTTTGGATGGGTGGGTTGCTTCAAAGTTGATAGACGAGTCATTATTGCAGCATTACCACTACGTGCATATGTAGGGAACAATTGTTTTCTAAACATTGTTTTAATTTTCTAGTTTATTAGAATAGAAGGACTCTGTTGAATGACAATAGTTGATCCTTTTGATATACCGTGGAGGATAGTTGTGTTATATTGTTCATAAATCACTCGGTGTTATATTTTACTTGTATTAAAGAAAAATTAAATTTAATATAGGTATATATTATTAAAATATCATTTATATATGAACGTGAATTTTATCTATAATATCCTTTTTTTTTTAAATTCAAAATTATACTTTGAAACTTATATACTTAAATGCTATATTTTTTTTAGTCTTTAAAAAGTTGCATTCCTAAAATGCGATTATATATTGATTTTGTGTTCTAGATCCTTCATAAAATTACATTCTATGTGATCATAGATCAGCTCACATTTTTGTTAAATTAAAATATAATAAAATAATACATTAAATAAATAAAAAAATTAAATTATATTAATAAAATCCAACAAAACACATTAAATGTTAAAAAAAATACATCAAAATAAAAACTATAAATGTTTAATAACGACATCTATCTAAATGCTCTTTGAACGACTTGAGATAATTTTGGTTCATCCTCATTTTGATCATGTTCCAAAACGTCATTCTTAATTATTGGTGGTGTATGCAACTCAAACTCAAATCCTTGATATCCATACATTTGTGCAAGTGAAAATATGATGCATTAGGTGATTCTAAGGCGATGGACAATCGAAATTTAGAGATTATTCAATTAACAAGCTTACATACAATCATAAGTTACTCAATTAATAAAAAAAAAGACTAAATTATATTTAATAAAATCTAATATAACATTAAATATAAAAAAAAATTGAGGTCAACATTAAATTATATTCTTAAAACATATTAAATGCTAACATTAGATTTTTTTACATTTAATGTGTTTTACATTTAATTAATGGTCCTAGGTTCAAAAAAACGAAAATAGTCTGTCATGGGGATGCGAAGGGGTGTAGATGGATATAAGTAAACCTGCGAACTCGATCACCAAATCCAATCTAACTCGCATTTTGACCCAACCCATTTAAGTTCGGGTCTAACTCAAACCATCCAATTGAAACTCAATTATGTTCAGTTCAGGTATCAGATTTAACTTTTTGAAACCCATGAACCTGCGAACCCAATCCATTAATGTGACATATATATTTTTATTTTCTTTTACTATTGATGTATAGTTAAAATTTAGTTGTTGGACTATGATCGAGACTTTGTTGTTAATTTATGTGTTTCGTTGTATTTGTGGATGTATTTTAAATATTAAATGATATGTTGCGATATAATTTTATTATTATTTTGATGTTCAAGTATTTGAATTTAATTATATATTTTTAAAATAAAATAAAATATTTTTTTATTACCCGTGAACTCAACTAACCCAACACGCTCATAGTCGGGTTGGTTTGATTCGAGTTTGATGGAAAAATCATGAGTTGATTTGAAACTCAACCCAAATAAAATTGATTGGTCCGAGTATTAGATTTAACAAAAAATGACCAAATTCAACCTATGTACACCCCTAAATGCGACCTCTTGAAGAAAAAAAAAAGACATTTTAGTGTATAAGTCAAAGTTACTCTGCTGATATAAAAAAGTGCTAATAATTAATTACAATTTTTTCCCCAATGCTTATATATAATTGAATAATAATAAATGTAGTAATATGTATTGGTATTTAAGTGTCTTTAAATGAGATGAGTCAACTCTCATTCCGGTTAAGTAGATTTCTAAGTTCAAGGAATTCAGCTTTAAAGAAAAATACAAGGTCTTTCTTTTCCTATTCTTTAATGTTGTCGGATATCAAAAAATATAAATTTGGATTGATTAATCAAAACATGTAAAATACATTTTTTAAATTCATCACTCCAAATAAAATTTAAGAGTTTTTACTAAATCTTAGAATGAGAAAAGAAGCTTTCCAAAATATATCAAGGTTTATACACCCTTAGTGGGTCTTTTGCTCCTGCCACATGTGGCGACGTGCACTAATCTATAAAACACATGAATTTGCTAAAATATATCATAACAACTCACTTTATCATTATAAATGAATTATCATCGTATAGTTGTATTGGTCATTTTAGCGACAACTTATAATTGATAAATGTTTTATTTTTTCTATAGATATATGTGCTTAAAGATTTCGGGTCTTTTAGTAGTCTTAACCATTGGTTAGATGTGTAAAAAATTAATTTAGTTGTTAGAATTATGATTTTAATTTATTTTAGCTTTTGAAATTTCTACATATATCATTAACGTGTATTTAATTCTCTTAATTACTAGTGATGATCTCAAAAGGAGGATGAAAAATGCTTGAAACAAAATAACTTCTACATCAAGTGCATAGAAAATGTCCGTTACACATGGAAGAGAAAAAATATTAGGAGCAACACAATGCATTCACATTAAAGATCCCAAATTTCGTTGACAGCACAAAATCTTCAATTAATGTGTCTTTTTTTAAAACAAAATCAAGTGGCTGTAAGAAGTATGTTTTTTTTTAGTAAAGAAGTATGTCTTTCGTTGATAGATTATTTCAAGAACCAAAAAAAAAAATTCTCATCTCCTTTTGTAACACCTCTTTCAAAGAGTCACGTTTTGCAATCCAAAATTTTATTTTTAAAGAAGTAAACTTTTAAAACTTGTTTGAACATACATAATTTAGGAATTTTTTATAAGCAAACATTTATTACATGAAGGCGACAAATTATTCACTATTGAGAGAGCCGAACAAATTATTTGTCTACTCCACAAAAGTGTACCAGAAGTTTCCACCCACATTGATTATCAAATGTCCTATATTTTTGTATGAATCACAATATCAAATGAATATATTAGACACTTATACAAAAGTCGATAAAAAGTAAATAATTCTTTTTTTGTGTGTATCACTAAACGCTATGTATGTAAGAGTCATTCGTACACATCTTCATTTTTAGAAAGTCATATATACTAAATATAGTGAAAATAAATTAGATTGATTGAAAAAGACCAACGGACTATGCCAATGTTAAAGTTTAGATCGATCGAATATTTTTAAAATAGATAAAATTGAGTTTTTTTATACAAACCTTAGCTAAACATGTAAAATTATATGCCACGTAAAAAACATTTTAAGTCTATTAAAATGATTTATTTAAATAAATATAAATAATATTTTTCTATTATTTATTATTATATTAAATTTGTACTTTAAATTATTAACTTATGAAGATTTTACTAACATTTTAAAAATGCATATTAGTCTACATTAAGTCTTTAAATAAATAATGTAATTAAAGCTTCAACAACAAGCAACCAAGTTATTATAATTCTTCAAGAATTGGCTTCTACACGATTCCCAAAAATCTGAATGGCATAAGATCAACATAGCACAATAGGTGACGCCGCCTCTATAAAATCATCTTTCAAGTTAATTCCATACAATTTACTTTAAAAAAAATTCACCTTCGGCACACCAATTCCAACCTTATGAGTAGGAATGACAATTGTTAGGATATGGGTAGGGTAATATAGTATCGTCTACGTATCTGTAGTTTAAAAAAATATTCGTGTCTATGCTCGTACCTTCGTGAGTATCAACTTTAATACCCGTACTCTTGTCATTTGGTACTTAAGTGCCCGTATCCATACTCATTACCGGCATTTTAACAAAAATATATCGATAAATACTTTGTGATTAAATTTAAAAAAATTCTCAAATATTTTAAATCCAAATCATAATAAATATTAAAACCAAAATATTGTCTAACTCAAAACTTCCAAAATATATCATGATCCAACATTAGTACGTTACTACAATAAATATCAAAACATAAAAAATAATGTTTTCCAAAAGAATATTTTATGAAGTTGCAAGTCCTTGGACGGTATTCTCCGAGATATGTAAAAAAATTGATATGTGTATTATATTAGTTATTTATAATTATAAACTCACAATTAATAATATAAAAAAACTCTTAAATATAAAATCACAATCATTTACCTATTCATCAGAATCAAATATGTGTATAAGGACGAAAATTTATTGTTCAAATTTTTTTAATTATTAAAATTGTACTTTTTTTTATTAAGGGTTCAATTTTTAAAATTAGAACAGGACTTCCAAAATCTATTAATATTTACTAACATATTTTCGTGATGATTTACTTATATGTTTATTTTTCATGAGAATCCGAAAATTATGAAATGAATGACCTAAATCCGTTGATTTGTTTGGAATAAAAATGAGAGGTAGAGAGACATGAGATAGTAGAGAGTGAGAGAAATAGCTGTTAGAGATTGGAAGGGGAGATAGAGGTGCATAAGATAGTAGAGAGACATATGCGTATTTAGAAAAATCATGTATTTAAAAAATATTTTTTCAAACAAACATGTTTTCTTGAAAATCATTTTTATGTTTTTTATGGTAATTTTTTAGTTTAAAAAAATTATTTTTATAAAATTGTATACAAACATGTTAAAAATTATTGTAAAAAAAAAATCATTTTTATAATAGTAAACAAACGGGAGTTAAAAAATCTCTAAATTATTTAAAACAAAAATCATTTTTATTTAAACTCAAACAAACTTACATACTAATAATAATAATAATAATAATAATAATAATAATAAAAATAATAATATATGTGTGGGGCGGAGTGGGGTGTATATTATAATAACCCATACCCGTTCAATTTTGCGGGTAATTACCCGTCCTTATACCCATACCCATTATACGGGTTTTTACTCTACCCATTATGAGTTTTTTTTTTGCAGGTATCTAATAGATCTGGGTCTAATTGCCATCTCTACTTCTGAGTAGAGTCTTTATTACGAGATTATCCCAAAAGCCCTCACCCAACAAAACCAAACCAAGTATTTCAATTTGGTTCAGTTCAGGTAAGAAAAAATTCCAAAATCCAAACTAAACCAAATTAACTATTTTGTTTTGTTTGAAATCTTTTCCTTCCTAAAACCGAACCAATTAACCGTTCTATTACACTCTATTTGCATAAACTATACTTTACAATTGATAAGTGTTATTCATTGTGTATTTACGAAAACAAAGTTATATATGGTATATTGTAGATAGAAGTGTCATTTTTTATAGTGAAATCTTATATTCTAATTTTTTATTAATACTCTATATATAAGCTAAATTACATTTTAAAAACATATATACCATATTCCTAAATTAAAGAATAAATCATAAACATATTCTTAACACAAATATAAATTATATATCTTAATAAATGATAAGCCGTAATAATAGGAATTGGCTAATCAATTTAATTAATGTAGAAGAGCAGAACATACATCCTCTATTTAATGCATGAAGGATACATAAAACTTGACAATCATTACACAAATTAACATCTCAAACAATTGACAATAGTATCTCAAACTTTATTTTCAAGAAATCAATTAGGACACTGACTAAACCAACAAAACAAAATCAAATCTTGAGTATCAAAAACTAAAACAATAAAATTTGAGTACCGCTGAAAGTTATATAACAGGAAGAATTTTATTTTGTTAACATAATCAAATATCAGAATCTTATGTTAACATAATCATATACCAGAATATTTTCCTCATACTTTCTTTCCAAGAAACAATTAAATATTTTCTAATCGAGATTTACAACCATCATTCATGGACCCGCAGCACCAAGAACCGACCCCTCCTCCACCACAACAACCACCAACAGCCTCTCGTCCGCCGCAGCAACAAGAATCATCGTCAGATTCTCTACTACGCTCATGGTTTCAAGAAATATTTCCTGGTCAGGAACTTCCATCATATCTTCAACCACATCTAGAAACAGTTCCACCGCGTAGGCGATACGAAATAATTCCGGAATCGGAACCTCTACCATGGCATAAGTCACCGGAACGGTTAATGTTGCAAAAGTTATTTCCTCATCTTGATTCTCTAGGAATGGAGCAGCGGCCTAGGATCATAATTCCTACCCCGCGACCACCACGGCCTCGGCCTCGCCCTCGCCTTCGAGCTCAGCATGAAATACTATCATTAATTCTTGAACCAGACTCTCCACCACAGCCGCGGCTGCAGCAGACAGTAATTCTTGAACAAGACTCACCACCACCACGGCCGCAGTCGAAGCAGGAAACTGTTCTTGCACCGGACTCACATCCACGGCCGCAGCCGCAACATGCAGTTATTCTTGAACAAGGCTCACTACCATGGCGGCCACGACCAGAGCAAGAATTAATTCTTGCACCGGACAACACACCAATGTGGCCGCCGATAAGAAGAATCTATCCGGAGATTCCTCCTCCTCCTCCTCCTAGTGAATCTCCATCATCATTGCCGATTCAAATTGAACAGGCACAGCGACCTTCTCACCCGCCATCCAAATGCAGTCCTCAGTGTTGGATCTTTACTTTCATGTTTGTTCTAATTATCACTGGTGTTGTGCTTTTTGCGCTAGTGAGTTCTACTTCTTTTGCTTTTTAATTATTAATGTCATATTTAAAAAAATCATAATCAATCGCCTAATAATTGGTATCAAAATCAAATTAGTAGTATTCAATTTATTTATTATGATGAGGAAATTATTTGAAACTGAATTATGTGGTTTCTTGATTTATCAGCGGAGTTAATTAATTAATTTCTTGATCACTATGACGAGAATGAATCTTTATTTACTTATGGTACCGACGCAACTATATGAAACGGTGATGATTGTTGTTTCAGGTGTACGTTTTCCGTCATCATTATTTACACATAAAGTCTTGATCAAAGGTATTGAGGTTGTTGCTCAACACTATCGATGGCCAAGGGGTGTGTATTTGTGTTTCCTTAAAAATTTCAACGTTCTGAAGAGGCTTGAGTGACCTTGTTTTTTTTGTTTTATATGTGCAGGTTCTTGGATGAATGGATATACTTGGAACTTTCTTGGAGACATATATCTGCTTTTATTTTTCTTTTTATAAGAAGGGCTAGCTGTGTTGATAATTGTATAACAACAAAGTTGAGCCTTTTGATAATGTGGAGGAATGTTTTTAATATCATCTAAGGTCTTGATTCTATTTTGTTATCAAATGAGCTGATCTATATGATAGTTATAACCAAAATTACTATTGATTCCACTAGACAAATAACCTCACCTCCTTGATATACTCTGCAGCAATAGATCAATATAGTTAAATCACTACGTCAAAAATAGTTTTTTAAAGCGTTTTTTTAAGTCCTTCATAACGCTTTTAAGCGCTGTAGTATCTAGTGATTTTAAAAGATACAACAACATTATTGAAAATAAAAAGCGCTGTAATAGGTATAAATATATAGCGCACTTCTCTTAGAGATTTACAACGTTTTTTTTCAAAAAAGTGCTGTAATAGGTCCACATATAGCGCTCTTCTTATACTAGTTTTACAGTGTTTTTTTTCAAAAAAACGTTGTAATATGTACATATATATAATGCGCTTGTATTATCAACTAGTTTTACAGCGCTTTTTCAAAAAAAGGACTGTAAAGGCTTAGAAAAACGCTGCAAAACGTTTAAATAAGCGCTGTAAAAGGATGATATTTCAATTTATGATATTTTTTTAAAAATTGCTGTCTTTAAGATGAGATTTCAATTTCTTTCCAAATTCAGATTCCTATCAACATCAAATTCAGCAACAAATATCAATTTCATATTTCATATTCACAATATCAAAATTCATATTCTTATCAAAATTCAAAATATCAATTTCATATTCACATCAACAAATATCAACAATATCAATTACATATATATTCACAACAACAAATTACAAGTTCATGACAGTAGCAACAAATATAACAATATTGACAGTAGCAACATATTCATAATATCAATTATCATGCTAGTCCAGTAACAATTTCTCCAGCAATTTCTTTATTTACCCTACTGTAACAAAAAATAAAATAAACTAATTAGAATAATGATCAGTTCACACCAAAATATACAATAATAAATTACAATTTCCAGCAATGTGAAACTCCCATATTAACAAATTATATAACTTTCAGTCCGAGCACAAACTGACACCAGTCTTCTTTTATTTCTATGAGATCACTTTCAGAGTATGTTGAATTGAAGTTGTCAAAATATAATGCGATATAATATTTAAACATAAATAAGTTAGAATCAAATATATATATATATATATATATATATATATATATATATATTGTTGAGGAAAAAACCTTTTTGATATATGTTTTAATGACAACAAACCTTTTAAATTAAATGATTAAGTTTTATGAATGGTGTCTACTAATGATTTCACTTAAGTTTGTTTAAGGAACATAAATGCATAAGTGAACAAAGCAAGAATCAAAGAAAACAGCAGCAGAAAACATTCTCCACATATTCTGGAAAACGGAGAATGTTCGCCAGTCCATGACAGCCTAAAAACCTAACTTTCTCCATCACTTAATCGAAGTTGTTGGCTCTGGAAGTTACATGGATATGATCACTACATAGCAGAGAACACATAGGATCAATTCAAATCAAGAGGACATTCGAATTGAGAAAGATAAAGACTCTCAAACAAGCCTGTCCAGACTGTTCTGGAAACAGTAATTATCAGACTCCAGAAGATACCTCATGAAGTAAATTACCAGAAGATACATTCTAGAAATTACCAGAGGATACATTATGGAATTTAACAGAGGATACATTCTGGAAATAACCAGAGGATAAATTCTGGAAATACCAGGGGATAAACCAGGAAGTCGAAAAACATCATCAGAAGGTAACTTTGGAGGCCCAGATCAAACGGAAACAATATCAGAAGAACATCTGAAATACACCAGAGGGAAGCCTGCCATAAGGACAATTGCTTCATACCATAAGAATTCAAATATCAGAAGCAATCAAGAAGTTATGCTGATCAGAACATAGCCTGGCAGTGAAATATCAAAACTGTCCAGACTTGATCCAGAATGGATCAGAGGATATGTTTGCTGGCCCAGATCAGAGGTAAAAAATATCAGATGAAAACCTGGACCATACCAGGATAAAGACTGCCATGAGGAGAGTTGTTCCAGCTCAGAAGTAATCAAATGTAATAAGTATTACAGAAGATAATCTGACCAGAACATAGCATGACAGTCAAATTTTACTTCATCTAGAAAACGATATCAGAGGATATCTCCAGAAAAGATCAGGAAGACATCCAGAATGATCAAAACTGAACCTCCAGATTGATTATCAATCTCCAGAAAGCTCAAATACTAGGACTCCAGATTGATTATCAATCTCCAGAATTTTCATTAACATTCTGCAGAAGTTCATCATCATTCTCCAAACTGTTTTGACATAATCAAAAACTCCAGTTCTGCTGTCAAGATTGATAAACAATCTTAACAATATACAATGCATCAAGACATCTTCCAGTATGTTCAGAAAGCAGTCCAGATTGATTATCAATCTCCAGGATATCCAAAAGCTAAAGCTCCAGATTGATCATCAATCTCCAGCAACTACAGTTTTCTACAACAACATTCTGTGATCATTTTCAATCTGTTTTAAATGATCCAAAGCTCCAGTTCAGACCAGCAATATTATCACTTATCAGAAGTGTTAAAGGATCAGTAAATCACTGTAACACCCCGAGTTTAAAACACAGCGCGAGTGTATTTTTTTTAAAACGAATACATAAATAAAAGAGTTTTCAGAATTGCGTTCCAAGGAAATTAAAATCAATTCAAATTAAATATCATTCGACTTCTTAATTAAAAATATTAAGGAATTTTAAAACAACAACATCACAATTGAATCGAATGAGATATTTATGGGAATTTGATCTGTATAATATACTAAAATAAAGATACATCAAAATATTTATCAGAGTGCGGAAGAGTTTTACAATAATTCCCAAAATGAATATTTACAACCATTGAGTTCAAAACCCTATACATAAGTCTACTCTGATCATACCCTAAGCTACAGTAGCATTACAATATTCACAAGTCTTTTCTTCACCCAGCTGCTCATCTCTTTGCATAGCCCACAAGTAAAGATCAAGGGAAACTAACGACGTTCCCTGTCGTTAGTATGACCATCAGGGGTACGATTCTGAATCTCATCTGAGGGCAACGCCCAATTTCCACAATAATTGTAAAGGGTCACCGACCGAAAATAACAATTACCACATAGCAGTTATATCAAGAATATCAAACATATTCATAGTACATGATGATAAATAAGGATGCTAAATTTTGAAATACATGTCATTTGTACTTTACAAAACAGCAACCGAGTAAGTATAAAAATCGTGATGTAAGCACAAACATCAATTCATCCGAAATTACAGATTTTCAAAAAAATACTTACTCACACAACAATTTTCCACCATCAACATAAAATCAAACATGACCCTCCGGTCAAACACTCCGATGCAATATGTATATGCTCATGTTCATAAATTCTTGGAATCACCAAGGTGCAGTCGCTCACAGACCAGCACAATTTAACGGCCCTCATGACCAGGGTGCAATCGCATACAGATCAGCACCAGTGCAGTCGCATACAGACCAGCACTCGTGCAGTCACTACAGACCAGCACGTTTGACATAAACCAAGGTACAATCACTACAGATCAGTACCTAGTGCAATAACTACAGATCAGCACTCGTGCAATCACTACAGATCAGCACGTGGCTGCACATTTCAGGATACAGACACTACAGTCCAGTACCAGTGCAGTCGTTTATCTGACCAACACTTATATACCAAGGTACAATCACAGATTAGTACCTAGTGCAATCACTACAGATCAGCACTCGTGCAATCACTACAGATCAGCACGTGGATGCGCATTACTCTGTGGCCCATCGCGGGTACCACCTGACTATGCCATGCATGAATATGCATTGTTTCACTTCATTGAAAACAGTATACAACCTTAGTAAAATTCATGCATTTTCCTCATTTTTCAAAACATCTCAACACATTCAAAGATTAACCATTCAAGCAAGCATTACACTTTGCATTACCTCAAAGTTCAACTCTTTATTAACAAAGGTTTTTCCCCAACTGTTAAGATTCAAAACTGTGATTAAAACTGAGGTTTCTGGCAAAAATACGAATCTGTATTCGAATACAGCTTCATTGTATTCGAATATAGGGGCTGTCACAGTACAAAAATTAGAATTTCTACAACTTCAGTAAATTCTAAAAAAACTTCATCCTCACCACTTCAAACTGTCACCAAATTTCCATTTTTAATCACCACAAACTTTCCTAAGGTACCCCAACACTTAAGGTTTATAAAACAATGTTAAAAACTTGAATTTCTGAAAAACACGAATCTGTATTCGACTACAGCTACCTTGTATTCGAATACAGAAGCTAAAACAGTCAAAAATCAGCATTATGTATTCGAATACGAGGCCTTCGTAGTCGAATACAGATGCAAAGTCAGTGGCAAAAGTTGCAAATCTGTATTCGGCTACAGAGGGTTGTAGTCGAATACAGTGGTTAAAACAGAAGCAAAAATTGCAAATCTGTATTCGGCTACAAAGGGTCGTAGTCGAATACAGATGCTAAGTCAGTAGCAAAATTGGAAAATCTGTATTCGACTACAGGGGCTCGTAGTCGAATACAAGTTCGAAAACTTAGGGAAAATGGAAGCTTTGCAGGTTGTATTCGAATACACTCAATGCCGTATTCGAATACACCTTCGAAATCAGTGAATTTTCCTGAAACTTCAACACATTTTCAAAACCTTTTCTTTTGAAAATCCAACCCAACACCAGAATCATAATTCCCCTCTTTTAAAACCTCAACTCAGAACATTTTTCATCAAATAACAACAACAGATTTTTCATAAAAATACTTCCACCATTTTAAATCCCTTTTCATTTGAAACAACCATCAACACCAGATTGTTTAACAAAACACAGCAAAACACATATTTCTTAAACCAGAATAACCTCACTAATTTTTAACAAAACAAAATCAGAACCAGAATCATCATTCAACACTCACAGAATGATTTTCAAAACATAATACAATGTTTTTCACAAACATAAACCAAATATCATTCATCACACATGCATTTACAGCCCTAAATGCAATATAGAAAGTTGGAAGGTGCCCTTACCTTAGTTACGTTCCCTTAGCTCGTACGCTTCTGCGACAAAAGCCGACGATACTCCCGTTCGCGTTCGCTGCTACGAAAATTAGTTCTTTAGCTCTGTAACTATCAGAGGAATGACTTTCGTACTCGAAACTTTCTGATTCGACACTCAGATTTTCCAGAACGATGACTTTTAAGTAAACTATTTTTCTTCACCAACACTCAAAAAATTAGAAGAAGAAGAAGAAGATAAAGCAAAACTGGCGCGTAGAGGAAAGAAGGAAAAGCTTCTTACTTAAATATCCACATAAAGCAACTAACACAGCAGAGGAGAGAGGAATTGTTTTCTTTTTCACAAATATCTACGCCACCTCACCAATTCTTATATCAAAATATCTTTTGATCCTCCAGCACTTAACCCGTTTCCGTCGAAATTAGCAGAGAATATCTTAATTAACGGTCCAATAATTTAATTACTCAAAATTAAATTAATTCATCCATTATCCAATAATTTTAATTCCACCTCCAAAACAATTAATTATATATATATATATATATATTTACACAAAATATACATATATTGAATATTACACCGATATTCCCAAAATACCGTTAAAATCAAATCTGAATTTAATTTTAAATTTAAGGGTCTTACAATCACTCAAGTAAATTTGATCCAAAACGCAACACACAGCCCAGTCTGATCAGAAAATAAAAATAGTCAAAGGTGTGATTATTTTTATTCAGAAATAGTGCTTTTGGTAAAGCCTGACAAAAGCACTCCAACGGCTCTAATTTTAAATGCTCTCACGCCTATAAAAGGAAGACAAAAGTTCAGGAAGAAATACAGCTTCAAGTACAAAGAAAAACATCACTCACATACATCTTCATACTTGAAAGCTTCTCAATCATAAACAAAAGATTCAGTTATGTTTTTTCTTCTTCATATCAGAATCATCTACTGAATTCTTTTGTCAAGAATCTAATCTCAAACACGAGTTGAGCATACTCAGATTCTGTCCAAAAATCAAAGACATTCAAGTGCCAAGATATATCATCAATCACTCACATACATAGTTGAAAATCTCTCATCACTTACAAGAATTGGTTTGATTAAATTTGTTTTACTCTGATACATTTATACTGAGTTCTTTGTAAAGAATCGAATCTCAAACAAGATTTGAGACATCTCAGATTCTATCAAAACAATCATTATTATTGTAAAATTCAAACTATAAGAGTTTAATATAGTTTGAGGTAGATTGTAAGAAATCCTATCAAGACAGATAGGTGATTTGAATAATCTGATACCAGGTGGAATTAGATTAAGTTCTGTAAACAAAGATCAAGGTTGATCTAAGCTAGGTGCTGTAAAACCAAGAAGGTTCTTGTTTTAAACACTTAGTAGAAAATCTCACCGTGGTGAGGACTGGACGTAGCCCGGGTTGGGTGAACCAGGATATATCTGTGTGTGATATCTCTTCCCTTATCTCTATTTACTTTCAGTCTGTTAATTATCAAGTTAAATAGATAAACTGAACTGTTGATTTCAACTAACCAAGAACGTTCTCTGTTTTCTGGTGAAAACCAAGAACGTTATCTGTTTTTTCTGTTTTCACAACCAAGAACATGTACTTGAAGTATGTAAATATAACTTTGAAAAGTTCACAAAATATTTCAGCAAGTTGTTCAAAGTTGGTCGTGGGATTGATTAGTTTATAACTGAAGCTATGAGGTATTTATACTCCATAGACAACACTTCAGATCAGTGGCAATTGTTCCCATAAGTTTTGATGAACTTATGCAATGATCCAGATGAGATATGAACTGAAAAATTGCATTAATTCACACTTGTATTCGAATACAGCTGGTGCGTATTCGAATACACTTCTGTAACGTTCAATTTTTATTCAAAATTTCAGCGTCATATTCGAATACGAAACCTTGTATTCGACTACGAATCAGTGAATTTTTCCACTACTTGATTTTGTATTCGGCTATGAGATGCTGTAGTCGAATACAAATGTTCAGTTTTTGCTACTGACTTCATCTGTATTCGGCTACATATATATGTAGTCGAATACAACTTTTATTTTAGCCAAAAACATGATTTTCAAATATAGTTTATGCATTTTTGACACTTTAAAAATTCTTTTGAAGCATATGCTAAAATGCATATAATTGTATTTGAAATGTATTTGGATTTTTATCAAGTACCTTAAAATCTTTGTTTCCTAATAGATGACTTGAATGTTGATTTCACTTTGAGCTTGCATCTTGATCTTTATTCATAGTCTTTTGTCTTCATAAAAAACATAGATCTTATACATTTTCAGTTAGTTTGACGCAGACACTATAAAATAAAATATGTACGCCAATAAATATTTATGCATTGATTGTAAATGAAAATTTAAAGGCATATAATTAAGTTCTATAACAAAAATTTCAAACCTTTATTGGAAGCCATGTGATGTTGTTTGCCTTATGCTTCGACGCTATAGCACCCATTTAAGCGCGGAAAATTTGCATAGCACTATCAAATAAATGTGATTATTATTCAATGACCAAACACATTATTTATATATGTAAGAAATAAATGAATATTACTTACGTGTCTAAGATATTCTTTATATCCGGGTGATTGTTATAATGACCGTGCAATGGGTCTAAATAATATATAATTTCAGAGGTGACATTGATGGCAAACAACACCCAATGTTGCCAACAACAACAAAAATTTGGCTGGCAAATTTGTTTACACAACTCATAAAGTATCATAAATTAAAAAAGATATAGATAAAGTATCTAATTATCCTGAATTATACGGTGCCAGAAACAACTTATCCTTCTCTTTATTTTCTAAAAGTATATCAATTACATACTTTTTTACATTAACTATATCGAGCTTAAACTTGAATAGCTTATGGGGAGATAAGAATGAAAATCTACTTGTCAATTTGCGCATGCACACCAGTTTTTCATACAAAAACCTTCAATGAAAATATAAAATTAGATTAATTATCAATAAATGTGGCAGTAATGCAATTAAAAAGTAATTTTTATCTTAAATAAAGTATTTATATTACCTTTTGTATATGCTGATGACAGTAGCACTCAACTCATTATGATTGAGAAGTTCATATATTTGGTCTTTACCAAGTAATTCTACGTACTCATCTCCGAAAATACCTTTATCCATGCTTATGATACGTGTATCATTACTCTCCATATTCATTTTTGTTGTTATGTCAAGACACGGCCCAAATTGAGAAAGGTGTAGATGACGTATTTTAGGAGCATCAACTGATTTTCCACGATCTAGTTTTTGAATTGTGGAAGATTGATTTTTACCACAGACCAGCATCTGCGGTGCGACGGGTTTATTTTTTGGTTGAATATGAAAAAAATGAGGTTGATGAGTTTGTTAGTTATTATAGTAAGCTAATCATTTTGTATACAATTGATGTACAGGTCAAACCTACTTTTCTGGTGAAGTGACAGACTCGTTGCAAGGAATCTTCTTATTATTCCTTTTAGCAAGAATCTAAATAAATGTGAAATTAAAAGTGGAAAAATTAGCAATTAAACATAATCAATCATAATCATACAACTAAACATACATAGCAATTAAAACATACATCCTCTATGCCAACAAGATTTTTTGGCCATGCCACGTAACTACCTATTCTTCTCCCAAAAACTTCATATCTCCGTCGTTGTGGAGGATAGGCAACAGTGCAAGTGATTCTAAAGCTATCATAGGTGACACTTTAACATGGCCGGTAGGGATGTGATTATTGTGTAATACTTCTCCCAAGGTATTGCACAATGTTCCTTTTCCAACCATGCGACGAGTAGGGGAAGGCAAGTATAACACGCAAGATGAAACACTATAAATCAATGGTTAATACATAAGTATGTGAAACAATTAGGTTGAATGAATTTCTTATTTCATTAAGTAATTAATTACCTTCGGGAGACTTTTATGACCACTGTTGCAACTTCCATTTTCACTATCTAATTGTATTTCATGTTGACCCTATGGAAGTTGCTTTTCCTTATCCTTTTTAACCAAATATGCAACTTTCTTCGTTAGGGTTTTCAGCGCTTCCAATACTTGCTCATTCGATTGATTTTTGCGCTTCTCATGTGAAAAATAACTTTTGAGAGTCACGCAAAATCCCTTACCCCTCACACGGCCATAATATTCAGGAACATTGAATACCTTGCCAAAGATGTCCCTGTACCTAACTTGTTTATTCTCATCTTGATTTTTAGAACATTCTTCTAAATTTTCCTAAAATACATGTAGTATTAAAAAGATAAGTTCAATATCATTTTTAAAAGTCAGTATTAAAAAATATTAAAGTGATAATATACTTACACATTGTTGGATAACTTGTTGAACATTTTCAGTATCCACTATTCCATCTTTATTCACGCGAGCCTCTTTCCACAAGATATGATGACCCAATGGTTGATCTGATTTCGTCTCTTGAAGCTATTCGTTAAAACATAAACAAAATATTAGCTAAAAACTATAGTTTATAATCTACCACAATGTATAATTAAAGTGATGTTTACTTATATTTTTGGAGCTTCAACATTCAAATTTCCGTCACGATATCTTAAGTAGCAATTTGACAAATGAAATCTAAATCCTCTGTGTATTTTTCCAGCAACTCTAAGCACATAAGTTTCTCGCACATCTTCAACGTTAAAAGATGACTGCAAATCAAATAAAGAAAGAGTTTGAATAAAAATATTTCAATGGAAAAAATTATAAGTAACAAAAAAGTGGAGTAAAACAGTTACTTGTATATCACTCCACAATATTTCTTTAGCATCCTTCAAAGCATTATCTCTCCAATCATCAATTGTTATTGGGATATTTTGACGAACAACAGCACCAATGTAACTTACCATCATTGAACTGTTCGGCTCAATCGGCTGATCACTTTGATTCCATCCCACCTAATAAACTCATAGAGTAAGTGCTTGCTTTCAAAAAAATAAAAAAAATAAATTCTAAAAAAAAGAATAGTATACCTCAAATTTAATTCCACTACTTCTTGTTTTGATGACTTTTTGCATAATAGTTGCCCTATGTTTAACTTCGTTTTCATAACTTTTAGTATTGACAACTTCAGTATTGACAACTTCATCATTTTGACTAGCTAAATCATTATTGGAATCCATTTATCTACACATTTCAATAGTATAAGTTCAACATGCAGTATAAGTTCAACATGCAGTTTAGTGACAACAACAAATTGAATGAATACAACATGCACTACAAGTTTAGTGACAATAAGATATTAATAACAATACCTGTAGTTTAGGGTTACGACTTCGCAGAAATACAAGTAGAAATGACTTGTGTAGCGAGAAGAGGGCACTAGGGTTCCACAAAGAGCGCTTTTTAAAAACTGAATAAAAAATGCCTTAAAATCGTTTATGGTTCGTAGGGATAGTAGTGAAAATGGAGAATAATGAAAACACATAGTACGTAATGAAGATGGACAGTAGGGTTCGCACTAGGGAGATAAGGGTCGGGTTCGTATGGAGAGTAATGAAGATGAAGAGTACGTAATGAAGAGGAAAATGAATAGGTTTCACACTGTCAAGTTCGTAGGGAGAATACGTAATGAAGAAGAAAATAAAGAGGTTTCTTATTATCAGTTTACATAATACTTTGAAAAACCCTTTTACAGCGCTTTAAAAGACCTAACCTATTACAGTGCTTCCAAAAAAAGTGCTTTAAAAGACTATTTAAAAAGTGCCTTAAATATTCTTTTAAAGCTCTCATAGACACACTATATAAAAGGCACTATATGATCATTTACAACACTTATGGGCGAAAGCGTTGTAAATGTTTTGTAATTGTAATTTATTTTTTAAAAGCCTTCTACAACGCTTATGGGCAAAAGCGCTATAAATGTTTTGTAAATGTAATTTATTTTTTAAAAGTCTTCTACATCGCTTATGGACAAAAGCACTGTAAATGTTTTGAAATTTAATTTTTAAAAACCTTTTACAACGCTTATGTTACAACCCTTATGGAAAAAGTGGTGTAAAATACGTATATATGGATTTTTTCTACAAATAATTAATTAAATACCTGTATATCAATGCTAAATTACATGATCAGTTCAAGTTCTGGCAGAAAATCAGTATAAGCAAAAAATAAAATACAGTTCAAGCTAAATGCTCAGTACTGGCAGGTCAAACAAATTGCTAAGTATAAATTACATGAAATTAGTTCTGGCTGTTCAAGTTACATGAAATTAGTATAAATTACATGATGAGTTCATATTACATGACTTATATAAAACACATAGACACCTTAAAATGCCCTTCTTCTTTTCCTAGTGGGATTCACATTTGTTTGTCCCTTAACGATACAAAACGATGGATTAATCCAAATTCCATCATCATGATCATCTCTAAGATATAAACCATCATCAGTTGAATCAATTTCACGTGGTTGTGATGTCGCAAAGAAAAGATCATTTCCAACATCTTCAACGTTATTGTTATCATCACTTATTTTAGTGGTCGATAGGACAACGAACCATTTATCATCAGCACAATCAGTGACATAAAACACTTGTTGAGCTTGACGACGCTAAAATAAAAGGCTCATGTTTGTATCGCACCCTATTAAAATCGACAAGCAAGAACCCTGGCTCATCAATCTGAACGCCATTATTACTATCGACCCACTTACAACCAAAGATGGGAACACAAAACATTGTGTAATCCAACTCCCATATGTGCTCTATAACCCCAAAATATGATAGGTTTGCATATATTGGGTTTTTGCCTTTTGCACTTGAGATATGCATCGTTTCAGCTACTAGAGTGACTCCGCTATTTTGTATAGTGGTTTGATCATTTTTTTTTGTGGTATAAAATGTAGACGTTAATTACATAACCGGTGTAAGAAAAGACATGTAAACTTGGGCCATTTGCTAGCCACCTCAATCTCTTTGAAATTGAAGCGGGGTCTATATCAAACTTTGAGTTAATGTGATTGTTTAGCCATGTTATAAAACTTCGAATGTGCTCTCGTGTTATCCAATTTTTATTCCTATTCATGTTCAAACTAGATAACTGATCCATGTGTATTGTAACATACTGTTGAACCTCATCATCATTGTGCAGAACATACAATTGTGCCTGCTCCCATTCTGTCCTTGATATAGTCATCACTTTTTTTCCAATTATCCCTTTTCCTATTATTCTTCCCGAATGACGAGACATAGAAAGCCCTATGGATTCAACATTGGATATATATTCAGTACAAAATTCAGCAATTTCTTCGACAATGTACCGTTCAACTGTACAACCTTCTGGTCGACTTCTACTTTTTACGTACCTTTTTAATATTTTCATATATCTTTCTATTAGATACAACCATCTCATATAAGTTGGCCCACAAAGTTGTGTCTCCTTAACAAGATGAACAGTAAGGTGAACCATTATATCAAAAAACGAGGGTGGGAAATACATTTCAAGCTCACACAAAGTAACAACAATTTCCCTCTGCAATGTCAGTAATTTCTGAGGATCGATCACTATACTACAAATTTCCAAGAAGAAGAAACATAATTTAGTTATGGCTCGTTGAACTTTTTCAGGTAAAATGGAACGTATACCTATTAGTAGCAAATGCTCCATTAGAACATGAAAATCATGAGTCTTCAAACCATTTAACTTGAGGTCATTCATACATACTAAATTTTTAATGTTTGAACTGTCATCTTCTGGATCTTTAACTTTGTGTAGAAATTTACGTAAAACAATTTGTTCTTTTCTAGATAAAGTAAGAGCGGCTGGAGGTAGATATGTGCGATTTCCTTTCTTTACAGGACCCAATTCATTTCTTATTCCCATATCGACTAAATCCAATCTTGCATTGCTACCATCCTTAGACTTTCCTGGAACACTGAGTAACGTACTAATAACACTATCAAATACATTTTTTTCAACATGCATCACATCGAGAAAATGTCTTATATACTATGACTTCCAATATGGCAATTCAAAGATAATGGACTTTTTCTTCCACTCAGTTTTGACAAGGTCTCCCACAAAAGGTTTGCCAAATTTATTGGTCAAACCTTGTACTTTTTCCAATATTTGATATCCTGTCGGTGCTAAAGGAGCAGTACCTTCCTCTGATTTTCCATTGAATGCATTTCTCCACCCACGATAATGATGACTAAAAGGTAAAAATCTACGATGTCCAAGAAAGATGTTCTTCTTTCAATGTTTCAACCACATCCAATCTGTACTCTCTTCACATATAGGACATGCACACTGACCTTTAATGTTATATCTTGATAAATTACCATATTATGGAAAATCATTAGTTGTGCCGAACAACATAGCCTACAAATTGAAGAATTCTTTCTTATACCCATCATAAACTTCCACACCTGTCTCCCACATATTTTTTAAATCTTCAATTAAAGGAGTCAAGTATACGTCGATATCATTCCCCGGTTGTTTGGGTCCAGAAATTAACATAGACAACATTATATACTTATGCTTCATACATAACCATGGAGGTAAGTTATAAATCAACAAAATCACATGCCATATGCTGTGTGATATGCTTTGAAGACCATGTGGATTCATTCAATCAGTAGAAAGTGCAAGTCATAGATTTCTTGATTCTCTTCCGAAATCAGGATACTCGTGATCAACTTTTTGCCCATTTTGGAGAATCTGGGTGTCGAAACTTTCCATCTCTAATTCTTTCATCTGCGTGTCTTGTCAAGTGTTTTGAATCTTCTTCACTGCGATAGATGTGCCTTAAACTTGATATTATAGGAAAATACCAACCGACTTTTGCTGGAGTACATTCTTTCTTCTTATATCGAGAGACATTGAATTTTAGACACGCCTTTAGTAATTCATATTCGTTCACAGATGAATCCTTTCGTAACTTATGCCAATAGAGCACAAAATTCGTTTTGCCTCGTAGGTTCGACTGGGAAGTTCATTATCATCTGGAAACATATCTTTTTGGAGTGTTAATAATTATGTGAAGCTTTTATCAGACAATCCATTAATTGCTTTTAAGTTGTACAACTTTAATATCGCCGAAAGTCTTGTGAATTTAGAACAACCGTTATATGATGGTTTCTCTACATCACTCAACAAACTCTCAAACATTTTCGGACAATCCCGAAGATCTTCAATTGCTTTTGCAATCTCCTCAACTCGGTCCCGCTCATATATATCTGTGTCGAAATCATTTGAAGCATATGTCGCACCATTCTAAAAATTAGTGTTCCCTTTATTTTTCTCACCATGTCTTATCCAACATGTATAGATTTGATCAGTTCCATACGATACTAAATGTCCTTCCAATTCATCTGCTCTAACGCGTTTTCCAAAACAACATTTTAAACAAGGACAAATGATTCAATTTGGGTCTTTTGAATTATTCAGTGTAAAATCAACAAACTCCTTCACTCCATTTTCATACTCTTTTGACAATCGATTGACAGACATCCATTTTCGGTCCATTTATATGACCTATATGAATGCAATGTTACACAAATTTATCAATGTAGAACATTATACCAATCTATAGTATATATGCATACAAGTCTAATTTCAAAACAGAACAAAACAGATTGAACAGATTTTATATGAGTTATCATGTAACAATTTATCTGATTTATCAGGTAACAATTTATATGATTTATCAAGGTTATGCCAACTACTCTCATGTAACAATTTATTAGTTTTAAAGACAACAACAAATTAATAAATACAGTACCTGAGACAACAATCACTCAATAGAAATGGGCGCACAGTAGATGAAGGTTCAGCGAGAAGAGGGCTCACAGTAGCGGAGATGAGGGTTTGTAGGGTTCGTAGGGAGATAACGTTTTATATATATTTTTATTTATTTATTTATCAATAATATATAATAGGTAGAATTTGTGGTACACACATTAAAAATAAAATTATGTAAAAGGGTTATGTACAGTTATATATATATATATACCATTTTATAGCGCTTATAAAAAAAGCGCTCTAAATGACCATGTAATTATGTGAAAGCTGTATATTTTACAGTACTTATATATAAAGTGTTGTAAACATAGTTTGAGAGCGCTATATTTTATAGCACTTGTATAAATTGCACTTTAAAAAGCGCTATAAACATAGCGTGAGAGTGATATATTTTACAGCGCTTATATGCGAAGCGCTCTAAAAGCGCTGTAAACATTATGTAAAAGCGCTATGTGAATCTACAACAATGCTTTTTGCAAAAGCGCTATAAATCCTAAACCCTTTATGACCCTACAACAGCGCTTGTCAGTAAAGTGCTGTTGTATCCTCCGTTAATTTTAAAATATTATATAACAACTCTTCTAGTTATGAAGCACTTTAAAATGCGCACTGTAAAAGACAATTTTTGACATAGTGAATCCATGAAAATACTTGCTAGAACTTTTAGCTTATTGTTTACTTGCACTCAATGAAATTAGTAACTAGATAATAGAATGATGAAAAAGACTCATTTTATTTAATAACTTGCAAGCCTATTGATACATGAATTAATCTTAATCAATTAGCACATATGTTAACTGAGTTCTAACCAACTAACTAACTGATTGGTTAGTTAGTTATAACATCCGATTGTTACCTTACTTGAATTACAAGTCACCTAATACTTCCCCTTAATTCAAGTATCTAAGGGATACTACACTTAGTATTTGCCTTAATTCCTCAAATCTGTTTATCCTTAATGCGTTAGTCATAACATTTTGAACTTCAATTTGGTAATATATGAGCTTGAGCTTATTTCTTCCAACTTGATCTATTAAGAAGTGGAACTTTGTCTCTATATGCTTGCTTCTTCCATGAGACACATGATTTTTCGTTAGATTGATGACTTAGATGTTGTCAATCATTAATGGAACTGGTATGCATATCTCAATCTTCAACTCATTAATCAATGATTCGAGTCACAAGGCTTGGCATGCTGCATAATTAACCGCAATGTATTCTGCCTCATAGGATGACATGGCTATGACCGGTATTTTCGTTGAGCTCCATGCAATTGAAGATTTCATGAATTTGAAGACATAACTTGATGAGCTTCTTCTATCGCTTTTGTCCCCACACCCATCAGAATCTGAATATTGAATCAAATCTTCATTCCCTACTTCATGTTTCTGGCAAACAAAATTCCATGTTCTAGTGTCTCTTGAACATATCTCATGATTCTCTTGGCTACAATCAAGCGAATATGCTTGGGATTTCGCATAAATATGCTAGTAACACCTACATTATAACATAGGTCAGGTCTGGTGTTGCATAAGTATCTTAGAGATCCAACAATCTGCTTAAAAAAGGTGGTGTCAACTAGTTTTTCTTCAGCTTCTTTTTCTAACTTGGCATTTACCAATTGGAGTGACAGCATAATTGCAACCATCCATGTTGTATCTTTTCAAGATTTCACCAACATATTTCTCAAATTTTTTTCCTTGTTACTGCCAGTCACCAGCAGATCATCTACATATAGGTAAAGCATGAGCATTGATGGCCTTCCATTTTGAGTGTTTTGCTTCACATAAACCTCATATTCTACCGTGCATTTGATGAAGCCAATGATGATAAGGAATAAGTCAATCCTCTTATTCCAAGCTCTTGGAGCTTACTTCAAGCCATAGAGAGCTTTTCTTAATCTGAGCACCTTATATTCCCTTCCCTTGATCACAAATCCTAGTGGTTGAGAGACATACACTTGTTCCTCAAGTAGACCATTTAAAAATAAAGACTTGACATCAAGCTGACACATCACCTAACCTTTTGCACTAGCTACAGTTTTGCCTGAAACTCACTTAAGTGTGCCAGTAGATGCCTTGATCTCTAAGCTCTGCTTGATTGTGTTCTCTCCTCAACTACTTCTTCATTGTTTTGACAATCATCCAATAGTGAAACATGAAATTGTACCTGCTGACTGGTGCTGCTGGCCTTTTGCTTCCAGTCCCAGAATTCTTGCTCAGCAATCTTCACATCTCTACTTACTACAATTTTTCCTTTAATAGGATCATATAGTTTATATGCACCAGTTGGATGATACCTAACTAAAATCATGGCTTTACTCTTATCTTATTACTTTTTTCTCTTTTGGTTTGGAACATGCCTGAAACATAAAGCTCCAAAAGTTCTCAAATGTCATATAGCTGGTCTTTTGCCACTCCAAACCTCCTCTGGCACCTTCTCATGCAATCTATTTGTTGGTAATTTATTTAGTATATAGACAGTAGTTGTGGCAACTCCTTTCCTTTCAACATACTCCTAGTTATGTCTAGGATGGTTCTATTTCTCCTTTCTGCCAATCCATTATGTTGAGGTGTATAGGGGTAGTCACTTTATGTTCAATCCAATTTTTCACATAGAATTCCTCAAACTCATGTGAGGTATGTTCCATTAACAGATCTTCCACACTATTTTTTAACTTTCACTTGAAAATTCTTAAAAATTGCAAGTGCTTCATCTTTTGTTTTTATCAAGTTTATCCACAACCATTCTTTGTGATTGGTCATATGATTGGAGCAACCAGTATCAAGAAACCAGAATTGAGATTGATAAGGTTCTTCATTTGTTGTAGATATCAAAAGATCTGTGTATGAATCTGAGTCATCTTCTTGTGCAACACAAGCCTTATATTCAATTTTCTTCTTTTGTGTGCCCTTTCTAGACCATCATTCATCAACAAAATGTGGTGATTTTGTTCAAAAGAATCATAACATTTACACCTAAAAGCCTTATATTCAAAAGAATCATAACATTTACACCTCATTCTTTTGATGTGGATTCAAATTTTTCATCATATTTCTTGAACTTATCTTTATTGTTCTTGTTCCACTTCTTTTTTTGATCACCTTTCTTGTTGATTTGAGTTGCCAATGCTTGATCTCCAAACTTCCATCCACTTCTTTCACTCATTCTCAATTATCTTGTTTCTAGTGTTCCTTGCAATTCTTCAAGACTCGTAGTTGAAGTATCTTATGATTCTTCAATGGCACAAACAATCATCGGGGATGCAAGGACCTTAGGATCTTCTCACACATCTTCTGTTATGACAAATTCTCACCAAAGTAAAAATTTTATTATGATGCTTGACAAGAGTGCAATTTTGTTCCTACGTATCTCCCGTTGCGATGGAGAAATCAAAGCTACGTAGTTCTTGGGTAGAAAATGCGGATGTGTTGATTGCTTTTAAAGAAAATGTGTTTGGTTACAATAAAGTGATTAGGGATAAAAAGAAACTGTTGATATAACAAAAGAAAAGAAAACCTTGAGTATGATAAATTGAATTTGATGAGAATGTTTGGTTATATATTTGGATTTGATTAAGAAAAAGTTTAATATCACCAAGTATTCACAACTCAACCGTCCTAAACTATCAATGACAAGATGTCGCATCTAAGTCGGTCTTATTTTATTTAAAGGATAATAATTGTTTAGAGCTTAAGATCATCAAGTTGTCACAACTCAAACGTCTTAAAACTAAGCTTGACAAAATGTAAAATTTCAACCAATCTGTTTAGCCACATTGATTTTTAATAACATAGATATTGATTTTATTAAAGATGATAATGATAAACCTAAAAATCAATTTCGAATGTCTATAATTTCATTAGTGCTTGATGTTGGTTATACTTAGCCCGTAATAATAAAAAAATAAAATGACAATTATTATAACATAGTAGAATAAAAGTGAAAGAGTTGAATAAAACTTTTAACAAAACTAAAATGCTTATTTATGGTAAAACAAAATTCAAATTAAAGGTATAATACTAAACAAAACTATAAAATTGTTACAGAGACGAGTTTAAAAATAGTTACCACACAAGTTGAATATTTGTTATACTCCTTGATTTGCTCTGATTGTATTTTGCTTTTCAGAAGTTCAAAATCTAGCATTCACTCAAAATAGAAACGAGGAACGTTCTAGTGGTAAAACAGGAACATTCTTGTTATATTACAACACATGTCTATTAAAATAATAGACTAGACAACCTATTTTCCAACAGCTATATAAAAAAGGAACCTCAAGACAAAGGAAATAGCAAGAGTTCAAAATGCAAGCAATCATTCACTTAAACTATCATTCTTGAGAAATCTAAGCTCTTCAATTAAGCAAAGGCTCCAGTTCTTCTTCACTAGATTTAAGGATCACTTTTCTGAAACTATTTGCTGAAGATCAAACTTAAACAACTGTTGAGTATAGTTTGATCCATCAATCCTTTTTAGAATAGATTTATTTGAAACTCAAGACTATAGAGTTAAAGATAGTTTGAGGGTATTGTAGAAATCCTTTTGTGTTTAAAAGGGAACCTGTAACATCCTTTCTGGACTGAAATGTAATCATTGAAAATCCTTTCAAGGTTGAAAGGTGAAATATTGTAACTGATCAAGATTGACATCGAAGGTTGGTGTGAAAAGTAAGAACATTCTTGTTTGAACACTTTAGTGAAAAAGCTCACAAATTGTCAAGATTGAACGTAACCTATTTTGGGTGAAGCATGATATATGCTGCGTGAATTCTCTTTCCCTTATCTCTATTTAATTCTCACTCACGTAGCACTAATCACATCGTGAAATGTTTATTATTTATATCACTAATGAAGAACGTTCTACTTTTGTTGTCTATCACTAACGAAGAACATTCTGAAATATGAATTCTCCATCTATCTCAATCTTTTCCATCAAAGTATGGCATATGTGCTGGAAAATTTCCACTGTTTCCATTTTAATTCATCCTCAGTTCACTCGTGTTTGTTCCTCACATGTCACTCGTGTTTTCCCTGATTTGGATCGAACCAATTGCTCTAGATACCAATTTGTTAACTTATTGCAATTACTTGCACTCAAATTAATTAGAAACTAGACACTAGAATGATGAAAATGCTTATTTTATTTCATAACTTGCAAGCCTATTTATACATAAATCAATTTTAATCAATTAGCACACACGCTAACTGAATTATAAACAACTAACTAAATGATTGGTTAGTTAGTTAGTTAAACACCCAATTGTTACATTATTTGAATTACAAGTCACCTAATAGAAACCATATCAGCACCTGTAGCGAATGGACGCGCTAACAGAGATCACACACCAATTCGCTCAACACATAGAAAGCTTGCTAGAGTCGATGACACACCACTCTTCAGCAGAACCAATTCACGCTAACCACATCAGTAGTTCGGTAGTAAGCAGCACCACTACATTCCGAACACCACAAATTGCAAAGATGATTTTAGCGAGAAATTGCCTTTGTTGGTAAGTTTCATGCTTTTAAGTATCTGGAATAGAGTCATATAATCATTGAAAATCCTTTCATGGTTTAAAGGTGAAATACTGTAACTGATCAAGATTGATCTCAAAGGTTGGTATGAAAAGCAAGAACATTTTTGTTTGAACACTTTAGTGAAAAAGCTCACAAATTGTTAGGATTGGACGTAACCCACTTTGGGTGAACCAGGATATATTGTTGTGTGAATTCTCTTTCCCTTATCTCTATTTAATTCTAACTCACTTAGCACTAATCACATCGTGAAGTGTTAATTTTTTATATCACTAACAAATAACATTTTGCTTTTGTTGTCTATCAAACCAAGATCAATCTTGAGTTAACTGAACTTAATATAAAAATGGATTTTAAAAATATTCCCAATTCAAACCCCCTTCCTTGTGATTAACACTGTCACTTGAATTGGTATCAGAGTCTAGTCTATAAGAATTAACATTCAAAAAGTGTTAGAGGAAAAGATCCAGGAAACAATTTCGAAAGCTAAGTACATCGTTGAAGGAGGATACTCGAAAAGACCACCTTACTTTGGTGGTACAGACTACTATTTTTGGAAAAGTAAAATGTAGCTGTTCCTAAAATCATAAGACATAGGAATGTGGCACATCATAACAGATGGAAACTTCATACCAAGAGTTTATCAAAATGATTCAACATATGTTGGAAAGAAAGAAATAGATTGGACAACTAAAGACAAAGCTAAGGTACTTCTAAACTCTGAAACTCAATTATTTTTGTCTTATGCCTTAAGCAGGGAAGAAAGTGAAATAGTAGATGATTGTGATACAGCAAAAAAGGTATGGGATACATTACAAACCTATCATGAAGGACCAAGTCATGTCAAAGAAACAAGAGTTGATATTAGCATACGAAAGTTTGAACTATTTGAAATGAATGAAGGAGAAACCATTGATGAAATGTATTCAAGATTTACAACCATAGTAAATGAAATGCGTTATCTTCGCAAGGCATACTCAGTATCATGAGATGTCTTCCAATCATATGGAGACCAATTGTAACAGCCATATGTAAAGCCAATAATCTTGAGGTACTAGGATTAGAAGAACTCATTGGAACCTTACAAGCACATGAATTGCTACTGCAGGAGGACAAACCAACAAAGAAAGGCAAAATAATAGCTTTAAAAGCATCTCAAAATCCTCAAGAAAACACATCTTTGCAATCAGATGAAAAAGAAGACTCAGAAGAAATTGGTTAAGAAGATCCTAATGAAGAAATTGTTCTTCTTACAAGAAAAATCCAAAGGATGATGAGAAGAAGGGATTAAATCAAGAGAGGCATTCTAAATAAAAAGGAAAACTTTAAAACAGAAGTAGGCATCAAACAAAAGAACACCAAAAAGGTTCCCATTAAAGAAAAAATTCATGATGGTTACTTGGGATGATTATGATGAATCAATAACAGAAGAAAGTGAAGAACCCAACATATGTTTAATGGCAAACTTAGAAGACAATGAGGTAACAAGTTCTGAACTATGTCCTTTGTGTGAACTAATGGAAAAAGAATTTGATAATCTATTAAATGATGCAAATTTTCTTGCCCAAAAATGCAGTTCTTTGAAGTAACACGTTTACAAAGAAAAAAAAAGAAAAAAAGAAAACTGAAGCTATGAATGATGAACTAAAAAAAATTCATTCAAAGCATGCGAAAATGTCAACTTTAGAAAATTGAAATATCTGAAAGTCAAGAACGTTCTACGACTCAAAAGGAAAACTTTCTTCTTAAAACTGAAATTGAATATCTAAAAAATGATATGTCAAATTCCATTAAATCTACTGAAATCTTCCAAAGAATCATGGGATCTCAAGTAGGAATATTTGATAAAGTTGGACTCGCTTTTGACAAATCTCAAAAACTGCATGAAAATTTTTTCGTCCCTAAAAGAAAGGAAGACAAGTGCAAAAGTAAATGTTCATATTGCAGTAAAATTGGATATCTGGAGTATGCATGTTATTTCAAAAAACAGGGTGAAAAATTTAAAACTAAAAGGTCTTTTAAAAAGGAAGATCATTATGGAATCACATGAAAACCTTCTGCAAATGTTTTTGAAAAGGAAAAACGCTTTGGAATAAGATTAAAACCTTCTCCAAAAGTTTTCCAGAATGAAGAACGTTTTGGAATCAGATCAGAACCTTCTCCAAAAGTCTTCGAAAAGGAAGAACGTTTTGGGATCAGATTTGAACCTTCTCCTAGAACAACAAGAAAATGCTCTTATTGTTAAAAAATAGGTCATAATGAATCAAACTGTTATTTTAAAAAAAAAAAAAACCAGTATCAAGGAAAAAACTAACTCTCAAGGACCTAAGACCAAATGGGTACCTAAAAGTCTTGTAACATCTAATGTAGGTTGATTCTCAAAATGTCAAGAAAAAGCCATGATATTTGGACAATCTTTGTTCGAGACACATGACAAGAGATAAACAATGTTTTATGTCCTTTGTCAAAAAATATGGAGGATCTGTAACCTTTGGGAACAATGACCAAGCAATGATTAAAGGTAAATGTACTATCGGTAAGGAAAACACTACTAAAATTACTGATGTTCAATATGTTGAAGGTCTGAAACATAATCTTTTGAACATAAGTCAACTATGTCACAATAGTTTTGAGGTTATATTTAAACCTAACATATGTGAAGTCAGGCAAACAACTTCTTGTGAAATTCTTTTCTCTGGAACCAGAAAGAAAAATCTTTATGTTTTATATCTTTAAGAATTACCAAATGAATCATGCTTTATGTCCATCAACAAAGACAAGTGGATATGGCATAAATGAACTAGACATATTACTTTGAAAACAATCTCAAATTTATCCAAACTAGATCTTGTTAGAGGTGTGCCGAAAATATATTTTGATAAGGATAAATTATGTGAAGCTTGTGCAAAAGGAAAACAAGTCAAAAACAGTTTTCATTCAAAAGATTTCATTTCAACACAAAAAATCCTTGAACTCCTTCACATTGATCTTTTTGGCCAAATCAAAAAAAAAAGCTTAGGAGGAATGAAATATGGCTTTGTTATTGTTGATGAATTTTCTCGATACACACGGGTACTCTTTTTAAAACAAAAAGATGATGCATTTGATGCTTTCAAAATCTTCTGCAAAAAGGTACAAAATGAAAAAGACTCCAACATAATTTTTGTAAGAAGTGATCATGGAGGAGAATTCATAAACACTTCCTTTAAAAACTTTTTATGAGGAACTTGGCCTTTCTCACAATCTGTCCTGTGCAACAACTCCTCAACAAAATGGATTTGTTGAACGAAATAATATAATTTTACAAGAAACGGCAAGAAAAATGTTGGAAGAATCAAATGTTGAAAAATACTTTTGGGCTGAAGCTATCAACACTTCATGCTATATCTTGAATCGTGTATCAATAAGGAAAATCATCAACAAAACACCATATGAAATGTGAAAATATAGAAAGCCAAATATTTCATACTTTCACATTTTTAGGTGCTAATGTTATATTTTAAATAACAAAGATAACTTAGAAAAGTTTGATGCAAAATCACACAAAGCTATTTTCTTAGGATACTCAACCGATTCCAAAGGATATCGCATGTTTAATTTAAGAACTAAAACTATTGAGATAAGTATACATGTATTGTTTGATGAAATCAATGATCTTGATGTACATAAGATAGACGATGAAGAACAATCTGGGCAGCAACAACAGATTGTTCCTCCATTTCAAACTGCTCCTTGAAGTTCAAAAATCATAGGAGAACATCCACAAAACCAAATCATAGGTAATACATGTGATGAAATCAGAACAAGAATGTCTTTTAAGAATGATATCAACAACAACATGACAATGATATCTCAAATAGAGCCAAAATCAATAAAAGAAGCCATAATTGATGAATATTGGGTAGAAGCAATGCAAGATAAACTTCTTCAATTTGAGAAAAACCAAGTCTGGACTCTTGTCCCAAATCCACAAGATCAAACAGTCATTGGGACAAAATGGGTATTTAGAAACAAATTGGATAAAGAAGGTAAAGTTATAAGAAATAAAGCAAGGCTAGTGGCTCAAGGATATAACCAACAAGAAGGTATAGATTATGATGAGACTGTTGCTCCAGTTGCAAGGTTATAAGCTATCAAAATTATAATTGCATATGCATCTCAACAATTTATCAAACTCTTTCAAATGGATGTCAAAAGTGCATTTTTAAATGGTTTTTTAAATGAACAAGTGTATGTTCATCAACCTCCAGATTTTGATAATCAATTGAAACCAAATCATGTTTTCAAACTTACCAATGCTCTATATGGACTAAAACAAGCTCCTAGAGCCTAGTACGAAAGATTAAGCTTCTTCTTAATCAAAAATGGATTCTCCAAATGAAAAAATGACACTACGCTTTTTAAGAAAATTGATAAAAATGATTTACTCATTGTTCAAGTGTATGTTGATGACATCATCTTTGGATCAACAAATGAAAAAATGTGAGGATTTTTCAAATCTCATGCAAAGTGAATTCGAGATGAGCATGATGGGAGAGTTAAGATATTTTCTTGTCTTACAAATTAAACAACATAAAGTTGGTATTTTCATATGTCAAGAAAAATACATAAAAGATCTTTTAACAAAATATAAAATGAATGAAGCCAAAATCAAGACAACTCCCATGCATCCATCCTCCACTTTGGACAAAGACGAACAAGGAAAATCCATTTCTGAAAATGAATACAGAGGAATGATATACTTTATTTAACTACAAGTAGGCCTGATATCGTGTATATAGTTGGATTGTATGCAAAATTCCAATCTTCACCTAAAGAATTTCATTTATCCGCTGTAAAAAGAATTTTTCATTATCTTGTTGGAACTACTGATCATGGCATTTGGTATATTAAATGAACTCATTTTAATCTTGTAGCCTATTGTGTTGCTGACTACGTTGGGGATAAAATTGAAAGGAAAAGCACAAGTGATGCATGTCAGTTCCTTGGAGAAGCCTTAATAAGCCAGTCATGCAGAAAGTTAAATACAATTGCGATATCAACCATTGAAGCTGAATATGTCTCAGCTGCAAACTACTGCTCTCAAGTTTTATGGATCAAAAACCAACTTGAAGATTGTTTGCAAGCTATTCGAATATCCCAATTTATTGTGACAATACAAGTGCTATTAATCTCTCTAAAAATCCCATTCAACATTCTCGATCTAAACACATTGAAATAAAACATCATTTTATCAGGGATGGTGTTAACAAAAAGGAAGTTGAATTAATTTTTGTGGACTCTCAAAAACAACTTACTGACATTTTTACTAAACCCCCTGTTGAAGAAAACTTCAATTTTATCAAGGAAAAATTGAAAATTATTAAAAATCCAATCAAATTTCATTAAAAAAAATTAACCAGAATGTTCTGGTTAATAAAACCAAGAATGTTTTCATTTTCGCACAACAGTCTTCATTTTTCCAAGGAAGATCAAAAGCTTAACTTTTTTTTCCATTAATGGTAACCGTCCTTTTTGTCCTCTAAAAACAACAAAAAGGAAAAACGACTATTCCTGCCTATATCTGCCCCTATATTCCTATTTCCCAACATCATTTGTCACCTTGCAACCACCCATTTCCTCTACAACTCAGGTGTGGCTTCTTCCTTTTCATCTTCCCGAAAACTGCTATTCCCCATCTCTAAAAAACAGGCATGTTTCCTCTCTCTCTATGAAAAACCTCTGTTTCTATCCTCTGCCTTTGTTCATCCTCTTGTTAACAAAATGGCGCCTCTGCTAGAAAAAACCCCAATCCTAGAACACCGTCTCCATCACTATCTTCATCCCCCCACTCAATCACCATCTCCACCACCACGACCCACACCTCTAGAAATCTCTTCCTCAGAAAAAACCTTCTCTGATTACTTATCATCATCCTCAAAAGCAAGTCTAATACCCATTACACTTGCTCCACTTTCCACTGTTTTACCACCACTTTATCAATGAAACCTTCCCACCAACAGCCAAATGCCCCCTTATCTCAAGAAAACATCCATCAAGACTTCCTTTGAAACTACTTCCTCCAAGACCATTGACAACACCATCTACACCATATCTGACGATGACTTTGAATCCCCACCTACGTCAACATAAAAAGCTTCATGAAAACCCTAAAAACCCTCTTTCAAATACCTACCAACAAAAGCTGTGAAAAAACTTTTTTCCTCTTCCAATATTTCATCTTCTCTAACCAAATCGACTCCTCTAGGAATCACAAAGTTCCTTTTGAAAACCAAGTCATCTTCCACCTTGTCTCAATACTTGGCTAAACGAAAACTCAAAAACCCTAAAAAATTTCCCAAAAAACCAAAAAATGAGAATGTTCTCCAGCAAAAACCATTTTACTAGAATGTTCTCCATTTTATCGCATAACAAGAAAACCATCTTCCTCTCAATCTTAACCTAAACAAAGCTCTTCTGCTCCCAAACTTCAGATTCCACCACTTGTATCTTCTAAGTACCAAAACGTTTATCAAGACAAATGGGCCAAATGACCCCTTGCAATTGGCAGAGTTTTCATGCTTAATGATCTTCAATGTGAAGGTACTTCAATCAAACATCGCATTGATGCTCTTGGTTGGACAAACTTTCTCAAAATCTATTATTCTTTTTATCCTAAGGTGATTCGAGCTTTCTACTGCAAAGCTCAAGCATTTGTGGGGTAAATCTTTTCTTGTCTCTAATTTTAAAGGTATCGAAATTCATCTTACGCCTGCCATTCTAGCTGAAATGCTACATTTTCCCTCTGAAGGACCTGCTATCTTTGGGAAAAATTGGTATTCCGCTCTTAATATAAGCAAAGATTTGGATTTTCAAGAATTTTTCATCTCTGGTTCTACTAGCTTTGTTTCTGTTGATCTCAAACCACTTTCCAAAATTTTCAACAGCATAAGTCAACATTCCATTCTACCTCATTGTGGTAGTCACGAGTATGTATCAAACAATGATGCTCTCGTTATCTACCATCTCCTCCACTGCCAAAAGCTTAACCTCCCTCACATCATTTTGCAAAACATGATAGTTTCAACAAATCATGACTACAAGAGAAATACCGTGCTTTACGGTATGGTTCTCACCAAGATTTTTAGATACTTCAATATGCCACTCTCAAATGAAACCTCCAACATCAAAATCTCCAAATTTTGTTCAAACAATATATCTCACACGAAAAAAGATCCATCTTTTCCATCATCCCTCAACATTCCCCACACTTAATCTGCTTTCCCTCCTAGCTCGCTCAAAAGAAAATGATCTGCACGGAAACCATTTTTTATACCAACTATTGAACATAACCTTCCACAAGATCATTCTCCACTTCATTCACACAAACTTCCTTTTTCTACTCCTCCATCAAGTTCCACTCCTCATGCTAATCCCCATATTGTTATTCCAACTCATCACTCCATTCAACTACCAACTCTGCAAAGTCATCCCTGCTACCAGCTCAATCATCAACAAACATCTCTTACGTCGCCATATTTTATTTCACCCCAAAAAATTGATTCCTCTTTGTTTGACATTAGTCAATATCTGGTATTTCCAGATATGGATCTCCCTGGCCCATCAGCTCCTCAAACAAAATCTCCTTCAGGTACTTTTCCAACAATCAACTCAACCTTTGCTACTTTATCTACCTTCTGCACTACTACAAACCCTTCTCCAACTCATCCGTCCACAAGTTCTCAAATGAATAACAACCAACGTCCCTCAAAATGTTCCAAGATTGAGAAGAACACATCAAAGACATCTAAGGACATCCCTAATATTTTTGTTGCTCTTCAAACTATCATTGATCGGCAAGCCCATCATGATAAGTAAAATGCACTCTTATGGAATGAATAGCTACTCAACTGGCACCTAAGTGAGGCATGGAACTGCCTCTACCAAATCCACCTCCAACATTTCCAGACATTCCCAAGCTCTCCATCTCGTCTTCTTTTGAGGGCTCCTCTTTATCCATGTCCTTTTGACTTTTTTCCTACTGGATGTTATTCTCCCTCTACTTTTTGATATGCGAAAGGGAGATAATTAATTAGGTTTTTCATTTTAAGTTGTTCAGAAGTCTTTTCTTGATAATACTATGTACTTCTGCTTTTTTTATGAACCTTATGTATTAACAATCATTTGAACATCAATGAAAAGTTATATTTTTTATTCAAAAAATTATTCATTTTAAGCATAAATTGAGGGGGAGCTTTTTCCCATAAATCCTTAGTTAAATTAGAATAAAATTAAAAAATATGATTAACATGTTTGTCATCATCAAAAAGTGGGAGATTGATGAGGCAAAATCCCAAATTAATGTTTTGATAATAATCAAACAAGTTATATCAATCTTTAGTGAAAATCATCAGTCTTCATTATATAAGAACATAATTATAAACATAAGACAACTATGGACTGATTTGTTCAAAAAAGGATCAACAAAGGCAAAAACATCAAGAACAAAAAGTAAGATCAATATCCAGATTCATGGCTAAAACAAGCAAGTACAACCAAGATAGAAATGACAAATACACTACAACTCTGACACACATAACAGGACAGAAAGGAACCTAAAGGCAAAGGAAATAGCAAGAGTTCAAAGTGCATGTAATCATTCACTTAAACTATCATTCTTGAGAAATCTAAGCTCTTCAATTAAGCAAAGGCTCCAGTTCATCTTCACCAGATTTAAGGATCTCTTTTCTAAGTCTGTTTGATGAGAATCAAACTAAAACAAGTGTTGAGTATAGTCTGATCCATCAATCCCTTTTAAAACAAATTTATTTGAAACTCAAGACTATAAAGTTAAAGATAGTTTGAGGGTATTGTAGAAATCGTTTTGTGTTTAAAAGGGGATTTGTAAAATCCTTTCTGAACAGAAAGGTAATAATTGAAAATCATTTCAAGGTTGAAAGGTGAAATATTGTAACTGATCAAGATTGATGTCAAAGGTTTGTGTGAAAAGTAAGAACAATATTGTTTGAACACTTTAGTGAAAAAGCTCACAAATTGTGAGGACTGGACGTAACCCACTTTGGGTGAACCAAGATATATTGCTGTGTGAATTCTCTTTCCCTTGTCTCTATTTGATTCTCACTCACTTAGCACTAATCACATCGTGAAGTGTTTATTATTTATATCATTAACGAAGAACGTTCTCCTTTTGTTGTCTATCTATCAAACGAAGATCAATCTTGAGTTAACGGAACTTAATACAGAAATTGATTTTAAAAAAGGGAATCACAATTCAAACCCCCTTCCTTGCGATTAAAAAATTTCACTTCAATATGATACGGTCAAAGTAGAAATGGAACCAGAACTAGAGGGAGAACCAGAACCAAAGGCAAAAACAGAACCAGAGGCAGAAACCGAACCAAAACCAGATGATACGGCCAAAGGATACGACCAGAGGATATGACAAAGGATACAACCAGAGGCAGAAACAGAACTAGAGGGAGAACTAGAACCAGAGGATACGACTAGAGGATACCACCAGAGAATACGACCAAAGGATACCCCTAGAGGCAGAAATGGAACTAGAACCACAGTGAACCAAGAACCAGAAGAAATGGAGGGAACCAGGAACTAGAAGCAGAAAAAGAGGCAGAACCAGAACTAGAGGCAAAAACGACTAGAACCAAAGGCAGAACCAAAACCAGAGGGAACCGAACTAGATGCTAAACTAGAACCAGGAACCCGAACTAGAAGGAACCAGGAACCAGAACCAGAGGGAACCACATTTTAGGAAAATAGTAATTCTGGCAAATATTAAAATTAAACATATGACTTAATTTTTAATTGGCTGGAAAAAATTGAGGTACTACAATGACCTTGCAATCTTTCTTCTTGTTTTCTTTATAAGTTGTTCTTTGCACTTCTGTTGGATTCATTGCTAGTTCATCAAATCCTTTCTCTATGACCTCCAAGCCTTCTAGAAATCCAAATAAGGCTTGAATATGAATTCTCTATCTATCTCAATATTTTCCATCAAAGTGTGGCTTATGTGTTGGAAAATTGCCACAATTTGCATTTGAATTCATCCTCACTTCACTCGTGTTTATTCCTCACACATTACTCGTGTTTTTCCTGATTAGGATCGAACCAATGGCTCTGGATACCAATTTGTCAGCTTATTGTTGTTACTTGCACTCAAATAAATTAGAAACTAGACAATAGAATGATGAAAATGCTCATTTTATTTCATAACTTGCAAGCCTATTTATACATAAATCAATCTTAATCAATTAGCACATAGACTAATTGAATTATAACCAACTAACTAAATGCTTGGTTAGTTAATTAGTTATAACACCCAATTGTTACATTACTTGAATTACAAGTCATCTAATAGAAACCATATCAGCCCCAGTAGCAAATGGACGCGTTAACAAATATCACACCAATTCCCTCACCACATAGAAAGACCGCTAGAGTCAATGATGCACCACCCTTCAGCAGAACCAATTCACGCTAACCACATCAGTAGTCCAGTACGAGGCAGCGCCATTGCATTCCAAACACCACATATTGCAAAAATGATTTTACCGAGAAATTGCCTTTGTTGTGAAATTTCATGCTTTTAAGTATCCGGAATAGAGGCGTATAGTAGAGTACTTTTTTCTTCCAGTCGGATAATTTTCTCTGAATTCTTTGTAACAGTGGGTTCCAAGTTGTTCGGTGTCCCCAAGTAATAAATTGGCAAGGATATCAATGAGCACCCCAAATCCCATTTCCAGCACTCTGAATTGCTAGTACCTAACGAATAACTAACTATAATATACCGCTAATTAACTATTAAGCTAGATAGAAAACCGTTAGCAAACTCAGTTATATGCAATTACCTAATGAATAACTAACTGTAATACGGTTAGTCAATTAATTGAAACTCATCCATCATATAACACAAGTCTTACTCAAGAGTCCCATACACACAATCCAATATCTAATCAATTTAACATTCCATCCAAGATACCATTAACTTGAGAGAGTGTGAAATCACCATGGATTCTGATAAGGACCAAGTAGTGCCCAATTCGCCTCTTCAAGAAGAAGAAGAAGAAGAAGAAGAAGAAGAAGAAGAACTTCTTGTACCTGATTGCCCACCGCACCAACCACCAAACAACTTGCCACCGCCACAACAACCACAAAATCAGCCACCACGAATAGTTTCTCTGACGCAGCCGCAACAATCACCATTAAACTCTCCGCCACGACCAGCATTATCACTCCAAGACTCTCTGCCGCAGCCGCAAGAACAACCACCAGGTGACTCTCCTCCTCCACAAGACCCTCCAGTACCCTCCATCACGGTGGCAGTCGGAAACACAATCGCAGTCATCACAGCAACATTAGATCGTGACCCAGACTCTCGAGATTCACCAATTGAGTCACCAGACAATCCGTCATCGTGACAAATGCAAATACCACCATACTGCACTTTTTTTATATTTTGAGAGAAATAAAAATAGAGATAATAATGTGATATATATAATATGTTAGAGATGTGATATCAATAAAGAGATAAAGAGAAAATAATCTGTTAAATTTAAGTAAGAAAATAATGAACGGTCTATCTATCATGTTTCAATATTCGCCAAATTTCCGATTTACATTTTAAGGTTTCTTTAGTATATTTTATGGTTTTTTTAAAACTTTGAACGTGTTATTTGTGTTATTTAAAGAGTATGCAATTTGCATAAATTAGGAAAATACATAAATATTAGAGAAGAAATATATTTTTTGTTGTAGTCATTTAAATTATAATAAATATAATACATAGATGTTAGTAATAAAATTATCATTTAGTAAAAAATTATCCTCTATTATGGCTTCATAAAATATTAATTCATACTCTGTTATGGTTTCATGAATGGGAATCGACCACGTAATAAAATTATCCTCTGTTATGGCTTCATAAGAGATTAATTCATGCTTAGTCTCATGATTTGCTTTCCAAAGATCTTTTTTGCAATACGCAAGTCCTTCATGTCAAATTCTTTGGACAACTACATCTTCAAGTTTATGATCTCGTCCATATCTAAACCTACTACTAACATATCATCAACATAAAGTAGCAAAATGATATAACTGGACTTATATCTCTTGAAGAAGCAATAGTGGTCGGCATTGCAGCTTTGGAAATATTCCTTGTGCATAAAACTTTCAAACTTCTTATACCACTATCTTGAAGCTTGTTTTAGGCCATACAAGCTCTTATTTAGTCTGCACACCTTACTCTCCTTCCTTTTTTCTGGGAATTCTTCAGGTTGGTGCATGTATATCTTCTCATTTTAGTTTCCATGAATAAACGCAGTCTTCACATCCAACTGCTCAAGAAAGAGTTCTTCACTGGCAACAATACTTAAAACTAACCTAATAGTATTGAGCTTCACAACTAGAGCAAAAATCTCGTTGTAGTCAACTTCTTCCTTTTGTTGGAATCCTTTGACCACTAGTCGGGCTTTGTATCTTTTGGAGCCATCATGATCCTCCTTAACTCGATACACCCATTTATTGTGAAGTTCCTTCTTTCCTATGGTTAACTCAGCTAGTTCCCATGTTTGATTGGAGATTAAAGACTTCATCTCATCTTTCATGGAAAGCTTTCACTTACTTGCATCTACGGTCTGACATGCCTATGCATAGTCTTCAAGCTCTCCTCCATCTGTCAATAACATGTAGTCCGTATACCTTCTATTAGGCATATGAGTTTGAGAAGACCTTCTCAACGAAGGAGCTGGAGTAGAATGCTCTCATGGGTCAGATTCTTGTTCGTTGCTCGATTCTATTGATTGTTATGATTAAGAACTTTCAACTATACGACTTTCTAGAACATCATCTATATGTGCATACACAGGTCTACTAAGTTTTGAATCAATAGTGGATGTGTTTTGTCTATCCCTATACATCACTCTTTCATTGAAGATCACATCTCTACTACGAATAATCTTGTTGTTTTCATTATCCCATAGGTGATAGCCAAATTCATCCTCTCCATAACCGATGAAAGTGCACTTCTTGGATTTGGGATCAAGTTTATTTCTACCTTGATCACTAATATGCACATAAGCTACGCAATCGAAAACTCTAAGAAGTGAGAGTTTTACCTCTTTTTCGCTATATACCTCTTCTGGTATTCTTTGCTCTAATGGCACTGGTGGACCTCAGTTAATCAAGCAAGCTGCTGCATTGATTGCTTCTGCCCAGAATAGCTTTGGTAGGCCTGACTGCATACGTAAACTTCTAGCTCTCTTAGTCAACATTCGATTCATACGCTCAGTTAAACTACTGTGTTGAGGCGTACTTGGCACGATTCTCTCCATTCTGATCTCGTGCTCATAGCAAAACTTCTTGAATCTAGTGTCTTCATACCACCACCATTGTCAGTTATGAGCTTTTTGATCTTCAATCCTGTCTCATTTTCTACGGTGGCTTTCCACATCTTGAAAGCCTCAAATACTTCAAAATTATGTTTAAGAAAGTATATCCATACCTTTCTAGAGTGATTATCGATGAAAGTCATGAAGTAGTGTTTCCCACCAATGGATGGGACAGTTGTTGGAGCCCCAACATTATAGTGGAGCAACTCAAGTTTCTCTTTCTTTGGGGCTCTTCCACTTCTCTGAAAGCTAACTCTTTTATGCTTTTCAAGTATACAATCGTCAATATCTATTGACCGAAGATTTAAATTTTTTCCCTTTAAGTGCATAATCTTCATCCCTTTCTCACTCATATGGCCTAGTCTATGATACCATAGATTGGGATTTTTATTTGTAGCAATTGCAGTCAAATGACATGCTCCTACTATCTTGTAAAGAGTGCTATTCTTTTTGCTACGAGCAATCGTCATTACACCATTTGAAATCTTCCAATCATCACTGTGGAAGACCATTGTGTAGCCTTCATTGGCTGATTGGCCCACTGAGATTAAGTCTTTGTTAGGTCGAGAATATGTCTGACATTTTTCAATCCCCATACAAACCTATTCAACTTAATCTTCACCGCACCTTTGTCCACAACATCACAAGATTGTTCATTACCAAAGTAAACTTTACCAAGGTTTGCGGGGACATAATTCTCAAAGAATTTTTTCTACGAAGTAGCATGAAAGGATGCTCCAGAGTCTAATACCCAAGACTCTTTTTTGTTCTTTTCTCATTCTTGAACATATTTTTGTTTATTCATTCTTTATTACTATAAAGAAACCATTCAAAAAATATTAATTATAAAGAAAAAGGATTATATTTATGGTTCGAGATTTCTCTAAATATATATTTCGACGGTTTCATTTATTTTGTTGATATATGCCCAATTATTACTTCATAATACATGACTCACTTATTACTCATAAATAATGATTTTTATCAAAAAGAAAAAATATTCATAAAAAAAAGTGTTCTTTTGACAAAAAGAAAATGAAATCAATGGAGTATATTATATACAATTAAAAGTTCAACATCGCTAAAAACGAAAAATGACGAATCTGCAAACATATTCATATTATCCAAGTTAATGGCATAAAATAATACAATGTCTATAATGTGACAAAATCAAATTGACCAGAATATTAATAGCTCCATATCTGCAACGTTGACGACCATATTAATATAAATCAAACGAACAACGCAACAAGACAGGAAATCAAACAATGTCGATTTGACATGATGAAATCACGAAAAAAGCATGATAGAAAAACCTAGTTTGTATAGAAACCACTTATTTAAATTAAAATAGGGAAAAAGAAGCACATGAGTGACTATAAATCAAAAAGTGGCCCAAAACCACTCATTTCCAATATATGAAGAAGAAGAATAAGAACTTAAAAGAGAATGTGAATAAATCTCTACAAAAGGTAGGGTTGGCTAGACGAAAAAAGGTATAGTATCTATATGAATACGATCTCATATAAAAAAAATGTTAATTGTAACTTAGGTCCACTACAAGAAATTTTTCGTTTTTGCGACACTGTACCTGCGACGGTTCTGGAATAACCGCCCTCAACACGACTTTGCAACGGTTTTTGGGGCGGTTTTTGTCAACCGCCGCCGCTGTGTAAGTCAAATCCCGTCCCCTTTTCGTTTTTGTTTCTCATTTCTCATTTTCCTCACTCCCGCGTTTCTGATTTCTCATTTTCATTTTCGTTTTCGTTTAAACCCTAAAGTTTCTGAAAACCCCCAAATCTATTTGTGGAGAGGTTTCTGAAAACCCAAATCTACTCGACCTCTGTAACCGAGCTGAAGGAAACGAAATCTATTTATGGAGAGGTTTGTATTTAGCATCTACTGAAATATTTTCCACTATATTGGTGTATTCCATTTTCATGGTTTCAATGCTTTAGGTTTTTGTTGTTAGTTGAATTTTAAGGGTTTAGTATATTATTTTTCGTTGTTTTGATGTTTATCTAGGTCCAACGTCTGAGGCTTCTTGGGGATTACCATCATTCTACTCGAATTGCATTTGTTGAGTTCACAGTGGTAATTACTCTCGAGCTTTCCAACCTTCTTATTTTTGTTTGCTCAACTCTGGTTTGCTTAGGTATTTTTAGCATGCTCTATTGCTTTGGTTTGCTTAGATGTTTTTTAACATCCTCTATTGCTTTGTTTTTGCCTCTGTTTCTACCTGGTTTGAGTTGGATTTTCCATGGTCTTGTCCCCCAAGGCTTATCTTGAGGTTGAAGCCCTCCCGAGAAATCTAATTTAGTGCTGCTTTATTTTGGTCCCCCAAGGGTTATCTTGGGCCTTGTTTGGATTTTACATTCTTGTTTAGGTGTGGTTCTTAGGTCAAGGGTTTCAGAACACCTCCCTAACAATGCTGTATTTCAGGGGATGACATGCATTACATGTTGTTTGTTTGAGTTTTTTTAGCATGCCCTGTTTCCCGAAGTTTTATTTTACATCTTGGTAGTAATTAGTAAAATATTGTTATTTGTTTGACTATTTCAAGAACCCAGCTACATTTCTGCATGCTTATACTTGCCTTCCTCTTTCTTATGCAACAAGGCAAGCTGCAGGTGCTGTCTTGCAAGACATTGTTGATTCAGGTGTTTTGTTTGCAACACTAATATGCAGGCACAAGGTTTGACTCTAATGAGTTCTTTTGTCTATTTATTCTGTGACTTAGAATAACACATTGAAGGTCGAATGCAGGTGATCAGTCTTGTTGGCGCTCAGAAAGCTTCCCTTCATCTAGATGACATGCTGCTGCTGGCCAATTTCATTATGTCATCAGATCCTTCAGGCAAGTGGATTGATTTTATTTTTGAGATAGTAGTCAAAATGACAGATGGTTTGATTTGATGGTATAACGTACTCCTCATTTCTTAAAGATTTAGCCAATTATTTATTTTGGTTGTGTAGGTTATAAGCATTCTGGTGTTTTTTTAGATGTAATTATGGAAAATTATGATTTATGAAAACCCAATGTGTAAAGTTTTCTAATTTATGATTGAGATGATCATCCAGTTCTCATGAGCGTTATTTTTATTGAAACATGTCGAGTTCTGCCTAAAGTTTCCACAACTAAATAGGTTTTAAATAGTCTTACATAATACAATGATCAACTTTTTAGTTGGGGGGACAATATTATGATGTTTTACAACTCATTTAGCTCTAAGGTTGTGTTAAATCTCTGCAGTAGTTTGTGGATTTCTTATTGAGCATTCTTTCTGCATGTTCTTACTCTTTTTTCATGGTATATAATTATACAGGACGTCAGAATCATTTTCTCCAGTTTGCTTGCCAAAATATAATCCTTCAGCGTTTTTGTATGCTTATATCCATTATTTTCATGTGAGTTAGATTTTAATACACTTAGCTGTGGGCATATTTTTATTCTTTTTAACATTAGGATGCATATGACAGTGCCTTGTATATATGCGGCAGGCTGACACATAATTAACGTTGCTAACCACTAATTCAGATGCATTTTATCATCTGAAGGCTTGCCAGTAAATGATGAGTTATAATCCAATCTTACTAGTGTTGATGGTGGTGCATATCTTAAGTTTACAAAGCGATCACATGTCTCTCTTTAGCAATTATCTTTCTATGCAAATTTGTAGGATTCAAATTGAAATGGTCCTTTTGAAGTCAAACGTCCTTAGTGAAGTTCAGAGATCCTTGCTAGATGGAGGAATGCATGTTGAGGATCTACCACCAATACCTCATTTAGGCCCATCTTGTAACACCCCAAATTTTATAATAAACTATTTTATTAATGAAATATGATTTTAAATAATTAATTTGATGTTAAAATTATTTTAGAATACATGTAAATAAATTTCGTGATTAGTTTTTGTTATATGTGTGCTTTAGATGATATGCTACTTTTATACATATTGGACTAAATGAATAATATAAATAATAAATATTTTATATATTTTTCTAAATAGTATTTTAGTGTAATATTTTAAAGAATAAAATTTTAAGCGATTTTATGTGTATATGCCCGTAGACAATTAATGTGATATTTACAATGCGATTGACTGATGTTAAGTGTGCAAATAGTTATATTTCAATTATTTATATACTTGTTATGACATTGTGATTTTATATATATTTATTTTGATTCATTAATTAATATAAAATATTGATATAATATTTATTTATTTTATAATTTTAAATATTTTTTTAACGATGATAGTAATTTAATGTGAGTATTTAGAAAAATAAGTATAATTTTAGAGATTAATTTGAATATGAGAGTTTTGATTATTAATATATTATAAAAGATTAATTACTTTATTTTATATACTATTAGTTTTAAAATAGTAGTAATATTTTATGAATTAAATTGTGTTTTAAAAACAAAATATTAATAAAAATTAGTTTTGATAATTGTTGAATTTATTTAAAAATAATAATAATAATAATAAAATAAATGAGTAATTAAAATGTGTTTTATGGGTTATGCTCGTATGCAAAAGTAAACCTGATTAAATTATAATAACCACAAAAAAAACATAATTAAAAAAAAAAAAGAAGAAGAAGAAAAGAAAGAAGCACCCGTGCAGGTAAAAAACGCACATCCTCTTCATCTCAAATTCATCCCATCAATTCCTTGCCATTTGAACCGATCCCAACTTCTATCCCACACAAAATCGGCCACTGAATCCATTTTTAGCATTAATTTTATCGATCGTGGCTCCGTTTCATCATAAATAGCTGTGTTACTTTCCTTGGGCGAGCTGTTTTTGGCCGATTCCGATCACCACGTTTGTCGTATCAAAAACCTGACATCGTTTTTGGATTCCTCTCGTCGAAACCTTCAAGAAACACTACTCATTTGCATTTTCGGTGAAGTTGATGTCGGACCCTTCCGGCGCTCCGACGAGTTGGTGAGACTTTTTCTGCAGTTTTTTCTCGTCGTTTTAACTCTATTTTTGCTCCAAAAATTATTATTAATTATTATTTAAAATGATTATTCACTAATCAATTAGTTAAGAGAGAATGTGCATTTGTACTAGACAATTTGTCTTATAATTATTATGGATATCTATATATCAAGGATCTATAAAACTTAACATCCAAAACAAATACTTTACTTACCTCAATTTTTTTAATACTTAATCAATTTTAGGGTTTTTTTTAATCTTTTACTATTTTCTATTAATTCTATTTACACTCTCTCACTTTTGACTTTTATAATTTTCAATACACTTTATTTTTGGCATATTTCAAAATTTTACCTTTTTTTTTAATTTACTATTAATAATCTTTCAACCACTCATTAAATTTATATTACTAAATTAACCACAAATGTTTAGGTGTTTCAATCATTAATCACTTAGTTATATGAATGTGTGTATTTTATTATAAGTGTATTTCTTTGAATGCATTTTACATACAAGAATGACGAAATTTATAACATGGAATAATCCTTCTGTATCTTTTGATTAGTAGTGTGTATCTTTTGATTATTTTCACCAACAACATATTCTCCTCTATCTTCAGTCTTCAAGCACTTAATTTTCTTCTTAGTTTTAAGCTCTACCTCTGCTTTGAACTCATTGAATACTAGAAACACATAAAAACTTCTTTTTAATGAGTACACCGACAAATCTTCTAAAATAATCATCAATGATTGAGACAAAATATCAAAAAGCGATATGTAATGATAAAGTTTAGCATCGCTTCTAAATAATAAGTGTTATCTAACAAATTTAAACAACATTTTTCAAATAAAGTGTTAGCATAAAAGTGTCATTATACATCGTTTTTTCACGAGAAGTGGTGTCTATGACCTCTATAGACAACCCTTTATTTTAAAAACGTTGTGGAAATGTGCCTTTAGATAACACTTTTTTTATAACTTAGTGTTGTCTAAAGGGGTCTTTAAACAACACTTTTACTTAGTTAAAAAAATGTTGTTTAAACGTACAACCCTAGAATAAACGATGCTTTTAAGCGCTACTTGAGGCAAAAAATATTGTTGTTTTTTTCCCTTTTTTGGCATAGTGACGACCACACTGTTCAATAACAAATTCCGATGTGAAAGATAAAACTATGCTACAACCACAAAGCATACTAGAAATTTTCTTACAAATCTGACACCATACAAGTTTGCTACAGTAGAACACTGATCACGAACCAATGGCTCTGATATCATTGTTGGATACCAGGGTAAATAATATCAGACAACTAAAAATAGATAAAAAAAAAATGGAACTTAACACAATAATTACATGAAAAATTCTCAACAAAATAAGTGTAAAACCCCATAGGGCTAAAGTATATAATTTTTACTATGTGAAAGAAATTACAAACCTCTTTTCTAAATACTGGATAAAACAATTACACTCTCACTTAAAAATAAAAAAAAATACTAACACGGGAAAAAACGTCACACCGTACAAACTTTTCTATTTGAATTTTTCTCTCACTCTAATCAAGCTCTAATACTTGTTGGTGTTACTACTTTGGTGTGGGATGCCTTTCTGCAACTCTGATGGCTTCTATTTATAGAGGGTCAATGACTTGCTTGCATTAATGGCATGCACCATGGCTAAGAAAAACAATAGATCACCTATTTAAGCACCGAAAATCTACTTCTGCAAATTTGCTACACAAAAGTTGATAAATATAAATTAACTTTAACATATTCACAAACTCACAATACATATGACATTTTCTGGCCGTAAAAAAATAAATTAAACACACAATTAACAGAAAATTCATAATATAATTAACTGGCTAACCAAATGTGAAAATTAACAAACGTTTTCCTAAACACTAACTAACTAAAAGTTAGTTATTGAAATGAGAGATTGCTTAACTAATTAATAACTAAATAAAGTTAGTTATTTCTAAAACTCTCTCTCTCTATATATTATACATACACGTTTATTTACTTAAGTTACAGCTTGGTTGAATATCTTCTATCAAAATAATTAATATTTTTAAAAATTAGAAACCGTGATGAACTGGAGAGCCGAATCCAACCGCAACAACCTGCACCAACGCCGCAACAACCAGTACAACCACTGTATATTGAACAACTTCCACCGCAGTAACAAACAGACAGCCGCTTAGTTATTTTCATGGTGATCATAAACATGCTTCCATTTTTCGTTGTGTTGATAGGAATAGTTCCTTTTCTTTGCTCTTTATTTCTCATATATTTATTAAATTTTTTTATTTATTTATCATCCTGTATACATAAATATAAAGAATTAGGAGATGTAATAACGTTTATCCTAATAAATAGGATAGGCAAAAATGAATTTAAAATATGAATTTATTTAGTCTCGCTTTTTCATATAAGAATTTTGATCAATGCATGTAAATAGTTACGCAAAACATGTATATGTTTCAGGTGTTTGGTATTATCTATGGTATAGTGGATTGTATGCGACAACATCGACACTGAATTAAACAAGTTGTGGCAGCAAACCCATTATTACCAGAAATTCATTGAGGCCATTAATGTTGATAGTAATTTTTTTTTTTGGAGACAAGTTGTTACCGTTTCTAGTTTGCACTATATGTAGCGTTATTACTACATGTGAGTCACTATTTAGCGTTATTACAATGTGAAAAGTTGATTAGTTAGTTTGTTAAGATAACGATGTAATTTTGTTCATAAATAAACTTGGTTGTACGTTCTCTAACTAGCCTATATAATTTATATATTTTGAGTTTTGATACAAAGTAGAGCTGAGATAATTATAGACTTTTTTAAATTTTTACTTGGTAATTGGATAGATGAAAGAAAATTCTCTTACAAGACAAACTCTAAGGGTGTCACTATTTATGCAAGTAAATTACGCAAGTAGCGTGTAGCAATGAAAGTGTGCAATAGATATTCTCTGTCCAAAATTGATTCATTGAAATTAAAAAAAGTACAAGTACATTACATGATATATTTCGTTTTCAAACACCGGCAAACGAAATACTAGTAGCTAGCTACATCCATTGGCTAAGACCAAAACAGTGTATCCCCTCCATGTACTTTATTTATTGACCCATCAAACCAATTCTGACTCGACCCTTCTGAACCTTTCACTGGGCACTACCTTTTTCAAACCCATCACCTGATTTGACTAGTATCTTCCGTCATCTCTAATCCTCTCACATATTTTTCTCGCTATTAACAGTCTCCAATCTTATTTATCTAGTAGTGTTTTGTTAAAAATCCTATTATGTCTCACGGCTAGTCCTATCTCTTTATCTAAACATACCCTTTCACATTTTACCTAGTGTACTCTCATTGTCTCTTCAAACCATCCCACAAACATTATTTAAATATGGATTCAAGTTTAGAAACAATACCTTATAAAGCCTTAAAGAAAGAGAAATAGAACATATAAGTGTGGAAAGTACCTAACACAACAAAGTTATAAAACCCTCGTTGATAAATTAGATCGTTGGTAATTAATTTTTCACTTTATTCATCTTATATTTCCAAGTTATGCTAAATCAAGGATTCACAATTGGTTATCCATGTTATCCAATTGTTTCTAACTATTAGTTATTTACGTTAATACTTATCAATCGGCTCTTATAAAAACTAACTTTATACCCATGCATACTCAAATAAATGCAAAGTTGTTTTGATAGCAAAAATGTTCTCCAATGACTGCCTACCCTAAAAATGGTGTCATATGCAAAATGTAGATGTGACACTTAGTTGACATTGTCTCCAAACTCGAATCTACATATTTTCCAAGGCCAACTTTCCTACTTACCAATACATCAAGCCCCTCCACTATTATTAGGAAAAAAGCAGGGACAATGGATCATTTGCCTCAATCCTTTTTCCCATGATGAATTATTTTGTGGTTCTACCATCAAGAAGAATAAAAATTGAAATTGATCTTAAAACTTGACTTATCCATTCCTCTTCTTGCCATAAAACCTGATTTTATGCATTGTGTCCTCCAAATAGTTCCAATCCACAAAATCAAAATCATGTCTTTTAAAAATCAACTTTAAAAAGAACACTCTTTTTCTTCTTTTTCTTTGTCTTATCCACCAACTATCGTCAAGATTTTGCGATCCCTCAGAAATGCCGATTGCGATTATGATATATCTTTACCAATTATTCTTCTCATTCTATTTACCAATAACCTTTCCAGAACTTTGTACATACAACAAACAAGAGATATATGAAAAAGAATAAAGATCTACATTTTTTATGAAGACAAAAAGTTCATTGATCAAAAAGCAAAAAGATATTAATTCAACTCATCCTTCATATTCGTATTAGGTAACTTAGGACTTAAGGTATTTAATATTAAATCAAAATAAAATTCAAATACAATATTATGAGAACCCTCTTGTTAGCATATGCATTAAAATGTTTTCTAAAAATATTTAAATACATAAACATATATTTGAAAATAAAGTTTTTACAAAAACTGAAAATCTGTATTCGAATATGAAGTGTCGTAGCCGAATACAGATTGCAAGTCAGTAGCTAAAACTGAAGATCTGTATTCGAATACGAAGTGTCGTAGCCGAATACAGATTGCAAGTCAGTAGCTAAAATTGAACTTTTATATTTGACTACAGCTTCGCGTATTCGAATACAACTCAAGTTAGTGGCAAAAATCTCATACTTGTATTCGACTACGAGGTATCATATTTGAATACGAAGTTCAAATTTTAAATAAAAACGGAACGTTATAGAAGTGTATTCGAATACACTGATGCTGTATTCGAATACAACTTCGAAACAATGCAATTTTTTAGTTTTGGAACATTGCATAAGTTCATCAAAACTTATGGAAACAATTGCCACTGATCTGAAGTGTTACCTATGGAGTATAAATATTTCATAGCTTCAGTTCTTACTTACAACTTTTGACTTACGAATCTTAGAATCATTTTTCTGAAATATCAAACACTTCAAAAGCTTAAGTTTCATATTTTCAAGTACATGCTTTTCATTTTCATATCATTAAGAAAGGTTCTCAGTTGTAATTGGAAGTGTGCTTGATTAAGTATCAAATACTTAGTGTTATAATCTTGTTCTTAGTTAAGAACATCATTACAAAATCAATTAAAGTTATTGTATCACTTGAAGAACTTAATGTAGATTCTTCAAGTATTGTTAACTAAGATAGTGGTGTACTATCTTCGGCTAAGTGTTAAAGAATCTGTAACTGAAGTCTTAGTGTTAGACTTGTAACTTATTTGAACAATTAGTGGAAAATCTCTTGTGGTGTGCAAGAGGACTGGATGTACCCTTGGTTATAAGGGGAACCAGGATAAATTTCTGTGTGATTTATTTTCAGTATTTTACAAAGCTTTCATAAACTCAAAACAGTCAGTTGAACAATCTCACAAAACTCTAAAAACAGAAAAATCGTCTAACACCTAATTCACCCCCCTCTTAGGTGCACCTCTGTTCTTACAATATAGGCCTATAATCTCCAATTCATTGAGGAGTATCCCTCTTGGGAAAAAAATATTGTGAAAGAACCATTCCTTCCCTTCACCATTCAACCATTTGAGTGGAATTCTACAATAAATCTAATAAAATCACTTTTCATCATGTCCTTGAAAACCTTTCAGAAAACCAAAAGACACTTTGTCTTGTCCCCAGCTTTATAAAATATCACATCTCCTCACAGCCTCTCTAATCTCCTCCTCAAAGAATTCTAATACCATGGCTGCATTGTCAGTACCATCTATATGTTTGTAATTTATGTTGAGGAATAAAGACCTATAACATCTTCTTTTATTAAAATGCTCCTGAAAATGCTATTGAACACCCTTTTTGAAGTCTTCTACATTTTGCACTCTACCACCTTCAAGATCCAAATGTAATATCTTGTTTCCTTTTCTTCTAGCACCAATGAATCCATGTAAATTTTTTGAGTTCGCATCCCTTATTTTAAGACATTTAACTCGTGCTCTATGATGGAGAACACTGCTATGCAATAAGTTTATACTATATCTTTTGAATGCACTCTCTTTATACCTCAATCTCTATCTCAGACAGGTCTTTTAATTCTCCTTTTATATCTAATCTCTTTATCTCATTCTTTGATTCCATGATATTTCCATTTAAATTTGTACAATGATCTTGATGCCACTCTTTCAAACCTTGTTGACGAACTTCAAGTTTTCTTTTACAAAATATGATCCCCAACCTTCAACCATGAAGCTTCCCCGTAACTCCTTAAGTATATTATTTTAGCCTTTTATATCTTTCAAACAATTTAGCAATCTGAATGACCTAGGACCCCAGATAACAAACAACATGTTCCCAAAATAGAACAGGGCAATGATTCCATATCCATACACCACTAAGAAGAAGATTGTCACTTTGCCAACCATGTTTTGGAAATCCATATAAGAGGGAAGTCCACTACTTGGGCCAATAGAATAAAGTCTTCAAACATCTTCATTTCACCTCTTCTATTATTTGATTTATACCCTTTTCTTTCATCAATATTTCTTATATAATTAAAACCACTCGCTACACACCAACAAATAGATTTTATTTCGTTTAACAGCATCAAAATTCCTCCCAAAGATCTTTTTACGAGATAAATCATAAAGGGCATAGACATTAATCACAAAAACATTGTCCTTCCCCCAAAAACCCGTCTCCAGACACAAAATGGCTTCCCGCCACAACATTAAATGAACAACAAAACCCTCTTTAAGTATATTGACATTAAAAGAAACCTTCATTAAAACAAATAAATTAAAAGAAACCTCATAAAAGGAACTATTTTTTTTTTCACTCTAAAGAAAATCTAATACTTTTTTTTTTCACCAATTATTTTAAATTGTGAAATTTCTCAGTAGAAATAAAAACTTTTATAAATCTTGTATCCCTTATTAAATACGAATCGGACAGGATACTATTAATACATCTAAAAATTAGATTTGTTCTAGGATGCCCTTCTTCTACATAAAATTTTCAGTTCGTAAAAAAATAAATTAAAACACATAATTAAAAGAAAAATCATAATTTAATTAACGGGCTAACCAAATGTGAAAATTAACAAACGTTTTCATGAACACTAACTATAAAAGTTAGTTATGTAAATGAGAGATTGTTTAACTAATTAATAATTCGTTTTAAAAAAACTAATTAATAACTAAATATAAGACCGTTATTCAGTTAGTTATTTCTAAAACTATATATATATATATATATATATATATATATATATATATATATATATATATATATATATATATATATATATATATATGTATTATACATACACGTTTATTGATGTAAATTACAGTTTTGTTCAATATCTCTATCAAAATAATTAAAATAAGTAGATTTTGAGAAAATTAAAAAGCGCCATGAGGAAGAATACTCGAATAGTACCAATTACTATACCGGAGGAAGAAGAACTGCAAGAGCCAGTACCACCACTGGGTATTGAACAATCTCCACCGCAGCAACAATCATTAATGAACGGCTTAGATAAATTCTTAGTGATCGTAATCATAATTCCATTTTTCGTTGTGTCGGTAGGAATTGTCCCTTTTCTTTCCTCTTTATTTCTCATATATTTATTAAATTTTTTCTTTATTTATCTTCTTGTATAAATAAATATAAAGAATTAGGAGATGTAATAACGTTTATGGCCTAATGATTAGGATAGGCAAAAATGAATTTAGAAAAAAGAATTTATTTTGTGTCTCAGTTTTTCATACCATAATCTTGATCTATGCATGTATCAGTCGATTTGTCAAATATATATATATATATATAGGCATATATTTTTGGAAAATTTGAGTAAATGCAGCATTATACTATAGTGTTGAGACTGTAAAATCGACAAAATTACAGTTTAAAGGTGATTGTAGAAAATTAGATTCATTGTAGCAAATGAGTTCACGCATTTACACGGTCAAATAAATTGTGACTGTGTTATTGAAATTTGCTCCTTAAAATTGAATATTTTATCTTTTATTATATAATTTAAAATATTAAAGTTATATCAACCATTCATTCGTGATCCAACGATCTACGTTATTTAAATGCATGAACGCGGATACCGAACTTTGTTTTGGCATTTAGTGTTTCTTATATTATACAATATGAAAAATGTCATGATTAATTATTGTTTCAGGTGTTTGGTATTATCTATGGTATAGTGGATTGTATGCGACAACATCGACACTGAATTAAACAAGTGGCAGCAAACCCATTGTTACCAGAAATTCGTTGAGGCCATTAATGTTGATAGTAATATTTTTTTTTTTTTGAGACAAATTGTTACGGTTTCTAGACAATTTTACGTTTCTAGTTTGCATAGCATTATTACTACATGTGAGTCATCGTTGGTAGCATTATTACTATCATTGTTAAGATAACGATGTAAATTTGTTCATAAATAAACTTGGTTGATATTGATATATTACGTTATCAAACTAGCCTATATGTTCTCTGTTCATATACTCTAAATAATTTTTGTACAGTTAATTATATATTCTGAATTTTGACACAAAAGTAGAGCTGAGATAATTATAATTTTTTTTAAATTTTTACTTGGTTGGATGGTTGAAGGAAAACTCTCGTACATGACAAACTGTAAGTATATAGGTAGGAGGAAGTGATGAATTCAGTACCAATGTAACAATGATAGGGTTTGTACAAAATCTACTCATAGAAATATATAAAAACAAAGTACAAATACATGGTATATTTCGTTAGCCAAAATCAGCAAACGAAATAGCTTATTACCTTAACTAAACTAATGTAAATACAAGTACATGATATATTTCTTCTTCCTTATTCCGTTCACTTGTGTATCTTTATATTTAGTGTGCCCATTTTACTAAAGGTATTTCTTCTCTCCATATTAATTTTTCTACCTCATTAATATCAATAGGTGCTGACTCCACTTCTATCTTTAAATGTTTCAACAAATCTTCGTTCCATATATTGAAACAAAGTCTTTATCCATCTTAAAACTCATTCCCTTTTCTTGTGTTAATCGTCTTTCATATTTCTAGCACCTTTGTCTCTTTATCAATGGACAAAGAAGATAACCTCTCTAAACAATGTTTAAAGGTGCTCCCTCCCACCCATGGCTTGAACCAAAATAATGTATCCCCTCCATCTCCTACTACTTTTTTTATTGACCCATCAAATCAATTATGACTCAACCCCTCTGACCCCACTATATATTGTTTTCAAATCCCTCCACCAAATTGACTGGTACTTTCTGTCATCTTTAACCCTTCCACTCGCTTCCCCAGATTTGAATTTAAGAACTTTATACCAAATGTTATTCCTCTATGTTAATAGTCTCCACTCTGATTTATCTAGTAGTGCCTTGTTAAAAATCAAATATCTCCCACACCTAGTCCCCTATCTCTTTACCTAAACACACTATTTTCCATTTTACCTAGTGCACTCTTCTTGTCTCATCACTAAAAAAATGTCTATATAAGGATTTGAGTTTAGAAACAATACGTGATGGACCCTAATTGAAAATAGATAAACCCTCCAAGATAGAGAGATAAAACACTGGAAGTGCAGAAAGTACATGATGCAACAAAGCTACACAAACCGCATCAATAAATTAGAACACTTCCACGCTTATAATCAATTCCTAACTTTAGTCACCACATGTTCCCAAGTTTTGCTAAGTCGAGGATTTACTGCAATAGGCAAGCCTCACTATAAATAAATAAAAAGAACCGCTCTCACTCTATAATTTCTTAAACTTGCATCCTTTTCTAAATAACCATTTTAAAATATATATATAGATTTCGACATAGTATTCTTTAGAATTTTAATGTTTTCAATAAAATCATGTTTCAAATTTGTAACCCAGTCAATATTTTATAGAGCAAATCTAATACATTTCCAAATGATTTTTTAAATTTCAAATAGCTATAAAATGCATCACGACCCAACATATACTTAACAAAAGGCCATTCATCAAAGAGGCCTACCAAAAAAAAATGTGAATGAGACTTGAATCACTACAACATTTTTCATTTTAGGCCACACTTCACTTAGCCACGGGTAAAAAAGTGTGGCTGGAAACGGAAATAGGCAACAGTTTTTCGGGTGTTGCCTATAATATATTTATAGAGTACAATTTCTTAACTTTGAAGGAAATACCGTTGCGTATTTTGTTATTGTCATCGATTAAGCCACAATTTTAAAAGTGTTGCTGTTTTATGATGAAAAAAACCGTTGCCTAATTAAGTTTAATAACTACACATGTTAAGTGTGGTGTAAAACTATAAAAAAACGTGGCCTAAGTTAGCTTAAATAATAATTAATTATTATATTTTTGTTTTCTTTGTTGTTGAAGACTCATATCCAAGTGTTATACAACACTATGCATCTCTAAACAAACAAGACTCATATCCAAGTGTTATAACAACACTATGCATCTGTTTTCCAAGCTCCCAAACAGCTGAATTAGCACAAGCACCCACCACACTTGAAAGAACTAAAGGGTCAGTTATACTAATCCCTTCACGCCTCATTTCAACAAACAAGTAAAGTGCATCATTTGCATTCCCACTCTGAACCAACCCAGATATCAAAGTAGTCCAAGCATACAAATTTGTCAAGAAACGCATAATGTACCGTAAACCCTCTCCGACGAAGACGACCCCCTCAACACCATTCCCTCTCCATTCCAAGAAACGCCGAACCGAACCAAATCCAAACCCTACCGTTTTCCTCCTTGACGACGATCCCACCCCACAGAAACAACACGTTCATTCCTCTACACCCTCTGTCGTTCCTGAGACTCCATTGTCTCCGTCATTCGATTCCGATATTGCATTCGTCAAATGCACTAGACCTTCCGATTCCGCTCCTACAAATTTATCCGGTCAATATTCATTTTCTTTTGATTTCTTATACAAAACATTTTGTTCTTTATTTTGAAACCCTAGTTTTTCTCATTCTTAGTTATTTAATCAATTATAAATCAATGATTATGAAAATCAAATTAGGACTGCGGCTATCTATTTCTTATGCGTTTGATCGCTTCATATTTATGACAGTTTAATTTGTCTTTTGAAAGATATAGTATATTTTACAGACTTGCATTTGGAAGGGTTATGTTATTTCTGTTAGGATTTGTAGTTCTAGGTTTTTAAGTGGATTTTTTTCATGCTTTATGATTGTGGTTTGTTTATTCTATTCTATGATTTCTATTCACACTTGTGTAGTTTGTTTGTATGTTGTTTCTTTCATCAATTAACATTGATTACTATTTTTGCTTTGAATTGTTGGTTATTATGATGTAAGATGTAAACTTGTTTCACTGAACTGAATATGCAATGTGTGTTTGTTGTTCAGGAATTAGTCAAATGATATGTTTGGAATCAGATGATGAGCCGGATAATTCTAGAGCGGGCAACTGGATTGAGATTGAAGAAAGGGGATTGTCTTCGGAATTCATTGGAAATTCAACATGGACTAACGATTCAATTGGGTCTGGAACTTCTCCTGATAAACCCCAAAATACTAATAAACACTAAATTATTCTAAACTAATATAAACCTATTACTTTCTTTGAAAATTAACACTCAAGCAACTAATTTTAGGGAAATTAGTCATTTTCTTGACTTTAAATAGTTTTGATGCAAGTTTTTAATCTTAGTTGTATTTTTGGTTGTTCATACTTGATTAAGTATTAATACCTATGAACATAGTTGTGCATTCAAGAATGTCTTTTAATTAAGAATGAAATTTTCATTTTGTGTTTGGATGTATATATGCATGTAATTTAGTCCTTTTCGCTCAACGGACTTGTATATAATGATATTTGTAAACTAATCTTTCTGCAGGCAAACATTGAATCATTTGTGGTTAGAACACAGGACAGAAAAACGCTATGGGAGATGCAGACCCCACAGGTCAAGCTGCAATGCATGACAATGTATATCTTATTTATTTTTGAAAACTTAGTCAACTACTTACAATGCTTATCCATTTTTGCAGGTTATCAAACCCAAGTTGCTAAAGGAAGGCTTTGAGCTTGTAAACAGGTAGTTTCTTTTTCTTATGCCTAATTTAATTGCAAAGGATCCTATTCTACAGTTATTTATCAACCTTAAGAACTAAAAACAAACTGTCACCCCTCTATTAACAAATAGCTATTAAGACACATACTGGACAGCTGGGTGAGTCACCCTTGTCTTTTGAGTGGTGTCCAAAGACAAGAAAATAGAGCTGAAAATGAATTTATGGAGTATGATTTAATTTTGATCCACCGTCTGCAAAATTTTGATCCATTGTGAATAAACATTCTTTATTAATTTTAATATAACATTTCTGTTCTGAAAACTGTCATTCTATCTTTTAGGAACTGTAAAATTTTGATCCATTGTGAATAAATATTCTCTATTAGTTAGAATATAACATTTCTGTTCTGAAAACTGTCATTCTATCTTTTAGGAACTGTTCGTTTCAATCTTGATCCCATTTAACGAACACAATGATGCTGACCTTTGGGAAGCTTTGGAAAGGGCACACTTGAAGGATGTAATAAGAAGAAATTCATTTGGTCTAGATGCTCAGGTACATTGGTTATTATGATATAAATTTACTCATTAAGGTTACTCATATTATTTTGAAATGATATTTGAACAACAAAATTGGACAATTTTTTAAATATTTAACATAGTTCACATACGTGGTTAATGAACAATCTAATTATCTTACCATATGGCACAAGATTGCCTTTGTTTGTTCTCAAGAGCTGAAACACGGTGCTTATATCTGGAAGGAAGCAGTACAAAAGAATGTCCATGATCAGTTATTATCTATCACAAAAGGTAAGCTAGATGATAAATCATGCCCTGTCATATGCTGCTGATGCAAATGAATTTATGGAGTATGATTTAACCTCTTCCTTTTTCTGTGGTCGTGTGTTCACATAGGTGTTCAGTATGTTCATGCACTCGGTGAAATTTATAGAGTGACAGCAATTATTGGAGCTTCGGCCAAACTTCACAAACTATGGATGTTATCATGTTCCATAGATGGTACAAGTTTATTTGCCCTTTTGAATGAGTGTAATAGCTTATGGTTGGAGTGTAATAGCTTGTAGGTGTTATATTTATGTAGTACTCTTGTTCTTTTTCTTAATTATGAATGTTACAATGTTGAGGTGTACACCTCTAAATGGAATTAATTTGTCATGAATGTTTGTTTGCTTTTGAAGGAAAATTTTAGTGGCCAATTGCTTTAGTCCACCAGAATCACTGTTGATACTAACATAGGAAACCATATGATTTGGAAATTTGGTTTCTGCAACTTGAGAAATCATGGTCAATTGGCCATACAGATTTGAAAGGCATATCTTCAGAATTCAGAAACACTATATTTGTGAGATAAATACTTTTAAAATAAAGTTTCTTTCTCCTTTTTCTCAGGATATGAATATGATAATTTTAATTATTAGTTATGACTTTTAGTTTATATGAAAAAAGATTGACTATAATTTTGGCTGTTACGATTGATAAGATAATTGTTTTTTTTTTATGCCTAGTAATAGAGCTCGTACAATATTTTGATAAGTAAATTGTTTGATTATCATGTATTGGTTTTTCTTGGATGTTTATTAATATTTATGTTACAATATTCTGATAAGACCGTGGCCTAAACAATTAGGCAACATTTAAAACAATTGTGGCCGAAATGTTTTACCATCATTTCCATAACCATGGTCTAAAGTTATATGCAACACATACAAATCTATTGCCTTAAACCAAAAAACCGTTGCCTATGCTTTTGACAACTTTATAAATTTGTTGAACCACACTTTTTTTATTATTGCCACAACTTATAAAACCGTGGCCTAAACAATTAGGCAACATCTAGAACAATTGTGGCCGAAATGTTTTACCAACATTTCCATAACCGTGGTCTAAAGTTATATGCAACACATACAAATGTGTTGCCTGAAACAAATATAATATGCACAAAACTGTGACCTAACTGTATATGCAACATTTATGAAATTGTTGGCAAAACCAACTCATAAAACCGTTGCCTGAAGCATTCAAAAAAACCGTTGCCTCTTTCAGTGTCTTTGGCAACGGTTTTTTAGAATTCGTGGGCAAAAGTAAAAAAATCGTTGTGTTTGCTAATAAGCCACGGCCACCTATACCACACTTTGTAAACCGTTGCCTAACCTTTAGGCCACGGCTTATTTGGTTTACACCACACTTTTTTATTGTTGCCACAACTCAAAAATGTTGTAGTGAATATACAAACAGCTTGCTACACAACTGTCTGTGAATCTAATAAAATAAATAACATGAAGGGGTAAGTTACATAGACTTAGTGATGAGACAACAACTACCAACTAGAAGGGAACACACAAAAAAGACACGAATAATTGTTTTACAATATTGTGGCAATTATGTTAAAAAATACTACTTGAAATATAGATAATTCTCAAATAAAGTATACAGATGATAAAATCAGTAAACTTATAATTTAGCCGTTCAAGTAGAAATATTTAAAATCCAATTCATAAAGAAGTGAAATCAAAATGAGCAACCTTAAAAGAGTCATAGAAAATCTAACAAGTAAAAACATAAAATTTGAGAACTAAGAGGCAGCTTCATCTAATTGATAGTCCTCTCCTTCTAAGGGTAGCATTTCCCTTAGGGGTCCATCTAACGGATAACTCTCTCATCTTATTCTCACATTGCATCATAACACATCAATTAGAGAGCTTACATCTCATTGATAGCCCTCTCCTCATAAGTATGACATCTCTCATAGGGGCGGCTCCATCTAACGGGTAATTCTCCCTAATCAAAACGATGTAACTAGATACATCCGTTAGCGATATCATAATTATAACAATGATTTTCAAAATACATATTTAAAAATCATTTTTCCTCTCATTGTATCTCATGGAAAACATAGTCAATTGTACATCAATTAAACATTTAAATAATTTATAACTCATAAATAAATCAAACTATAAACATATTACATATCAAAGATCATGAAAATAAATAAAGGATGAAATCAAAAAACAAAATTCAAATATTATATTCCCCAATTTTTTTTAAATAAATACTTTAACAAAGAAAATGAGTAAAATAATAACTGTAATATAATAAAAATATGTGACAATGATCGTCGTCTACTCACAACTATGAAGAATCGACTAACAAATCTGAGTATCAAAAATATTCTCAAGACTTGAGAAAAATTATTCTAAAGTTTAGTTATCTCTAGTAAACCATAAAAATCCTTTAAATCTACTCTAAGCACAAAAATAAGATTTTTAAAAAAAATTACATTTTTCTAGAAATTCATTCTTAGCATTAGAGTTGTGTATTTATCTTAAGAGTCTCAGTAAACAACTTTCAAAGAATGAATACATTTCTCTTTTTTCCTTCCTTAGAACACAAACTCTAACATAAAAATTCTACCAAAAGAGCTTGTGAAAATATGAGAAAACTTGCTTAGGAAATGTATACCCTTCCTATGGGTTTATGATTTAGAGAGACTAGTTGGAACCAAGAGTTTTGATGTTAACAAAAGTATTTTATGAGAAAAATATATTTGACTTTCAAAGAGTATGAAATAAGATATGGCCAAGATTTGTAGAAGATTTGAAGAATATTTAATTAAGATTTGATCAAAAATTGAAGAAGATTTGATTAAAATTTGAAGAAGATTTGATTAAAATTTGTCAGAAGATTTGATCAAGATTTATCTACAACAAAAAAGGAAGAGAATCAATTTGAGGAATTTACAAACGCAATTTGAACAAAATACAATTTAAATTTAACCAAAAACCAAACTAGTTTTTAATTTATTTATAAATTATCAAAAAGTTGTCAACTTTGGCAAACACAATTCAACCCCCTTCTCGTATTTGCATCTTCAACTAGTTTGTCACTTTAAGTGAGAAGAAAAAGAAAAGGGAAAAAAATGAAAATGGAGTCACTACAACATTTTTGAGTTGTGGCAACAATGAAAAAAGTGTGGTATAAACCAAATAAATTGCGGCCTAAAGGTTAGGCAACAGTTTCGCAACGGTTTACAAAGTGTGGTGTAGGTGGCTGTGACCTATTAGCAAACACAACGTTTTTTTCTTTTACCCACAAATTCTAAAAAACCGTTGCTGAAGACACTCAAAGAGACAACGGTTTTTTTGAATGTTTCAGACGACGGTTTTATGAGTTGGTTTTGCCAACATTTCATAAATGTTGCATATACAATTAGACCATGGTTTTGTGTATATTATATTTGTTTCAGGCAACACATTTATAACGTTGTCAAAAGCATAGACAACATTTTTTGGTTTAAGGCAATTGATTTGTATGTGTTGCATATAACTTTAGACCACGATTATCGAAACGTTGGTAACACATTTCGGCCACAATTGTTTTAGATGTTGTCTATTTGTTTAGGCCACGGTTTTATAAGTTGTGGCAACAATAAAAAAGTGTGGTGCAACACATTTATAAAGTTGTCAAAAGCATAGACAACATTTTTTGGTTTAAGACAATAGATTTGTATGTGTTGCATATAACTTTAGATCACGGTTATCGAAACGTTGATAACATATTTCGGCCACAATTGTTTTAAATGTTGCCTATTTGTTTAGGCCACGGTTTTATGAGTTGTTTTGCCAACATTTCATAAATATTTTAGATGTTGCCTATTTGTTTAAGCCACTATTTAATATTAAATAATCATTATTGAACATAATTTAACATGATTAGACATCCAAAATATTGTAACAGAAATATTGGCCACGATCTTATCAAAATATTGTAACAGAAATATTAATAAAAAAAAAACCAATACATGATAATCAAACAATTTACTCATCAAAATATTAATTGTATGAGCTCTATTACTAGACATAAAAAAAAACCAATTGTCTTATCAAACAACCAAGTCTTCGATACATTCCCCTAGCTTCGTGTATCTTTGTGATGATTTTCAAGTCCAACCTGAAAATTTATTATATTAATTATATTAATATAAATAAAGGAAAAATATACAATTATAGTTATATAGTGAAATTTGATGTTGAAGTTAAGGAAAACGAATTCGGTTGTGGGAACAATAAATGGATCTCGAACTTCATTTTGGATTGTATGAAGTTTGGAGTGGAAAATGGAAGGGAGGCTTGATAATCAAGAAAGCAGAGGTTGTTAACAATGCTTAATTATTATATTTTCCTTCCCTTAACTCGATGTTGAAGTGTGATATTGTTCTTGTTCAATGTTTATTTAGAATAACAGCTAGCGTATGCTCATCTGAACATATGCTATTATGAGTCTCGGCAAACAGAACAAATAGAAAATAAATTATGGTGTATGACATTTCTATCAAAATATTTGTAATAAATAAAAGGCTTGTAATTTATTTTTACTACTGTTGAACTCGTCTGATGCAGAGGTAAAATCATCTCTGTACAAATAATTTATACTATATGTTATTATATCAATTTTATTATCAAGTAATAGTATTCTAACTGTGATAATGTTTTCTAATGTTAGCAATCTCTTCATTTTTTTAACATTGTTGGTGTAGCTATTCTTCCATAACAATGAACTTGACTGGGCTTTTCTTTACCGAACAATGATTGAAAGGCTTGGTCAGGAGGATCACTAGAATTTTGAATTGAATCTCGAAGTTTAGCCTAAATTTGTTTGAATTGAATCCATATAACACATTTGGTGACTGTGTCTCAAGTAGGTTGAATTCGTGTTATAATTGCAACACGCACATGCCAACTTTCCTTTGGTGCTCCAACCTGACAACATAGCATACCCACGGTAGTCACTAATAGTCCATAGCAGAGATGCCCGCAATTGAAATGTTTGATCTTTTGAGGCATCATATGTTTCTACTCCAAATTCCCATAATTCCTTTAGCTCCTCGATTAATGGCCTAAGGTACACATCGATATGATTTCCTAGTGATTGTGGTCCAGGAATCAATAACGACAACATTGTATACTCAGATTTCATGCATATCCAAGGTGGATAAATGTATACCACCAGCATGACAGGTTATGTACAGTGAGATATGCTCATAGTTCTAAACAGATTGAAACCATCACTTGATAAGCCAAGTCTTACGTTACGATGTTCAAAAGAAAAATCAGGATGAAGCATGTCAAAGTCCTTCCATGCTTTGCCATCAGCAGGATGCCTTAATTTACCATCCTTTGATCGACATTCTTCATGCCATCTCATCGACTCGGCTGTTTTCGAACACATAAATAGTCTCTAAAGTCTTGGAATCAGTGGAAAATGCCTCAAAACTTTTGTAGGAACTTTGTGATCATACTTTGGATCCTTAAACTCTGAATCTACTTGAGTAAATTCCTTCCATCATGAATCTTTACAAGTTCTGCAGGTATCATCATTTTCATGCTCTTTTCGATACAACATACAATCATTTGGACATGCATGGATTTTTTTATAATCAAGGCCCAAATCCTTGATTATGGGTTTTGTTTTGTTAAAAGATTCGGGAATGTTCAGATTAGGCATGGCTTCTTTCAATAACTCCAAAATGAAGGTGCAAACACGAGAAGGGGGGTTGAATCGTGTTTGCAAAACTTGAATTCTTTTGTTGTTTTGTTGAATTGATGCAAATTATTTGATGAATAAGTAATCAGATTTAGCAGCGGATAATCACAACATAAAAACACAACAATTTATCCTGGTTCACCTTTAACTAGGCTACGTCCAGTCCCTTCCTTCAGAAGGCCTTTTTCACTAATTCAAACTCCTTTGAATTACAACACCACTGACCCTTCAAGCCAGTCTTCCCAAACAGCCTGAAAACCCCAGACTTTTGAGGAACAACAACACCTTGACTATACCAGTCAAGTCTTCTCAAACAGTTTGACAACCCCAGACTTTTGAGGAACTTCACAACCTTAAATCTACAAGCTATGTCTTTTTCTAACAACCTGACAACCCTAGATTTTAGAATAAACTTTAACACTATAGGATTTTATACAAGGGATCGAAATTAGAACTAAGTAATTACTTTTGGAAAGTTGAACTCACAATAAGCTTAAAGTGAACTAGAGTTTTTGCTTCTGAAAATTTATGATGACGATCTGCTTCACACTCTAAGAAAAGAACACTTAGAAAATTTTTATCTTTTAAGCAAGTGTTTCTCTCCTTTGAACTCTTTGAATACTTAAGAATTTTTTGCTCGAGTTCTTCTATTTTTTGATACTTTATTCTTCAGCATTAAACCTCTATTTATAGTTGAAATTAGGGTTTTACTTTGATATGATGCTTTACTTCTGGAGTGTATTTCGATTAATTCTTTTTTGAGAATATTCTTGAGTATTTTGCGCAGATTCTGTTTCTGAAGTCTTTTGCTCCAATTCTATTTTGATCATTTTACTCAGATTCTATTTTGAGCATACTTTTAGCTAGATTATGTTTTTGGAATCTTTTTCTCCGATTATGTTTTGAGCATTTTTCTCAGATTTTGTTTTGGGCATACTTTTAGCTTCTAATGATGTAGCTTCTGATTTTTGCCTCTAATGAGATTCTCTAAAATTATCCTCCGACGGGATCCTCTGATTGTATCCTCTGATGATATCCTCTGATGATATCCTCTTGTATTTTCTAGAGGTATGTTCTGGTACCCTTTGGTATCCTCTGGATGTTTCCTCTGGCATCCTCTGGATGTATCTTCTGGATGTATCCTCTGGATGCATTTTTATCTTCTAGTGACGTCATTATTTGATGACATCTTCTGCTTCTGATTTGTATCTTCTGGTGATATCTTTTGCTGACGTCATCCTCTGATTTCTGCTTTTGGTGACGTCGTCTTCTGGTTGATGCTTCTGATGACATCCTCTGATTTATGCTTCTTATGATGTCATCTTCTGGTTTATGCTTCTGATGACATCTTCTGATTTTTCATTCATTTTCTATGTCGAAATACGATTTTCATAAAATACATTTGTTAACATCAAAACTTTAATTGCAAGAACCAACTTGGTTCCAACACAAAAGACCATTGGACGATACATTGCTCCACCCATGAAGACACTTTAACAAGTAAAGTCGAATTATATATGATAAAGTAGTGAAGTTTTCACATCCTGGATACAACTCTTGCTTGACGTCATTAATTAAATTAGAAAACCTCTTAGCATCCTCATTGGGTCCCTTGTTTCCACCCTCTACTTTTTCAATGTGCCTAAGTGTGTCATAAAGTAAGCCATTGATGTCATCACACGAGTCCTCTTGATCTTCTATATGAGCATCAATTTCCTTAGGCAATGATATTTACAACTTGATGATTTTGTACAAAATATCCATGCAAAGAAGGATAAACAAAAGGAGAAATTACTTGAGACCACTTGAAATCATAATAAAAAAAGTAACTTACAACCTACTTGAGACCACTTTCAGCATATAAACCATAGTAGTATATTACAGCTTATAACAAGTCACTTTTGCTTTGAATATTGTTATTTTGAGGAGGCCAAAATGCACTAGTATAAAAACAACACAAAAAACCAACACAAGATATACAAGGCAAGGCTATAGAGAATAAAAAATACTATAAGACATTAAAACACCCAACCCACTAGAATTCACTTTGAGCACAAGAGATATAACTCCAATACAAGATAAGCTAGCTACAAGCATAACACTTGGGAATACCAATAAAATCTAACACACACTAATTATGAGATGCAAAATATTCATGCTAAATCTCGATATTAAAAACTTAAAAATCTTCTAGTTAACCGCAATTAATTTGTAATCAACTCTCAATATGTCTTGTGCATTCTTTAATCTGATAAAAAAAAACTCTATAAAACTGAAGTAGTTGCTTATACATGTGTTTTATCCAAGTTGGATATGAGTGGACTTAAACACCAACTTTATGACAACCAGAATATAAAAGTAATAGAACTAGCTATATATAACTAATAAATCAAGTAATCATTCTTAATACCGCATGTTATATTTAAAATAGAGTCTATATTAGATTCATATTGAATAAAACACCATATGAATTGTGGAATGGTAAAAAGCCTAATATCTCTTATTTTAAACAATTTGGCTGTAGTTGTTATATGTTGAATATAAAGATAATCTTGGAAAATTTGATTCTCGATCTCAAAAGTGTACCTTCATTGGTTACTCTGAAAGATCAAAAGTATATAGAGTGTTTAACAGGGAAACAAATATTGTGGAGGAATCCATACATGTTAAATTTGATGACAAATAGCTTGACCTTGAAAAGTCAAAGCAAGATGATGATAGTGCAGGTTTACCAGAACTAAAGGAAGCTGATGCAAACAAACCAAAAGAACTTGAAAAAGTGGAGGATGAAAGCAAAACAGAAGAACCCGACAAATCTTCAAAGGATGAATCTGAAGATAAGTCAGAAGGAAGATGTGGATGGAAGTACAAGTCTTCACATCCCGAAACTCTAATCATTGGGAGTGCAAGTGATCCCTTAAGGACCAGATCATCAGTTAAAGAAACCAGTTTGTTTGGCTTACTCTTATCTATTGAGCCTACTTCTGTTGATGAAGCACTAAGGGAAGATGGATGGATTCTTGCTATGCAAGAGGAGTTAAATAAATTTGAAAGGAATGATGTTTGGGATCTAGTTCTAAGACCAGAAAAGAACATTATTGGAACCAAGTGAGTTTTCATAAACAAGCTGAATGAAAAAGGAGAAGTTGTTAGAAACAAGGCACGACTTGTTGCACAAGGCTACAGTCAGCAAGAAGGTGTTGACTACACTAAGACTTTTGCTCCAATGGCCAGGTTAGAAGCTATTCGTATCTTAATTTCCTTTGCTGCAAATAATAACATGTCATTATTTCAAATGGATGTTAAAAGCGCATTTTTAAATGGTTATATAAGTGAAGAAGTCTATGTTAAACAACCCCCAAGTTTTGAAAGTTATGAATTTCTAAACTATGTTTTTAAACTTAAAAAATCTTTGTATGGTTTAAAACAAGCACCTAGGGCATGGTAGGATAGACTTAGTAACTTCTTACTTAAAAATGACTTTGAAAGAGGACAAGTAGACAATACTCTTTTTAGAAAATCAATAAAAGATGATATTCTGATTATTCAAGTTTATGTTGATGATATTATCTTTGGATCTACTAATGGCACTCTCTACCAATAATTTTCTAAATTGATGCAGCAGGAATTTCAAATGAGCTTGATGGGAGAACTTAAGTTCTTCCTAGGAATACAAATTCAGCAAAGTCAAAAAGGTAGATACATTCATCAATCAAAATATACAAAAGAGCTTCTCAAGAAGTTTAAGATGAGTGACTACAAACCTATGGCTACCCCAATGCACCCTACCTGCTCACTTGAAAAGGATGACTCAGACCAAAAAGTTGATCAAAAATCCTACAGAGGTATGATAGGGTCTCTCATTTACCTCACTGCATCTAGACCTGACATTATGTTTAGTGTATGTGCATGTGCACGATTTCAGTCTGACCCTAGGAAATCCCATTTAACTGCCGTTAAGAGAATCCTTAGATACCTAAAAGGCACTGCCAACCTCACCTTGTTCTACAAGAAAACTCCTACATACAAACTGAGTGGATATTGTGACTCTGATTATGTCGGAGACAAGCTTGAGAAAAAGAGAACAAGGTGAGGCTAAATTAATATCTTGGTCAAGCAAGATACAAAACACCATCGTCATGTCAACAGCAGAAGCTGAATATATTTCAGCAGCCGGATGCAGCTCTTTATTCATTTGGATGAAACATCAGCTGGAAGACTACAACATCATGGAAACCAACATCTCTTTATACTGTGACAACACTTCAGCCATCAACCTAACCAAAAACCATATCCTACATTCTAGAGCCAAACACATTGAGATCAAACACCACTTCATCAGAGATTATGTTCAAAAAGGGATACATAACATTCAATTTGTAGACACTGACCATCAATGGGCTGACATATTCACCAAATTGTTACTTGAAGATAGGTTTAACCTCATCAAGAAAAACCTAAACCTTACCTTCATCCATGAATAGTGAAAAAGAATAAGATCTACATTTTTGATGAAGACAAAAAGACTATGTGTAAAGATCAAAAAGCAAACTCAAAAGAAAATCATCCTTCAAGTCATATAGGTAACTTAGGCCTTAAGGTACTTGATAATAATTCAAATTACATTTCAAATACAATATTATGAGAACCTTCTATATTTAGCATATGCATTAAAAGTATTTTCTAAGTATTTAAATGCATAAACAAATATTTAAAAGTAATGTTTTTGACAAAAATCAAAGATGTATTCGACTATAGCTTCTCGTAGCCGAATACAAACAGTAAGTCAGTAGCAAAAACTGAAGATCTGTATTCGAATACGAAGTGTTGTAGCCGAATACAATTAGTAAGTCAGTAGCTAAAACTGAAGATCTGTATTCGAATACGGAGTGTTGTAGTCGAACACATATGTCAAGTCAGTAGCTAAAATTGAACTTTTGTATTCGACTACAGCTTCGCGTATTCGAATACAACTCAAGTCAGTGGCAAAAATCACATACTTGTTTTCGACAACGATATATTGTATTCAACAACGATATATTGTATTCGAATACACTAAGGCTGTATTCGAATACAACTTCGAAATAATGCAATTTTTCAGTTCTGGATCATTGTATAAGTTCATCAAAACTTATGGGAACAATTGTCATTGATCTGAAGTGTTGTCTATGGAGTATAAACACCTCATAGCTTCAGTTCTTACTGACAACATCTACCTACAAATCTTAGCACTATTTTCTGAAATATCAAAACACTTTTAAAGCTTCATTTTCATATTTTCAAGTACATGTTTTTCAATTTCATATAGTTAAGAAAGGTTCTCAGTTGTACTCGGAAGTGTGCTTGATCAGTATCATTATACTTAGTGTTATATTCTTTTTCTTAGTTAAGAACATAATTACAAAATCATTTGAAGTTATTGTATTATTTGAAGAACTTAGTGTAGATTCTTCAAGGGTTGTTAACTAAGATAGTGGTGTGTTATCTTAGGCTAAGTGTTAATAATTTGTAACTGAAGTCTTAGTGCTAGACTTTTAACTTATTCAAACAAATAGTGGAAAATCTCTTGTGGTGTGCAAGAGGACTGGATGTACCTTTGGTTGTAAGGGAACCAGGATAAATTTCTGTGTGCTTTATTTTTAGTCTTTTTCAAAGCATTCATACACTTAATACAACCAGTAAAACAACTCACAAAACTCTAAAACCATAAAAGTTTTTAAACACCTAATTCACCCCCTCCCCGCTTAGGTGCGCCTCTGTTCTTACAATTGGCATCAGAGCAGGTTCTGAAAATTTGCTCCTCAATTCATGGCTTTTGCACAACCTGTTTTTAGCGATGGTGGTAGCAGCAAAAAACCACCTTGCTTTGTTGGTGAGCATTATGATTTTTGGAAAATACGTATGCAGGCATACCTTGAGGCACAAGGAGATGACATATGGGAGGCTGTAGAAAATGGTCCATATATTCCAACAACGGTCATCAACAATAAAAAAGAAATAAAAATAAAAGCCTCATGGACAGACGATGAAAAGAGAAAAGTGCTATTTGACAAGAAAGCCAAAAATATGTTACAATCAGCATTAGGAATGGACAAATTCTTTTGTATATTCCGCTGCAAAACAGCCAAAGAAATATGGATACTCTTGAAGTAACCCACGAAGGAACAATTGAGGTAAAACTTTCAAAATTAAACACTTTGTCTCAAGAAAACGAAATGTTTCGAATGCAACCAAGAGAACCAATTCTAGACATGCAAAAAAGATTCTCTCACTTAACAAATTACCTGACAGCACTTGGCAAAATTTTCACTAATGATGAATTGAACCTAAAGGTTATGAGATCATTAACTAGAGCATGGCAGCCTAAAGTGACAACAATTTCTGAAAAGAAAAGTTTATCTAAAATGTACTCTTTGCATTTTTCGGAAAATTACAAGAGCATGAAATAGAACTTGAAAGATTGGAAAAGAATGAGAGTTTAGAAAAGAAGACAAAGAGTATTGCATTAAAAATAGAATCAAAAGAATTGGTGAATGAAGAAAATTCAGATGAAGATGAAAACATCACCCTTCTTGTTAAAAAGTTCGGTAAATTTCTTCAAAATGATAAAACATTCAAGAGAAAGAAAACCTTTAGGAAGAAAGATGTTTCCACTACAAATCAAAATTTTACTTGCTTTGAATGTGGGAAACAAGGACACATGAAAGTAGAATGTCCTAACATTATCAAGAAGAATGCTACCAAAAGGAAAGAGTTCAAAAAGGCATACATAACATGGGAAGATAATGAAGTAAGTTCATCTTCAAATTCAGAAAATGACGAATGCGCAAACTTTGCTTTGATGGCATCCCACCATTCTGATGATGAAGAAGAGGTTAGTAGTAAAAATACTTGTTATAATAATGATGATTCATGTGCTGAAGATAATGATGCACAACAGACTATAAAAGAACTACTTACGGAATGTAGAAATCTGTACAAAATAGTGTCGAATCAAAAGAAACAAATTTTATATCTTAATGAAAAGATTGACACTATGCAACAAGATTTTGAAAAACAAAAACAGAATTCTACATGCAAAAAGTGTGATTCACTTTCCTTTAGAATCGTCCAAATGAATAGAGTTATCGAAAGGTACGAAAAAGGACAAATTGGATTGGAAAATATACTTAACATGCAAAGATATTCAAATGATAAAAGTGGACTTGGTTACTCAAAGTTTGATAAACCAAGTACTAGTAAAACTATCTTTGTCAAAGTAAGTGACCAATCCAAAATTGAGAAAGTAATAGTTGTTCAAAAGAATCATCATTATTCTAAGAAAAATACTATTCAAAAGAAACCATATTTTCTTAAAAAGAGTCCAACATGTTTCTACTTGTGGTCTTAATGGTCACACACGTAATACTTGTCATTTTAGGAACATTGGTGTTCCACAAGGTCATTACGTGTGGGTCAAGAAAAGTATTAATGTTAAAGGACCCATAACACTTTGGGTACCTAATAATCTATAAATCTTGTTTTGTAGGAATACACACAAAGCACATCAAATATGTGGTACTTAGATAGCGGATGTTCAAAGCACATGACCGGTGACAAAACTAAATTTTCAGTACTAACTCTTGAGTCAAAAGGTTATGTGATCTATGGAGATAACAACAAAGGAAAAATTTTGGGCATTGGAAAGATTGGTTTTGCTCCATCTCCTTCAATTGAAGATGTCCTCTATGTTGAAGGTTTAAAGCACAATCTCATAAGCATAAGCCAGCTTTGTGACAAAGGTTACAAAATCACTTTCAACAAAGATGAATGTATTATCCAAAATGAGGTAACAAGTGAAATTCAATTTATTGGTAAGCGTTCTAAAAATATTTTTAGAATAAATCTTGATGATTTTTCCTTAAGAATGAAATATCTTATGGTAAGGGACAACAATGATACATGGCTATGGCATAAAAGATTTGCACATATCCATATGGATTATTTAAACAAGTTAGTCAAGCATGAACTTGTTGTAGGCTTACCAAGGATGAAATTCATTAAGGATAAATTATGTGACGCTTGTCAAAAGGGTAAGCAAACTAAAGTTTCCTTCAAACTCAAAAATATTATATCAACTTCAAGACCACTTCAATTAATACATATGGATTTATTTGGTCCATCAAGAACTAAAAGTCTTGGATGAAATTCATATGGACTAGTAATCGTTGATGATTTTTCAAGGTTCACATGGACCTTATTTTTGGCAAATAAAAATGAAGCTTTTAAAGCATTTAAGTAATATGCCAAACTAGTCCAAAATGAACAAGCAACAAAAATTGTATCAATTAGAAGTGATCATGGAGGAGAATTTCAAAATGCCTCATTTGTAGAATACTGTGAAGAAAATGGAATCTTCCATAATTTTTCTGCACCAAGAACTCCTCAACAAAATGGAGTTGTTGAGAGAAAGAATAGATCATTGGTAGAACTTGCAAGAACTATGCTAAGCGATTCAAGTCTACCAAAATACTTTTGGGCAGATGCTGTAAGCACAGCATGTTACGTATCCAACAGAGTAATAATCCGACCAATGCTGAAGAAGACTCCATACGAACTATATAAAGGAAGAAAGCCAAATATCTCTCACTTTCACATATTTGGATGCAAATGCTTTGTGCTAAATAATGGTAAGGATAATCTTGGCAAATTCGATGAAAAGGCCGATGAAGGTATTTTTATTGGTTATTCCCTAACTAGTAAAGCATTTAGAATTTTTAATAAAAGAACTTTGATAGTTGAAGAATCTATACATGTATCTTTTGATGAAACTAACCCCTCGAAAAAGGATAAAATTATTTGTGATGATGATGACTTTCTAAGTAATGAGATAAGCAAAGACAATCAAGTTGATCAAACAATTCAAAAGGATGAAATCAATATAGAACAACAAGATCAACACATTGATCTTCCTCGAGAATGGAGAACTCATCGTGATCACCCAATTGACAACATTATTGGTGATATCAACAAGGAGTCACTACAAGGCTAAATCTCAAATATGCTTGCTTAAATATGACATTTGTCTCTCAAATAGAACCTTCCAAAATAGATGAAGCCCTTAAAGATGATCAATGGATACTTGCCATGCACAAAGAAGTAAATTAGTTTGAAAGAAACAAAGTTTGGGAACTTGCTCCAATTCTGGGAAATAAACACATCATTAATACCAAATGGGTGTTTAAGAACAAATTAGATGAAAATGGAATAGTTATTTGAAACAAGGCAAGGTTGGTCGCTCAAGGATACAACCAATAAGAAAGGATTGATTTTGATGAAACATTTTCTCCAGTAGCAAGATTAGAAGCAATCCGATTACTACTTGCTTATGCTTGCTCTATGGACTTTGAACTGTTTCAGATGGATGTCAAGAGTGCGTTCCTAAATGGCTATATCAATGAGGAAGTCTATGTCAAACAACCACCTGGCTTTGAAGACTTCAAAAATTCTTCACATGTCTTCAAATTAAAGAAGGCGCTTTGTAGTTTGAAACAAGCTCCAAGAGCTTGGTATGATAGGCTGAGTAAATTTTTATGTGAACATGGATTTGAAAAAGGTAAAGTTGATAAAACCTTATTCATTAAAAGAACAAATGATCATACTTTACTTGTTCAA